>OZ038486.1:127116854-127144354 GCA_964036315.1 Acanthosepion esculentum | reverse complement strand
TCTATCTTGTGGGATATTACTTGGGTGTTTCCACATTCTGCAGTTTTACATACTGAAAAAAGGTGAGTTTTTAATGTTATACTTTAATCTTTTGTACATTTTTGCATGTGATCTGTTTATTCGAGAAAGCTATAGATTAATACTTGCTCTTAGAAGAGAATGTATGTATAATCTGTATGACACAAGAGGGATTCTCTCTCTCTCTCTCTCAGGTAGAATGAGCCATAAAATGGTCAGCAGCTGAAAGACTATATGTTGGCAAATATATCTGTCAACTCCAACTCATTTCAAGCAACTCACCTCACTGTCAGTTGCATTCTTGGCAATCTGTGTTACCCAGGAGATTTCAAATATGTACAGATGTTCTCTACTATCTTTTCTCTGCCAAGAAGTACCATACCACACGGACTTTTGTCTTTTAGACTCATATCTACTGCTTTCTTGAATTTCTTACTTCTCAGCAGTGTTCCTTACATATTTCAATTCTTCCATCTACCATACCAATTATTTTATGTTTGTTAAACTTGATAGAAATGAATATCAGAGGAAGCTTCTCTACTCTGACATAAAATTCACCTTTAAAGCACTGTTTATAAATTTGACTTTAAATTAATTTTCTTTTGTTTTTGATATTTATTTTTTAATAAATATCAAAAACCTAAAAAAATTAATTTAAAGTCAAATTTATAAACAGCGTTTTAAAGTTGAATTCATAAAAAAAAGAGTTAATTTTTTCTTAAATTATTAGAGCATGAAAAAAATATTAAAAGTTAGTGTCTTTCAGTGATCAAATAGTAGAGTTGCTCTTGGCCCAATTTGATATTTCACTTTATATTTTTATATTTTTTATTTTTACTTTTCGTAATTGTTAGTGAAATCAAATTTTGTCTTTTCATTTGTGTTTGTTTCAATCCAAGTAGGAATGAATTCAAAACACTTTCCCCTCCCCAATTTATAGGCAGAAGCACACAAATGCCTGCTGGGATTTCTTCCTAGCCAATAAAAAAGGCCAGTTCTCAATTTCATCAGACTCCATCTCGGTCTGTCTTGTCTTGAAATCAGACGCTACATTCACTTGTCCAAACTTGCTTTTCTGTGTCAACCACAATTCTTAGTTTGTAAACTTTTTGCCTTATTACTGTTAATCTGCCTTGCATATAATTGTTTGCTTGCTTTATACTATTTTTTGCCTTGTTCTTTTCTTTCTTTTGTAATTACAAACTTTGTCAATTCTGTTTCTTGGACAGTTCTCTTACTTACTTTGCTACTCACTCCACGGGTTATCCTCCCTTAATAGACTCTGTTTCAATGGTGACAGATCAAAATCTGAACTATGGGAGGTCAAATATTTACAGAAGCCCCTGTTTTGGTAGTGTCTTGTACCGAGAATATACTTTGTTTAAATGTAGGGATATATAGAGAATTCTTTAAAATGCAATCTCACATATTTCCTTCCGTGTCAGTTATAGTAACTTGACACCCCACCTTTTTAAAGCAATATTACTTGTTCTACTTCCATCTGCCAATTCAATATGATGATTTTCTGGATTACAATCATTATTGAAAGTAAGAAATTTAGATTCATCAACACCAAGATGTGTGTTGGCCCCACAGATTATTTGCCCAGTAATTTAATATTTTTTTCCAGTTATTCTTTAACAGGTATAATAAAATTACCTTGCTATTAATTTCATTTTCCTTTTATCTAAAATGATATTTTGGAACTGTGATTGTGAGTAAGATCTTTCTTGATACCTAAAAGGGGACAATTCAAGATGGATATGATTAATTTGGGACAAAATCTGATATAAAAAATGTCTAATTGATTCAGTTAAAATTTAGTCCAAGGAAATAATATTAATTACCAGATTTAAATTTGGAAGGGAGAAATATTGATTGGTCAGTTCTTTCGTGTTACTAGACATTTTTTATAACTTGGGAGTTGTTGATGCTGATGCTTGTATACATCTATTGTTGAACAATTTCCATTGTGCAGGTACAGTAGAAAAGAGAACTTTTTTCTCATTTTATAGACATCAATAACAAATACAGGTGTGAAATGATAAAGAAATAACTTTAGACCATTCTTTATACAGTTTCAAATATTATGGTTTAGAGGTTAGTTTTGTGTTTTTTTAGTCTCTCTAATTTCCAATATGAAAGGGATTTCTGGATATGATGCTAAACTACATCCAGCAGCAATGCCACTTATCAGGAGATTGTAGGTTTTCAGGAGTGTCGAACCAATTCTTGATTTGCTGGTGATCCAGCTATGGACAGATAATGAATCCCTAAACAAAAACAAAACACTATGAAAGTATAAAAATACATTTTTATAGTAAAAATACCAACAATATATTTTTATATATATATATATAAAAAAAATTACCAACAGTACATTTTATCTGTAGTTGAAGACATACAATTGCGTTCAAAATATTTACTGGAAGGCATACAATTGCGTTCAAAATATTTACTGGAAGGCGTTCAAAATATTTAGATTTTGTCATTACATTCAGCCATTGAGGTTGATATGCCACAAAACAAAATCAACCAAACAACCAAAAGGAAAGAATTCTTTCATGACATTAGTCCATATAATATCCTACAATTTCTTAAATCAAACTGTATTCCTAAATATAACTTCAGCAAAACTACAATATAAAAATTTGCCTCTGGTAATCATGTCCACACAAACATGTATATGCACAAAAAATGAGTATCCTCTCCAGTGTATTCAATTGGGAAAGCAGAATAACATGTATCATATTTTTATTACTTCAAAGCTCTCAAGCAAATTAAATTAAATTTCAGCATTAAATGACCCATAATGTGTTGATATGCCGTTAAACAAACAAAAATCAATTAACCTATACGATAGTGAGGATTCTAAGGGAGATAACTCTCATGCTGAGATAATGTAAGGGAAGTAACCTGGCAGATTTATCAACACCAGCGAAGACCTATTTGATTAAACGTGACGTCATCACAAGTAGAATAAGGTGAAGCTGCTGAAAATGAATGATTACAGGCTTTGTTTAAGTATAGAATATTTTTTAAATTACAATTTAAAAAAAAAAAAAAAAAATAGAATGAAACCATGTTTCGAATTTCACCTTGGAACTTTATTCAATATTTATAAAATAAGCAAAAAACAAGCAAACAATGTTATAAAATAAAAAACGTTTTATTCCGTAAAGTTACGATACTGACAATTGACAGAATAAATTTTCATATTAGACAAAGAAAAGCAAACCAGGGTTCAATTTCTACCTTACATCTTTAAATAAATAAAGAATAAACAACAAATAGATTAAAAATCCGTTTTTAATGATTATTCCATAAAGTCTGACACAGAATATTTTATATTACAATTAGTAAAGAAGAAACCAAGCTTGTTTTTTTTTTTTTACCTTAAACTTTATTTTCTAAAGGAAAATTATTTAAAGTTTTACATTTGTTGCTAAGTTAATGTAAATAGTATGTGTTTCATTATTGTATTTAAAGGCTGTAAAATTCCTTCTTATTTTGATTGTGTAAAATTATTTGAAAACTATTTTCTTTACAATAAAAACATCAGCATGGTTTTAATTTGCTTGTTTTATCTTATTTTAAAATTTTCTGTAGTAGTAAAGTTACAGTATTGACATTTTTTGTGTAGAAAATAAGACAAATTTCAAATAATCATAGAAAAAAAATGTTACATAAGTATATGGGAAATTTAACTGAACATTTGAAGTTTACCTTTTTGGTTAACTTGTCTCTATTAATATTATTATTTTCTCTAGTACAGAAATTATTCCAAAGAACATTTGAAGAGCTCCAGACAAGCATTCTTTCTAATTTTTCAATCCCATCACAAGAGTCCACATTAAAAAGACGATCATTATCTGCCAAAACATTCAAGTTTATGTGCATGGCTCATTTCCTTTGATTTACTGAATGAAGATAAGAAGAATTTTTTGTCAATTTACCAATAACTATAGAATTATAGATAACAGCATTTGTAGTAGTATCATTGGGATATAGGTGAGAAATTATTAATCTCCTGAATATAGCTGTTTATTTCAGGTATTTTGTTCTCATTATCACTTCGAAATATTAAATTCTTGCAACTGTTGCATTTCATTTTCTTAAAAACTGCATAACAGCAACAACCTGCTATGTATAATACAACAAGAACAATTCTGCATTCATTAATATCTTCATCTGTTAAATTTATAAATATCTAAATTTTGTTCCCCTGCCACTTCATCCCAATTAGTTTGTAAATTCTTCAAATCAATGCTTTGATTGTTAATTGGCAGGTTTAATTTTAAAACTGATATTCTGATTTTTTTTTTTACACACTCAAACACTTGACGTATAGAGATATTATATTGGTCTCCAACAAGTTGCTGATGCTGGCCAAATCTATCCTGATCTGTTTGAAATTTTAACAGGTAATAGATTATTTTCAATTCTTCTGGCCAGTTCTAGAATTATGCAAAGCTGTGAAGGTTTCATTTGTTAGTTTCCCAGGAATGATATTTCAAGATTCTAACCAGTAGCAGAACACACTGGGGAAATATATAACTATCATCATTTATTTCAAGTGGATTAGCATATTTATCGTTAAGCCACCAGCCCTTATATGGTGTTTTAACATTCAGTAGTTCCACCAAGTATAAAATATTGTTTATGTATTTTGCAACTTCTGCAAAGTAAGGCAAACATTTGTTTCTCTAAGATCAGCAATCTCTGAATAGTGAATTGATTAAAAATTTGCAAAAGTAAAACATTTTGCCTTTCAAAACTAGTGGGAGAAAGAGTCTTTGAGGTCAGTTAATGGCAGTATTTCAATGAAGTAGAGTACAATATTGGGCAGTCTGGATATTATCTAAATCGTGATTTCCATTATGACAAAATTTTGGGAACATCATGCATTTACTTGCATCTTTTTGACCAGACCTGTTGTTTTTAATGCATTTTAATTTATGAACTGAATTATGAAAAAAAGAGGTCAAGATTTCATAACTGGATATTGACATACAATTGAAAGTTTTGCTGGACTACAAAAGAAACATATAGCTTTATTATTTTTTGCATTATTATCTGTTATGACTATCTCCTCTAGACCAATTATTACACATTTAACTATATCAAATAAATTCTCAGCTTTAAGACATTTAGTTGGCATAATATCTACAACATCCCTGTATTGTGAGAATACACTGCTAAGTATAAAAGCAAAAACACTTGTTGCAGACTCATTGCTGTCGTCAGCTAAGCTAACAACATTACCACCTTTTATAATGAAAAAAAAAGGTACAAGTAAAGATACTGTAATGTCTTTTTCCTCTTGTCAAATTATTGTTCAACTATAGGATTCATATAGGTTGATAAGAAACAAAGATCAGATGACTGAATAACTAGGTAAAATTATATTTTGGTATCTCTTAACATATTTTGTTCATACAAACCAAACCTAAAAGTCTTGTCGGCATTAAATAATTCATTGAGGCTGATATGCCATAAAACAAAATAAGCCAACCACTTAAACTTCTCTGTTTTAAGTAGAGAAATTAATTATTCCCATCTTTTAGTTCATATTCCAATCTAACGTCTTTACATATGGCTACTACTTCCATACCATTGTCTGAATCTGTTTAATGCCTCTTACCTTAAAGAAATATGTTTATTTCTACAAAAGATCATGTACAAACTTTATATATCTATAAAACTTACCTTTACTCAGAAAGGATGAAATTATATACAAAATATATGTAAATCAACCGTCCATACTTCTGAAGATGAAGATCAACCAACATATACAACATACTAAGCTGCACTTACAGTGAAACATATTTTAATTGAATGTACTTGCTTAGCCCATCTAAGACACAAATACTACAATGAAAACAAAACGAGAAAAAATTACTTGAAAATACTGAAACTGTCAACATAATGTCCTACTTTAATGGAATAGGTTTATACCAAAAGATAGAACACCTACAACAGATCATATACATACTACATATATCTATAAAACAAACGTTTACCCTGAAAGTATAAAATTATGTACGAAATATCTGTAGTTGAAGCCAGATAATTATGCTCAAAATATTTAGATTTCAGCATTAAAAAACAGAAGTTGATGCTAAACAAAATCAACGAAGCCAAACTCTACCTTGAGTTGCTCTTTAGGCTTGTACAGTAATTTTTCAATTATCTGGACACCTTGGGACAGGGGTTGGACAGATATGTTTGGATACTTCAAAATTTAGGATAACTGAATAACTAAATTAATGAAAAAAATGAAAGTAATTGAACATTTATATCATCAAATAACATTTTGAAACACTTTGTTGAAGGTTTGGCCCATTTTAGTTTTTATGAAAAAATACATCAGTTTTTGTCTATTTCCAGCTGGTTTATATTAAATGACTTTGCTATATGCTGGGCAAACAGAAAGCATGATTCCTATGTCTCACACATCTGAGAGTTGCATAAGCTATAATCTCTGGCAATAATTTTGAAATTTTGGAAAATTAAACTTGACTGGAAAGCAAGTGAGAAGTGCAAGAGAAGGAACTGTTAGTATAGGACTTACGGTTACATCTAGCCATTTCAACTGTAAAATGAGACTTTGTTGCCGATCTCGTACTGTGCTTAAATTCATAAAGTCAATGTACCAAAGAAGAAAGTTCATCAGAATAATTACCATGAAAGTATTTATAGGATAGACACAGGGAAGCTATGTTATGGCAGTGGGATAGTGCTGAAACTGAGATGCCATTGCAGATTCTTCTTTGGATTTTATCAAGAATCTCTAAATATATTTTTTTAATCATATCATCCCGTACAAGGCAGTAAAGGTAAAATACATCATGTTACTGAGTGTGAAAGAATAAGAAAATAGAGAAACCTTATTAAGGAGCGAAAACAATAGATTAATTAAGAAGACCCTAGATAACGATTGACATTGCAAGTAACTATTTGAGGATCAGAGTTGGCTGGAAAGCATGGAGCCAGAAGAGTTCCACATGTGAGAAGGGCAAGAAAAGAAACTGTTAGCATAGAACTTGTGGTTACATTTAGCCAATTCAACTGAATTGATGAAACCCTGTTGCCAATCTAGTACTGTGCTTTAGCAGGAGCACCAGCATGGGAATAGCAATAAAACAGTGTAAGGTTTACAATGCTTTATGTGTGGGGCAGATGCAGGTAGCCAATAAATAAATATGGCTTTTATTTTTGTTGTCAATTCTCAAAGAACAAAGAAATGTATCAATTCATTTATCATCATATGTGTGAGTATTGTTAAAATTCTAATCATCATTTTTGAGGAGTGAAGGTAGTTAAAATAATAGCAGTGTCAAGGAGAAAACGACCCTTTTGACATTCTGTTGTTTTTGCTTACAACAAAAAGGTCCATGATTGTCAAAAAACATTAAAAATGATGAATAATTAAAAGTTTTATGCATAGTAATTAATCTTTATGACCCTATTGGATATTACAAGAAATATATGGCACATGACCTCAAATGGGGAAGGAGAAAGCTGGTCATATTGTCGTGTCTTCTAAGGTGGTTATCACAATCACTGATCCATTCACTCGAATATTTTTCCTTTCACCATTATCTACATTTGTACTTCATTACAGACTCTATAATACCAGACATTCTCTATGAAGTCATAAGTACACCAATAAATTGCATCCATGTCCTGGGTAAGACGATAAACTACATCTGACAGCAAGGCCTCCGATCAGGAGGTTTTGATGAACGTGGAACCACCACTTAATTGCTGATGTCCCCAGGTCCACCCTGACCCGTGGTGGTAGCACCTGTTAGGGTCTCAGCTATGAGCAAATAGTTAGACTCCAAACTGGAATCAAAACGCTATGAAAGTGTAAAAATAGGTTTTAATACCAGCAATACAATTTTGTAAAAAATTATTACACGCAATGAAAAAATATTACCAAAAATACTTTTTTGAAAAAAATATTACCAGCAATAAAAATCTTGTCAGCATTAAATAACCCATTAAGGTTGATATGCCGTAAAACAAACGAATCCATAACTACACCATAATGAAGTCATGAGGTACAATTTAAAATGGATAGCATATGTAACTCGAAGGGAAAAGAATGACATAATCAAGATGCTGATATTCCACACTACTTCAAACAAATGTTAGGAAGGAAACCCCCATCAATACTGGGAAGAGCCATAACAGTCAAGTGACCTTGAGAAAGCTATTTTCCTGATAAATCGTTTCATGTCTAAGTGGATACTTATTACTGGATATTACAATAAATATGGCACATGGCCTCAAATAGGGAAGATGAAAGCTGGTCATCTGTCTTTTAAGCTAGCTATCACAATCTCTGATCCATTTGCTTGAATATTTCTCCTCTCAGCAAAATCTGCATTTGCACTTCTTTACATGACTGGCTCTATAATACTATGTTTACAGCTGCAGCACATTGAAATGTTGCTTCCCATATGATCACTAAAGTTAAGCAACATCAAGCCTGGTCAGTACCTAGAGGGGTGAACACTTGGGAATACAAGGTGCTGTAAGCTTAGATGTGCCGGTTCTGTAATGGATAATGGCTCAGAATTGGAAATTGGAGAGATGAGTTTCAATTTGAGTTGGGTTCATTATATTCACTTACACACAAATACCCTTAGGAAAGGTATCAATCCACCTCTTCTCACCTTGGCTATGGATTAATTAGTAAAACTTGAATTACCATTATTATCTCAAAAGAAACAATTGCATACAAAATATTTAGATTTTGGCATTAAATAACACAGGTTGGTATGCCACTAAGCAAAAACAACCAACCAAAATCTATAGACATTCTCTATGAAGTCATAAGTAGTTTCATATGTACAATTTAAAATGGATATCTGATTGATGTGTTTGTGTGCATATATATATATATATATATATGTATGTGTATGTATGTATGTATGTATGTATGTATGTATGTATGTATGTATATATATATATATATATATATATATATATATATATATATATATATATATATATATATAAATAATGATAATATTCGTGATTAGTATGGATATTTTCAAAAAGATATAAATCCAGGGAGAGCTCAGTCAGAAACAGAACAATTTTGGATTTGAAGGTCTGATGGATTGGGGCCTTTTTATGACCCTAACAAAATAAATATAACCTCATGAAATTTTAAGTGTTCATGCCTTTTATTATAATAATTACATATATATGCACACGGGGTGCAGTAGATAAATTGTCTAAATTATGCAAAAATGAAAATAAAACTGACATTTTATTTTACCAGATATATTTACCAAAATTACACAAAAATATCTTGAAATACTAAAGAGTAAATTTATTCAATAAAATCACCATTGGCTTCAACCATGCCATCCAGACGACTTCAGAATCTCCTTCAACTTTTCTAGACTATCTCTTTATTTAAGTTGATGAATGCTGCCATAATCCTTGCCTTCAGTTCATCTTTACAAGGAGTTTTGTTGGTCTCTCACTCAACTGTGCCCCACATATTATAATTAAGGGGGTTGCAGTCAGGGTAGTTATGTAGCCAGATGTAAGAGGTGATGTTGTTGCAGAAATTGTCTGGTAGCCATGTCTGGGTTCCCTTGCTTATTTCACATGGTGCAGAGTCCTGTTAACAGACATAAGGTCTTCCAGCAGCCACCCTCTTGACCAATGGTAAGCACTACCTTCTCAAGGCACTTGATCTAGGCCTCCGTGTAGAGTCTGAGGCTCTGTGGGAAGATGAATGGAGACATAATGTTGCCATCACTAGTCATCACTCCAAACACTTTCATAATCACCATTAGACTCGTCCAACTCTTTCCAAATCCTTTGCACTCTCCTCAGATTGACACCCAAACATTCTGAAATGTTTGTATAGGAGCTTCTGGTGCGAATGCCAACCAGTACAGCATTCTCTTTCCAAATTTTCTGGCCAAGTGAATTGCATTGTGGTACAGACAGTGCCCAACTGACCCTACTAAACTGTGCCATCAACAAAAGCAATGAGTATATACAAAATTAAAAATATAAAATGGCAACAATTTACCCATTGCACCCTGTATATGACTCAAAGTTGAAACAATGACCTCATGGAGGCGTTGACTTTTGTAGCAATATCAATCAGCTGAGGTCTTGTTAAATTGAAAACAGCGGGACCTGCTGCAAAAATGGACTTGGAACATTTATTTTTGACCAATGGTTATCAGTATCGTGAACTGGGCTTCACAAGTGGCCCAGACAAAGAGAAGTTGCCGAAAGGAGATAAATTGCATTTTCCAGACACAAAGACTACAGGACAAAGAACCATGTTAGCTATAAAACTGATCAGTACCCTGAAAAGACACAGAAAGGCAAAGTGGGCCTTGGAGAACGATTAACAGGGAAGACACCCGTTAGACTGCCCCCCCCCCAAAAAAAAACTAAACCTGATCTCATCTCAGCTTATAGCAGTAAGTTACAACACAAGAATAAAATCCCATCCTGGGTAGGATGATAAACTACATCTAACAATAAAGCCTCTGATCAGGAGGCTTTGAGGAATGTGGAACCACCTCTTAATTGCTGGTGTTTCCAGGAACACCCTGACCCGGGGTGGTAGCACCTGTTAGGGTCCCAGCTACGGGTAAATAGTTAATCCCCCCAAACTGGGGTCAAAGCAATATGGAAGTGTAAAAATAGGTTTTAATACTAGCGATACTTTTTTGTAAAAAAAATTACCAACAATAAATTTTTGAAGAAAAAATATTACCAGCAATACCTTTTTGAAAAAATATTACCAGCAATAAAAATCTTGTCACCATTAAATAACCCATTGAGGTTGATATATCATAAACCAAACCAAACCAAGAATGAAATCTGGTTTACTGCTAAAAATTGTCTTGTTTATCACTCTGGGGTAAGGATCTGGCTGAAGGGTAATTATTATGCCACAAGTGTTTGACTGGAAGGAGCTGCACCCTATCAATGAACCTGGTGTCTGGTCTGAGGTGCAATACAGCACTTTACACACTACCTTAAACAAAAGGTTAGGAAGGAACCTTCCAATCGGCAAAAGAAAGAGTGGTAATTATTAGTGGAATTGAGAATTTTGTTTTTTCTCAAATTTTTTAAGAGAAAGAATTTATAAATTTTAATCAACAGTAACACCTAACTATTCAGCCGCTGAATGCCAAATATTTCCTGTATGGAAAGAGATCATCTCACCATTGCTGTCTTGATTTCTTTTATTATTGTAGAATAATTTGCTGAATTCTGTTTGGCATCAGATTACATAGAATTTAGGTGAATTATATACAATTTTGTACTGTATCTACTTTTCTTTATTTTTCTCTCACTTAGAACCTCTGAGAAGCTGCTTGTCTCTGAGGCATTCCAGAATGTTCTAAATCCAAACACAGCTAATCCCATTTTTCTGTATAAGCTGAAGGCCTACCGGACTGTCGATGTGAAAACCTTGAGCTTTTATATGAAACAGGAATTGCGGCCTCAGGAAAAAAACAAGTAAGTACTTTCTCTGTTTAGCAGTTTTTGTTTCATCAATTTTTTTGTTTTTTGTTCTTGACCTCAAAGATGAAATTTCAGTTAGATTATCATTCAATCAGTGTTTCTTTTTAAAGCAGTTGCTTATAAATCATCCTTGGCATGCTGAACGTGAGTCAGTAAATGAATTAGTTTGTCTCTGTGTGTGCTAACGACATATCTGCAGGACATTGTCAGAAATAACGAATAAACCTGCTATGTTTTAACTAATCAAAAACACTGTACAAAGAACAGAATTATTGATTGTAGCATTTACGGTAAATGATGTAAGATCCTCAGCCCAAGCAAAAAGCACTTTAAAAAAATTCTTGTTCAAATTTTGGGAAGTGGGGTCTGGTCTAGTCATGAATATTTCAGTACCCACTTATATATATATATATATGGGCAAGTCTTTAGAATGTTTGCTTTCCTACCATAACACTCGGGTTTGAATCTCTCTCTGGTCAGTTTGTCAGGAAGGTGACTTCTTGATGTTATTGATATATGAGAGGCAATCACAGCATGCAGCACCTTTCAAAAGTGACTGTAAACCATACCATGAGTTGACCCAAGCCTTGTGAGTGAAAGTGAAATTGGGTAGATAGAACTGTTTGGAGGCCACCAATGGTTGTACTAGCACAAAGTCATAAGTCATGCTGGCCGAGGGCTTCAACATGCTGGCCTTGTCCAAACTGTCAATCATATCAAATGATGTGGTCTCTCTGAGAAACTGTAACTAAGATCCACTCGGCAGAGTTGCAGTATAAACACCTGGTAGGCTCTGAAGAAACACAAATGTTCCTGAGCAGGCATCTGCAACAGGGATTGACTTGCCACTCTGAAAGAATGGTGTGCTCAGAAATGAGTAGCTGGTCATTTTTACATGAGTTAAAGGTCAAATGTAGGTTGGAATTTGACAGGATAAGATAAAGAACAAACAGGAAATGTTTATCAATCTAACATGTTTCACTTTTATTAAAGGTTTCTCAGAGATTAAGAGATAACCAACAAAAAGGTAGAACTTTGGTATTTTCAATTTTGTTTGGATCGATTCTTATTGGCTAGTCATGTATCACGTAGATAATTCTATATTTATGTAAGTTTGTAAAAATTCTAATCCCTCCAATGCCTGCTTTAGCATATTGTAATTTTTACAAAGTTACATACAGTCTATCTGAAATAATTTACACACCCACACATTCTTTTTTTAAATTGAAAAATTTACTTACTATAAATTAATACATCTGTAATTGAATTATTATAATTCTCCTGACTACACAGTTTTGTGGTTCAAGTCCACTTTTTAAGAGTTTTTTTTATGTAAATGCCCATTTTTTTTTTTTAATTTATTTGTGTTTTTTTTTTACTCTATTAGCGATGTGTGTATGCCGACGTTTGCATACATGTCCATCAGTCCGTTCATAAATGCAACTTCTCCACAAGAGTATATTTCCAATATCCGATCATAACGGATGCGTGTATACTCATGCTCCTATGTGCACTGACAAGCTTGCTTATATATTTTTATATATAAAAATAATGTCCTGTTCATTTCAGTGTTTATTATAATCATCATCACTGATAGGAATGTTTAAAAATTTACCAGAGTCCCTTAGTTATTTATATAATTTACTCACAACTCTTTGGATCAAGTCACTGGATCCAACCAACACTTTTATCCACTGAGTCATTCATCCTTGGGTTGCAGTGGCCATGAAAAACTTGGAGAGTTAAGTTAAAGGGAGATAACTGAGACATCCTGAAGAGGCATGGCATGTGGAATTAGAACAGTCTACTCTGGTAGACTAAATAAAGAGTTCAGTTCCAATCACCTGAAGAAGGCTGGAGCCTTCAATGGCTGGATTGTTATGATTATATCAATAAAGATGAGGACAACAGTCTGAACAATGTAAGTAATGACAATAACCTCATCTCAGAAATATAGACAGGTCCTCTAGTTGTTATAAAGTCATCATATTAAAGGGAATTTGGTAGTTAAGTTTTTGGGAAACTTCAAAAATTGAATTTCATTTATTTCACTTTCAAATGTTTTCTCACCATTTTCTGATATGCCTTTTCTAGATATTCCTAATGGTAATCAAAAAGTCATTATGGTTTTGCACAAATAAAAGAACTGACCTCTTTTTCCAGATATTATAATTTGTGTGCTGAAGAATCTCTTGAGAAAAACTTGTCTGGTAAAGTTGTGCTAGAACATCCTATAATCCATGTTTTGTTCCCTGAAGAAACATCCAAATATTCTCTGGTGTCTGACACAGGTAAGTCAAATTAACAGTATTAAATAATTAACTAATAGTTGTATTTATTGGTGTTTTTGTCCCAAGATTTGTAAGAGATAGGAAATGCTATCTTGACCTGTTTGTATCTTGACATATTTAATTCAGAAGCAAATATATATATATATATATATATATATATATATATGCTAGTTTAAAAGCTGCCCTATTGGGCAGCATTTAACCTAGCTTCTGCAGAGAGCTCTTGATTGAGCCTTCATCACAATAGGTCAGGAGGAGTAGATGCAATAGGCAACAATAAACTACAGAAGAACTGAAAATTGATCACTGCATTTAAGTATTGCATTAATATTTAAGCTTGCCTTTTAAAAGTTCAATGATAATTATTCTGCCGCCACATAATTTAAAGACAATTTGATGTACATAGGTCCTTACTTTCCGTACAAAGAGTTATTTTTATTTCATGGGTGACTTTCGTTGGATTTCGCAATTTCGATTATTCCGAAATTTATATCCAAGTTATGAAAATTGTTATTGTACAAAAAAATTTATTGCAAAAAATCACTGAAAACAATCACAGTAATGAAAACTTGGGAATCCAAAATTCAGGATTTTTAATTTGCGTACGGAGTTGGCCAGATTCCAAAATAGTATAAGTTGGGCTACGGTGTCCAAGAGTAAAGTTGAAAATACGGGACACCGTGACACACTGACATTCACATTTATTATATAAAAGAAGATGAGCTATTGAAAGTTACAGAGTTGTGACCCTTTAATTGAAAAAGTGTGACACACAGACATTTACATTTATATAGATAAAGGAGATGTTGAAAGTTAGAGAGTCGTTTCGCTTTAACTGAAAAAGCATGACACACACAGACCTTTTCAAATTTATTATAAAGAAGATATTGAAAGTTAGAGAGTTGTGTCCCTTTAATTGAAAAAGCATGACATGCATGGACATTTTTGGATTTATTATGTAGAAGAAGAAAAAAAAAATATATATATATATATATATATAGTGATGCAGAGATGATGGACCTTTTTGAAATGGCTACTACACAGAATTACATCCACCTGCTCTACCTCACTGTGTGTGTGTGTGTGTATATATATATATATATATATATATATATATATATATATATATATATCTCAGAGTCTGTCTATATTTCTGAGATGAGGTATTATGTACAGTATTTACATTAGTCGGACTATTGTCCTCATCTTTGTCGCCATATTTGTCACAACGTTTCGGCCGTTGTACGCTCCGGCCTTCTTCAGGTGGTTGGAATTTCGAACCGAACCCTTTATTTCGATCACTGGGGTAGACTGTTCTAGTTCCATGTTTGATGGATGTCAGTTATCAGTTATCTCCTGGTAATTTTCCCTCTGAAAGTTCTCCACTGCCTGAACCGGGTATTGAACTCACACTCTTTGGGTCTGTCACTGGATCTAACCAACGCCTTTATCCACTGTGTCATGTGTCCTTGAGGACATCTGGGTATGTATGAATTTCTGAGTATTATAAACCTAATTTTTCAGCAACCATTTTTTACCAGTACTCATATTGCAATTTTGCTGTTATCATTGCATGTTTTTACCAGATCTCATATTGCAACTTTTTTGTTATCATTGCTGTTCTCTGGCACTCCTTATTACTGGTTCCCATATTGTATTTATTTCTATGCTTGGCCGACTCAGGAGATTTTTGTGGCCTAGCATATGTGCTGATTCGTTAAGTTTACGAATTTTCCAATGGTGTTCCCTGTCTATGATCTCAACCTGATCCCACAGGGGACGGTGATCTCCCTTCTCTCTCCATATAAGGTCAGCCACGCCTGATTTTTCTACTTCCCCTCGCATTACACCTTTCTGGTGTTCTTGAAGCCTTACCTTGAGGGGGCGGCCTGTTTCTCCTTTATATACCTTTCCGCAGCTGCACGGGATAGCGTACACACAGTCTTTAGTCCTGTTCTCCTCTATGGGGGGTCTCACTCGAGAGAGATATCTGCGATGTGTTGTCACGCTTTTGAAGGTTGTCCTGATGTTATATGGACCGCAGATCCTTTGTATTTTCTCTGATAACCCCTTCACATAAGGCAAGCAGGCTGTTTTCTGAGTGTTGTTGTCCTCCTCCTCCTCCTCTTGTACCCGCCTATCCCAGTTTGGGGGGTATGCTGCCATGTACCCAGGGTAGTTGTTACGTTGTAGGGTACTACTTATACTGACCAATTCCTTATCTAACGTCTCTGGGTCGCCACTTATGACTTTTGCTCGGTGTTGTAAGCAACGGACGATCCCTTTCTTTATGCTGTATGGATGGTGGGAGTTGAAATTGAGGTACTGTCCGGTGAATGTTGGTTTACGGTATACGGATGTCTTGAACCCATGCTCTGTTCGAGATATTAGTACATCCAGGAATGGGAGTGTGTTGTTACTCTCTTACCAGGAGATAACTGATAACTGACATCCATCAAACATGGCTCGTGGAACTAGAAGAGTCTACCCCAGTGATCGAAATAAAGGGTTCGGTTCGAAATTCCAACCACCTGAAGAAGGCCGGAGCGTACAACGGCCGAAACATTGTGACAAATATGGCGACAAAGATGAGGACAATAGTCCGACTAATGTAAATACTATATATATATCTCATTGACCAAATAATTGATATGAATATTTTTGCTTTTTCCTATGTAAAATTATCAATAAATAATATTGAGTAACCTCCATTTCAAAAAAATATTTAATTTATTTAATGTATTTATTTCTTTAATTAAATAAATAAAATTTCTTTTATTTAATTAACCTTTTTGTGTCTAGAAATATGTCTTAAAATATGTTCCATTAGTGGAAAAATTAGGTTAATAAATTAAAAATTAGGTTAAATAAATTAAATTTATTCGATTTAGTTATTTGACTGATTTATTTTTTTCCAGAAAACTTGCAGCCCAGCAATGCACCAACTTCCCAAACAGGAGATACTCTTCAAGGCTCAGAAATGGCAAAAGACAAACACACTGTTCCTGAAAAGGAAGGTACAGAAGCTGCTCCAGATGAATTACCAATAATAAAAACAAACAATGAATTCACTTTGGAGTAGTGAAAGCAGCAGAAGGGACAGGAAAACATTTAAAATGGCAATGATTGTAAATAAAGGTAATCAAATCAATGTTCTGAATTGTTTTTTTTATTTTTAAGATAAGTGCACTCGTACTTTTTTGAGATACTGTAACAGACAAATTACAAACATTTGCCCAGTAATCTGTCATGTCGAGAAAGAAAAATGTAAAGAAAACTATTATTTTTGGTCAATTTTGAAAATGTCTGAATTTAATTTTTAAATTCGTTTTGGTAAAGATTTGGGAAGCTGCATGGATGAAGAGTGGAAACTTTAAAAATGAAGTAATGTGGATTTTAAAGGAATTGATTTTTATCCATAGCCTCTTTTGTGATGTCAACGAACACTCGATGCCAATTTCGTAATGCTCATTGTACTAGAGACTTTGTAATCACAGATACACCTATAATACGCTGTCAGACAATACTGGTGTCAGACGCCTTCGGATATTACTTGCACTAATAGTACTCACTCAAACAGTGATCCGTATAGAGAAATAGTATAGTGAATAGAGTAGAGAATAGCGATCTGTATACTAATAGAGGATAGAGTGGAACTAGTGATCAATTAGACATTTGTTTTTTTTAATCCTGTCACAGAATATTTGTCTTGATTTGTGTCAGGGGAAGCAATTTATAATCAATCTCTTCCTCAGCTTTTATAAAATAGAAAAAAAATTTTTCTCTTTGATAATTTTGATCTGGAGTACTTAATCTATAGTAATAAGAACAATTTTCAAAAAAAAAGAAAGAAAAAAATTAACTAGTCACAGTGCCTATTGTCCAGCTGTACATTAGCAAATATATTTTATTCTTGTGTTCTTGGATGTTTAGTACCACAAAGAATTTAATCATAAACTGATGACATGACAGTCATTTACTAAAATAAAATGCTTTGTTTTCCTTTCCCTGTTGGGGCTGGTGTGACATCTCGATTGGGTTGATTTGGGTTTCCAAAAGACTTACGATATTGGTGAGTGACAGTAAAATCTAGCATGGATCCCTCTGTGTATGTTAAGTACCACAGACAAAGATTGCATAATTCCTGCTATGGCCATGGTAATTTTTGTCTTTTCACATCCTGGTACTACTTTGGGAATCAGCAATAACTGAGCAGTACTAAAAGGAGAACAAAATGAGATATCCCTAGACATGTACAGCAGAACAGGAACAATCTGCTGTTGTAGATTAAATAAAGGGTTTAGTTCAAAATTGCATGATGGTTACCCAGATTAGGACTACTTTGGAAATCCAGCTGGAATAAGAACTTCAGTAAAATGCTTAACACTGTAACAACAAACTTGTTGAATAAAAAGTCCCTATCATCTACTGCAAAATCAAGTTCTCTACCGCAGTATAGGGATTTGGGAAACCTAGTTGCAAATGCTAAAGTAATAACCATCGGATCTCACTCAATTCTTCTGTCATGCATGTGTCTGGGTTTTCATTCCAGCTCCTGGAATTGCGGTGTGCTCTTTATCAACGAATGTCTTATTGGCAATCCTGGGGCTGCCCTGAGCCAACTTCTGGGCCCGTCTCCTGATTTCATTTTCACTCCAGCCACAGGAAATACAACTGGAGTGAATCTCTGGTGACCTTATATATTGGGTTCATCTTTGTGTGTCTTTGGGCCTATTTATGTAAACAACACCTCCCACTACTTGACAAAATTGACATTGATATATCTAATTACTCCACCCTCTCTATAGGGGGAATTGAGGCAAACAAGCCTCAGGTATCAGATAAATTCAAAAACCTGTTGGGAGGACACAGGGTACCAGTGTATAAAGAGAGAATTAAAGAACTGGTTAATGGCAATAGAAAAGAAACAGCTTATCTATGAACTGTCAGATGTCGAGACAGCACTGTTGGCATATAATGCAGCTGAGAGGCTGGTCTCTGAGTTTATAGAAGGCCACCTAGTGAGGAACCTTGGATTAATGTGGACTGGTCTAGATAAAAGAATATGCAGATGAGGGAACAGCAATAGAGGCCATGAGGAGCCTCATGAAGTTCACCCAGGTATGGGACAACGTTACAAGGGAATTGGGATCAAGAGCGACAAAAGTGTCGACTCTAGCATTCCCTGAGGAAGTAAGGGAGAATGACGCCATTCAGGTCCACTTGGCAGATTTGTTCGTGGATGTGCAAGAAAATGAATGCATCAGGCATGACGTAATTAAGGAGGCCCTAATTAGGTTGTCAATGGCTGTAGATCTGGCCAAAGACAGTGAAAGTTTATGGGAAGCGACACGGAATAGTAGAACGCAGCAGGAAGAATGGGGGAAACGAAACCCTCCATGTGGAATAAGAGCATAGGACGGGAAGAGTGGGAAGAAGTTCCCAATAGGAGAGAATGGTCATGGGGACATGGTTTCTATAAGCCCACACCTGACAGGTATGGGTTAGTCTGCTGGACTTGTAATTACGAAGGGCATCAAACTAGATTGTCTGACAAAATGGGGATTTTACCAAAATTTCGATGAGCCAAGATGTGCTAAGTGCAGCCAGATTGGACATGACCAAGTGGTGTAGGACCATGAAAGAGACCCCCCACCCCACCGAGACACCCTTGGAAGACAAGGCCAGCAAGATGCCCAGGGGCCACCCCAGTACAAAAACTAAGAGGGTGTGTGGCCCATGTAATAAGAAAAATAGAGAGACAGTCAATGGATGAGTGTAAAGACCAAAGTGATGAAGTCCTGGATTCCGGCCCGAAAACGGAGAAGAGCTGAGTGATTGGAAACTGATGGATGAAATAACTCTCTACCCAACTGCAAAAACAGTTAAGAGAAATATGATGAACAGCAGAAGAAGGAGCAGAGTCAAGTAGAAGTAGGGGGAGAAGGGATGATAACCCCAGTGAAGAAATGCAGCAACTTCTAGAAGCAGAGAGAGAGAGAGAGAAACAGGCTTCATTAGAGAGTGAGTTATTGCCTGCTGCAAAGGTAAGGAAAAGACAGGCTTCAATAGAGAGTGATTTTTCGCCTGCTGATGTGAAAGGAAGACATAGGCAAGATAAAGAGATAATTATTGCCTGCTGACAAGGAAAGGGAAAAGAATAAGCCAGAAGTTTTATCATATTTACCTATCAAGCGAAAATTGAGGGGCGACACACCTTGAATCCCAATAAGGGGAAATGCAAGTAAGAAGAATAGGATGGGTGCATTGGGTGTCATTAGGAAAAGTGAATGCGTGGGTGTATGGCAGTATCGGGTTCATTAAAAATAGCCTATCCAGAAAAAAAGACAGAAGTTTGGTTGCAGAGGATAGAGGTGTGGAAGGCACGTCATACAGATTTATTGGTGTTGTTGCTGGCCTGCACAGAGCCCATGTATGTCTGGAGGTGGTATCGGCGAAACGGCCTTCACGCAAAAGCACCACACACCTGTCTGAGACCAATCAGAGTTGCTGGAACTTGATCAGCAACAAGAATAAGTTGAGATCAAAGAAAAAAAAAACAAAGAAAATATGAAATAGAGCCTTGAAGATTAATACAAAGACTGCAAAGAAAAAATTCACTTATTAAGTTAATCGAAACGTGTCTGAGTAACAGAAGTTACATTAAAGAATTATGGGAATCAGTTGTAAAGAAAATTAGTTTTGAAGAATTGAAAGACAAATTAAGTTCAATTGGAGAAGAGTACAGTCTGAAAAGATAATTTAGAGACCATAAACTGGTCAGCCATGGTAGGTAGCTTAATAGTTCTTGCTGCCATAATGACAGTAATATGGAAGCTAAAATACATAGGAAGAAATCAGTTGATAAGGTATTGGCGAGCTTGCATCAAATTGAGAATGGGATGCCATTTAGTGTTCTTTACCCAAGCAGATTGGATCCAGTTGAAGAGGAAGCCAGGTTGAATTCAGCAGAAGAACTGAAAGCAGAAATGTCAACTGTCAAGGAAAAACCAAAACCTCCTATTGTGGAGAGAGAAAAGTCGACCAAGAAAACGAACCATAAAAACCTGTCAAAGGATTAAATTGTAAGGGGTGATGCGAGCCCCAGTGTGAATGTACATGCCTTTAAATTTTTAATTCCACTGCGCATGTTTAGTGGACAAACGATACATGAAGAACCCTTGTTGTTTTCATTATTTTTGGGGGTGGGGTGCTGAGGATCATTTACAAGTAAATGGGAAAGAGGAGAGTGTGACACTATAAAGTGTAACTGGTTGTATTTGAAAGGGTTAATGAGACACTATTATAACTCCGGTAGTATGAAAAGGATTAAAAGAGTTCACGTGAAAACCCCGTATAGGATTGGGAGAATTGGAAGGGTTAAAAATGTTACGGTGAGAGCATAAATTGAGGTATGGGAAGGACCCAGGCTCGAGCCGTGTTACACAAGTGTGTATCATATATGTCACTTAACTGAATCTTGGAAGTAATTAGCCCCCTCCTCCTGCCAAAATAGTAATAAATGCTTTGTGGTAACGGTGCTGATTTCTGGGTGCGTATTCAGTCCTCTACAGTATTTCAGCTCTGCAGTTTAAGGGACATAACTCAGGTTAGCTTAAAAAAAAATAAAAGGTCGCTATTATACCTTTGCACTCTGTCTCAAAACATTTTATAGTTACTTTTAGTACATTAAAATATGCATTGGGACATTTAAATTGAATATCTGGAACCAGAGCTGGTGCAAGGGTCTCGTGGCCCACTCTCGAATCTACAGGGTGGTCCGAAAATCTTGTCACCGCTATATGATATAATTTTCTGTTTCAACGCTCTGTGAGGGTATTATCAAGGAGAGAGTTTCACATGAACGATACCAGAATACCCATCAGTTGAAGGACGCCGTTCGGAGACCCTTTGAAACAAACAACAAAGCACAGCTTCGTAAAATACAACACAGGACATGACGCCGCATCATTGTGTGCCTCGAAAATGATGGCGTTCATACAGACCTTCTTGGTGTGTGACAGCGGCAATGAAAGTGAATATAAACTGAATCCTGTACATGTGCTTTGTATTACTTGTTCTCATTACTTTCGGACCACTCTGTAGTTGATTCACATATTTTAATAAACTTGTAAATATAAAATTATTCTTGTATATAAGCAATAAATAATATAATAAATAAATAGTGCTTAAATAGTTTTGCTATCAAGTCTTAAAAAAAAACTTTTTAATTTAAAAATCGTTAACAAAGTAAAAGAACCAAATTTAAGGGTGGTCCGAATGTCTTGTCATCCCTATACAATATAATTTTCTATTTCAGTTCGCTGACACGAAAATGTAACAAATTTTCATAAGGTTGTATTCATATAAAATACAATTTTTATTCTAACCTAATTATGTACAATAATGGATTATATACAATATAAGTGAACAATTCAACTAGAAAAATTAAAAATAAATACGATGTATCTAAATTGTATTTATTTTCAATTTTACCAGAGGAATTTTTGAGAGAAAGGACGGGGTAACCTCAACATCCCCGGTGCAAAAGGAATCGGCAAGCCATTATACTATCTTGCCTTCAATGTCACATTGAACCACAATTGTGAGATGGGGTTAGAGTGATGACCACGCATAACAGATCATCCCATCATAAATAAATCAATATTTTGTGGTAATTTTTAACATCAACTTTTGATTTTTCTTGTTAAAATAATTAATAACTTTAACTCATTCAACGTTATGGATAAAAAAATAGTGAATCTTTTCGAGATTTAGCATGGGCGAAACAAATTCACGGATTTGGTAAAAAAAACAACTCCAGAATGATGTCAAAATCCGCAAAAAATTGTCATCCTTTTAATAGTCAATTGTGCTTAGTTTAATTTGTAACGTATATAAATGTAAGTACAAATAGTATGTGTTGGTAAGTTAATGAGGGCCACAAAGTACTGTATTATCAAGGAGAGAGATTGGCCTCCTTCCCGGTCGGGGATAGTACGCACAATCTGGAATCTTGCTTTCAATCAAGAACATCAACATAAAGAAAGGTGTTTTCAATTTAATAAACACTAGCAGTATAACTCGTCTTCGACCGGGTGTTTCATTACTGGGAATTTTTGCTGTTCAATTGGAATAGTTTAAGTTTAAAGTCAGCCCACCCAAAAATCAATATTAGTAACAACAATTGGGTGCAATTGAGGCACATCCCCAAATGGGGTGGGGGGTAACAACTTGAATGGGGGTGGTCCTGAAAAGGACCATTTTTGCAAGGAAGGAACCTCTTCCGTGGACCGTCATAATAATAATATACGATAATTTTTATTTATAATATGATTTTTCTATAATTCTAATAATAAGTCTCGTCTTAATCTTTGAGGAAATCGTCCAACATTCGCAGCCGTAAAGAAGGACAAATGTCAGGTAACAGCTCAGGACGCTTTTCTTTGTTGCCAAAGAAATCCTCCTGCCTCGCGATACTCTATACTCGTATTTATGACTATACATTAAAAATGGTTGGAAGAATGGTTAATGTTATACATTAAAAATGGTTAGAACGTTTGCATTCTGACCATGAGACCCGGTTTAGAATCTCAACATAGTCGATTTGTCAGGAAGGAGACTTCCTGGTGTTATCGGACCAGAGTGGTCGATCCCAGCGTGAGGCACCTTTGAAAACCATACCATGGGCTGACCCAAGCCTTGTGAGTAAAACTGTGTAGATGGAACCCTTGGGGGCTGCGATAGCTGTGCTAGCATGAAGTCACAAGTCATCGTGGCCGAGGGGTTGAGCGTGCTGGCCTTGTTCAAATTGTTGATCAGGCTAGATAACACGCTCTTTCCCAGAAACTGTAACTAATGTCTGCTCAGCATAGTTGCCGTATAAACCTCAGGTGGGCTGTGTGGGTGCGGAATAAACGCAAATACGCCTAAGCAAGCGTCTGCGATAGGGATTGGTTAACCACCCTGGTAGACAGGTATCCTCGAATACAAGTAGCCAGCTATGCATTAAAAACAACGTTTTAAAAGTGATAAAATATGACGGATTAATAAATAAAAAATCCTTTACTTTAGAAATTGCTTTTTATTATTTTGAGGGATGGTCGGGCCTTGCTAACATTGTTTTGTTTTAGTTTTATCTTTATCTTTCATTTTTAGTGTTTTCTGATTTCATCCCCCTCCACCCCCGTCATTTAATAAATCATGAAGTTTTCATAAGAACGGACTTTATGGATTATGAAATTTTTACATCATGGAATGTTCTGTCGGTCTCCTGTGGAAATGCGGTATTATGGTGTTGTTATGGTGAAACACGCCTAGTCTATAGATAATAGACTCTCCCATAAGTAGGAGTCAGTGAGGGTCGACGGGAGTCGAATGCGAAAGTAGTCAGCTACCGCAACTAGATTACTCTGCGTAATACTTATTATAACAAGTTCCTAACGTTTTTGTACGTTGTACCTATTTAGGACCGAATTTAGTCCAAATACAGTTTCCACTGAGGAAATAACTCTACAACAGGTGTATGCAGGATTGAGTGGTGATGGATGAGTTCTTGTGGTGAATGAGCAAATTGTAATGAATAAATGGGTCGTGATTCTGATTAACTAGGACTAGGATAGCTAATGAAGACCAGCCTCTCCCCATTTCCCCTTCGGCCTTGTGCCACAATTTTGTATTTCTTTACGAAATAAATAATCTTTAGAAATTGTTTTGTTTGCTTTTGTATAGGAAACTGAAATAAAAATTTTTTCGAGAACCTGAGATGAGAAGAATTTCATCTAAAGGCACTATTCAGCTTTGCTTGATCGGCAAAAGTTCTTCGTAGCTCAGTCGGTTAAAACATTCCGGATCTAACGACCGTCCCTCTGCCCAGAGTGACATAGGTTCAAATCTTGCGGGGAGCGCATATTTTTGCTTTAATACGATATCTCGAATATTCAGGCCGGTAAAGGAAAATAGATAAATATACTGTTTAATAAATAAACTCAAATATGGGTATCCACTAAATATAACTTTTAAAGCGATTAAACCAGCCTGTGAACATATTTTGTGAGAAAAAATAGTTACGTGGATATTCTATTTTTATTCATTTATTTATTATTATTTTATTATTTTGTTTATTTATGATAAGATAAGGAACAAATTGCGTCCGTGTGGACTTTTAAGCTAATTCCTGCTCAAGTTTAATTGGGCATCTGGCCCCAAACTAAAGAGACATCTGGTCCATGTTAGAAAACAGCATTGATAATTTTGAAAAAATAACTTTGAATTCCTCAATTCACCCTATGGAACTTCAAAACGCCACTTTAACTCTGATTTGGTCTATAAATCCAATTCCGACCAAAAGACCAATTCAGGTAAAAAATTGAATTCTTCAAATCCCAAACTCTGTGGAACTTCAAAATCTCATGTTATGAAACCTCTCATTTTAACCCCGATTCCTTGGTATTTTGAAGAAATAAAATAATAAATTTAATAAAGGAATTGGCAAAAGAAATAAATATATAATAAAACCATGCTTCTCTTGAAAAACAATGTATCAGAGAGATTTTTATGAGAAATAGCTAACAAACATTCTAAAAGAGTATTTAATAAAAGGTACAAATGTTTTTATAATAAAATATCAAGTATATAGTTTTCTGTTACTATATAATAGGTACATTTCAGTAACTTAGTCAAACAATACAAATGAATACATTTTAGATAGAGAAGGATAAAATTAAGAGCACTAACAAAGACATTATATTGAAGACTAGCTTAAAAACAGCACTCCAAGTGAACTTTTAAGCTAACTCTTGCAGAGAGCTAATTGGGCCTCTGGTCCAGCTTACAAAAACAGCATTGATAATTTTGAAGAAATAAACTTTAAATTCCTCAATTCACACCATGGAATTTCAAAACGCCATTTTAACTAATTCGGGCTTATAGTGGGTTAGCCAATCTCTATTGGTTAAAAATGCAAATAAAACTGACCCTCTATTATTTTTACTATATCAAATGTCACAAAGACAAGAAGAAGAAGAGAAATAATCAAGTAGAAGAATTTGTTCAACAATAAATATTCTTTATAAAACACAACCAATACAAAATATATGATGCTAAAGTTGTTAAAACACTTTAGAGTTCTTGATTATGCATAATATTGAAAGATTTGAAGTTGTTGAACTGTATGTATGAAAATGAGAAGGTGTGCTTAAGTATTATTGTTGTAGGAAAATTAAACAGTTCTGTCGTTTGGATTAAATTTAAAAAGTATTGTTCTTGATTCGCTGTGATTTCTACAGAGTTGTCGCTCTTCGACCGGAGATGTTTGTCGTGGAATAAATAAATTGTTAGAGTGAGCTTTCTTTCGCAAGCTGGGTTTATGTTAATTTAAGTAATTAACGTTAAGCCTGGAATTGGGTGACAAGTTTCGTTGTCGCGTTGAAAAACTTGGTTCGTCTCCTTTGACTGTTGTCGTGTCGATTTCCGATGAAGTCAAGTGAATGAATTGAATATTTTAAGGACCCACTGACCAAGTCGCGTCATGGTTTCGTATTTATTAGTTCTCTTTGTCACGTAGGGGCTCGAGAACATGTTTACATTTTGTGGCGTCAACTCGAGGTCAAAATTTGTGTCGGTACCTTCGGATGTAGTTGATGACACCTAATTGATATTTTTCAACCAATCAGAATGCATCAGTTGTTATAAACTTTGCTGGGAGCCTCTATGTGTTTAACTTGCACAAATTTGAAATTTAAAGCAATAAATGTAGAAATCTGATTCTACTGGCTATAAATCCAATTCTGACCAAAAGACCGATTTGGGCCGAAAATCGAGTTCTTCAAATCACAAACTGCGGAACTTCAAAATCACACGTCACGAAACCTCTCACTTTAACTCTGATTCCTTGGCATTTTGAAGAAATAAAATTGACTGATTCCTTTTGAAGAAATAAAATTGACTTCCTCAATTTACAAAGTTTTTTTGAGATATTTTAAACTGAATTTAAAACTTTTTTTTTAATTCTTAAATTTTTTGTGTTACTTTAAATTAAAAACTTAAAATCGCTAGATCAATAAAAAAAAAGTACTTTTTTTCTTCTTTCCATGTATGTTTGTAATTTTATGCCGACTAATGTGGGGTACGATTGCCTGCGTAGCTAGTATGAGCCTTACTGGAGGTCACATTATCGTGGACCTGTACTGCGTAACGACCGTTAATAATGATTCTAAAGGAGGTAATTTTGGATAAATGTTTACATGGATTGTTTCCCTTGTATTGGAAATGCTCGCTAATCTATTATATGGGAGAGTTTGGGGCAGCAGCAGCAGCTGCTAGTGCTGCTGCCTCTTCTTCTTCTTCTTCTTCTTCTTCTTCTTCTTCTTCTCCTCCTCCATCCTCCTAGGACGTAGGCGTTCATGGCTCACCACAATTTCCTGTTCTTTGCACCTCTTTATAAATTTTGCTATTTTTTAATTTCTCCAAAACCCTGTCCCGTCATTTAGTTAAGTTCACTAAGTTATGTGTCGTTTTCCTCTAGCCGTCTTGTCTTCAATCTGTCCTGTGAGTACCAGATTTTTCAAGCCTCCTTTCCTCATTATATGTCCTAGAAATTTCCATTGTCTCTTCCTGGTATTAAGGATTAGTTTCCATTTTCTCTAGAACTTCGTCGTTGCT
>OZ038486.1:127109354-127111854 GCA_964036315.1 Acanthosepion esculentum | reverse complement strand
CACCCGACAACCCGTTTCCCAAAACGAAAAGATGCTAGCCTCTCGGTACTTTATCGCTATTTCCATGGAAAATGTTCAGATGAACTACACTCCTTAGTTCCAACAGTCCTAACCTTCACAGCTAAGACCCGCCATACCATAGACATTGTAACGAACCACCCCTATTTCCTTCGTATTCCATTGATGATATGTAAGTTTCACCAGTGCAGCTTCTTCACAGAAACCGTTTAGAAGGACCGACTCCCAAAAAGATGCTTCCCCGACCACTATATTCTTAACCTGTTCAAGTCTAAGGTCAATCGTTATCTTCTACACATATCACAATAAACTGTGCCTCTTACTCTGTAACCGTTTATCTCCAGGGTCTATTCTTTGAAAATTGCGGTCTGGCGATACAGACTTTGTACTGTTTCTTTCGTTAGTTTTAATATCATTTACCGTATAAATTTCATGTCTAAGGTTAATCGTTATCATCTATACATATCCCAATAAACTTTACCTCTTATCTCTTACTCTGTAACCATCTATCTCGAGGGACTCTTCTTTGAAAATTGAAGCCTTCATCTACAATGGAAAAAGCAATAACGGCTACTGGACTTAACAAATCTATTTTCCTGAAAAGGTTAGGAAGGTAGACTCGATCTATACTGGAAGGGTGATAACAGCTACTGGACTTGAGAAATCTATTTTCCCGACAAGTTTAGAAAGGTAGCCTCTATCTACACTGGAAAGAGCGATCACAACTACTGGGCTTGAGAAAAGCTATTTTCCTGAAATGGTTAGGAAGGTAGATTCCATCTATAATGGAAAGAGCGATAACAGCAACTGAACTCGAGAAAACTATTTTCCTGAAAAGTTTAGGAAGATAGTTTCCATTTATACTGGAAAGAGTGATTACAGCTACTGGATTTGAGAAACCCATTGTCCTGAAAATGTTCGAAAAGTAGTCTCCATCTATACTGGAAAGAGCCATAACAGCTACAGGACATGAAGAACCTATTTTCCTGAAAGGGTTAGAAAGATAGCCTCCATCTATATTGGAAAGAGTGATAACAACTACTGTACTTGAAAAACCTATTTTCCTGAAAAGGTTAGGAAGGTAGTCTCTATCTATACTGGAAAGAGAGATAACAGCTACTGGACTTGAGAAACCTATTTTCCTGAAAAGTTTAGGAAGGTAGTCTCTATCTATACTGGAAGGGTGATAACGGCTACTGGACTTGAGAAATTTATTTTCCCGACAAGTTTAGAAAGGCAGCCTCTATCTATACTGGAAAGAACGATAACAACTACTGGGCTTGAGAAAAGCTATTTTCCTGAAATGGTTAGGAAAGTAGACTCCATCTATAATGGAAAGAGCGATAACAGCAACTGAACTCGAGAAAACTATTTTCCTAAAAAGTTTAGGAAAATAGTATCAATCTATACTGAGAAGAGCGATAATAGCTACCTATTTCCCTGATAAAATTAGAAAGTTAGCCTCTATCTATATCCACACATTAAACTAAAACTTCAAGTCATGTTCTTAAATAACCTCGTCAGATTGATACTTTCGTACGGAATGTCATGCATGGCACCAAACCCGTTCAGAAATATCTAAACTTTCTCAGATAAATGGTTAAAATGGCATTGAGCGAGTGAAACCTATGGGGCTTGGCGAATACCACACTTCTTTGAACCATGTAGACTTGTGCTACAGAATCACAAAGAACTATACCAAATAACAGAAACCACATCACTTGAAGACTTACAGCAACAACTAAATTGATGATTTCTGTTTGAATTTCTACCATGGGGGGTTATCATTATTTGCACTATTTACATTCGTACTATTGCCCCCCTCTTTGTTGTTGTTATTACAGCGAATTAACCATTACGATGTAGGAGCCGCTAATAAAGACAAGAAGAGAAATGACAAGTTTTCAACAGCAGCAGCAGCAGCACCTGTAACAAAAGAGAAAAGCTTCCGTGGGTGCAGACAAGAATGATAAACAGCATCACCAGACAGGTAAGTAGGGTTTTAAGGCTCCAAGTTCTCCAGAAACTTCTACGGAACGATAGCCTAGTGGATTAAAGCGTTCGTTTGTGAATTTGAGGATATAGTAATTGTGAGTTCAATCCCTGGGTCGGGCAGTATTTATTTGAACACAGTGGAAACATGGCGAGTAATAACTGAGCAGTACTAAAAAAATAAGGAGACGAGATATCGGTAGGCATGGGTAGTGGAACGAGAATAGCCTGTCGCTGTAGATTAAATAAAGGGTTCACTCCGGATTTCCCGGAAGCTTATACACCTGAAGAAGGCGGGACAGCACAACGGCCGAAACGTTATAACGACGGCAACAAAGATGAGGACAATAGTCTCAATGTGAAATGTTGTAAATAAAATGAGGATGTAATCAAAATATTGACTTTCCACACTACTTCAAATTAAAGGTTAGGAAGGAAACATCCCATCAGTACTGGAAAGAGCGATAAAGCTACTGGACTTGAGAAAAGT
>OZ038486.1:127044354-127104354 GCA_964036315.1 Acanthosepion esculentum | reverse complement strand
CTCAAACAGTTTTCTACCGACCGGACAACGACTGCCCAATGTTGCGTCTCTATTCTCGCTCACGTCAGAGTGAACCAGGAGCCGGGAAGGGTCCGTTGCAAGCTCACAAGGAAACGAAAGATGAAAATAAACGTAGTTGCGAGAAATGAGAACTGGGAACGTCTTTTCTTATGTGTTTTGTTCGGGGCTCCGCTTGTCCGGTCTGGGTGCGTAGGTAGCTGACACGTGGAACAAATTTCTGCTATGTGCGGTTAATCGATCAGCTCTTCCAGTCGAATCTTCCTCTTATCTACTCTGCCGATCTCAACATTACGACGTGTGGCTGCCAACACGAACAGGCGGCATCGGAACTACTCGAGGAGTAGCCTGCCTTTCAAATGAGACTCCATTTTTTTTTTAATGTCTATTCGGCGTCAAATTTACTCCAGAATTTAAGCGGAACTACTATATACAATCGATAGCTAAAGAAATGTCAAGGCTTATTCTATTATTTCAGGAAGTATCTGACTCCTTCTGCCATGCAATATCTTTACAAAAATCAGATTAGGTTCAAATAGGATAGTGCTGCTATATCCGAGCTACAGCGGCACAATCATCACATCACAGTCATGATAGATTTCAAAATTGTTTACACAGTCGTATGACTTATTTTCCACCCTGCAACCCCTTTCCCCACAGACTGTCATTATTCTATCGCTATTTCTACAGCGAATGATCCGATTAGCTCCATTCTTTAGTTTCACCCAGAGCCGGTGCATTGTACCCAAGACTGATTAGAGGCCCCAGGCAGTGCTTTGTGACTCTTGCTATCTTATCAACATTTGTTTCTTTCTACCTACATTATATATACGTTACAAATTAAACTAAGCATAACTGACTATTAAGGGATGAAAAATTCTTGCGGATTTTGAAGTCATTTTGTGTTTTCTTTTCGTCCAAATCTGTGAATTTGTTTTGCTCTTGCTAATCTCCAAAAAAAAAATCACTATTTTTTACCCATAATGTTAAAATGTGTTAAAACTTTTTAACAAGAAAAATAAAATTCACTATTTAAAATTAAATTGAATTCATCATTGTTGATTTAAAATTTAACAAGAAAAATAAAATTCACTATTTAAAATTAAATTAAATTCATCGTTGTTGATTTAAAATTTAACAAGAAAAATAAAATTCACTATTTAAAATTAAATTGAATTCATTGTTGTTGATTTCAAATTTAACAAGAAAAATAAAATTCACTATTTAAAATTAAATTGAATTCATTATTGTTGATTTAAAATTTAACAAAAAAAATAAAGTTCACTATTTTTTATCCTAATTTTAAAATGGGTAAGAATTCTTTAACTTTTTAGCAAGAAAAATCTCACGTTGATGTTAAAAATTGCCGCTAAACATTATCGATTTATTTAAGATTGTTTTAGTATACCTACGGACGATAATGGGTATGACCCCATTCACATAAATACAGTAGTAAATACTGTATGTTGGTCTGCAGTTTGAGATTCATTGTGGATTTCACTTGACTTGAATCTTATATGTGTCGTTCTTGTCCTAAGTATTCATTATCAACCTTCGTTTGATTATTTAGTAACCTTCTGTAGGTTACAACAAAGATGGAATGATATATTATGACATGTCTCTAAATTGTATTTAGATACATTGTGTGTATTTTCAATTATTCTAGTTGAATTGCATATGATCCATTATTGTACATAGGCTACAATAAAATTTGTATTTTATATTAATACTACCTTATGAGAATTGAGACGTAATAGAGGGGGTGTGGTTCATATAATAGATTTGGTGGAGGTGCACGAGACCCTGACACCGGCCCTGGTTCCACCAGTTCAGATCTTTACAGCCGTGCCACTTCCACGGAGTTGAATCACCGTCAGTTCCCACGTGTTCCAAATGTAAGAAGAAGTCATGGGTCAAACGTTATCTATCCTACTTACTTCATAATTTCACTATCACATTCTCTTCGGTTAATAATATACAAACCCATTCATCATTACCATTCCGACTGTAACCCACTGCCTTGAGTGGCTCTCTTGCCTTGCGTTATATGAAATTTAGTAAAAAGTGAAGACTTGCGTGTTCATTTCAAAGAAAGGGTCCTGATTATGACAAAATAAGCAATGACAAAAACACTTTTAAATCCTGAATAAAATACAAAGTTCTATCTTGTTCAATTGATTTGTTTTGTTTTTTTACGGCTTATCAACTTTTGCAGGTTATTTAAAGCCAGAAATTCTTTTTTTTTTACTTTGTTAGAATTTTTAGAAATAATAATGATTTACTGATACAAGTATTACTAATTACCCCATACCTGGGGGAAAAGAGGGGGATTGATACCTTTCCCAAGGCTATTAGTGAATCTAACGAACCCGACTGGATTTGGAACTCCGCTCTCCTATTTCCAATTCCAATCCTTATCCATTAAACCATCCACACATCCAAGCCGACAGCAGTGTTTTTCCCAAGCGATCACCTATCTAGATCCTGACCAGGCTTGAAAGTTGCTTAGCTTCGATGATTGTACGAGAAGCGGTGTTCCAATGATATAAGGTCGTAAGCCACCATCTTGGTCAAAAAATTGCATACATTTTTGTAGAAGACTGTAGAGAATGCCGGTCTAAATAGAAATAAACTGTTATGCCTCATTATACTATTGTTCGCATGGGGAAAAATCAACAAATGAAGTGTCGGATATTGTTTCTTGTTAAAAATAAATCTTTTCGAAGTTGGTTAAATGGAAAAGATTTCCTTGGAGGAAAGTTCTGGTTGGAAGAAAACATTCCGAGATTTTTTGTTTGTTTATTTGTTTGTTTGTTTATTTGTTTGTTTGTTTTTTGTTGTTGTTTTTCTCTTCCTCTGAAAGGCCAAAATGAAAGCAAGCGTAGCAAGTTGCAATTATCAATATTATGTCCAATAACCCTATGTATTTTGATACATTTACTTGCCATTCAAAATTTCGATCAACGGATCTTCAGGGGCTAAAAGCCTTGCTAGCTGATATCCAAATTCGATTATTTATTGAAACCTGATCGCAGCAAGAAAGAACATTTCTTGAAAGAAAACGAGCGTTGAAAATCAATAAGTTTCGAATGGTTTTAAAGGACAACATTTCCAATTTTAATCAAGCTCAAACACGTTTGGGATCGGTCAATAATCGCATAAAATAATATAAACTTATTGTTGCCTAACTTTTGACTTTATCAAATCTTTACAACCACCTTTCTATCTGCTACGTCCCTTCAAGACGTTGGCGATCATGGTTCTCCACAATTTCCTGTTTCTTGTAGCTCTTAGTAAATTTTGTCATTTTTATTATCTCTCCTAAACCTTGTTCTGCCATCCATTTACACAAATCCGTTAGGTAGTCCCTCTAGTCTTCAATATGTACTGTGAGTGTCAAATTCTCCCAGCACTCTTTCCTTATTGTATGCTTTAGAAATTTCAACTCTTTCTGATGTTAAGTATAAGTGTCCTTTTTGTTTTCATTTTCTTTAAAACTTCGTCGTTGCTCACATGTTCGGTCCATGGTATTCTCAGCATCCTTCTGTAGAATCACATTTCTTCTGTCACAAGTCTTTTCTTCATCTGTGATGAGATTGTCCAGCATTCACTGCTATATAGGAAGACCGATATTACATAATAATTCAGTACTCTTTGTTTGTAATATTTTCCACGTTTCTTTATACTTTGCTTTGTTTTTGGAAGGCAGCTTTCACTATACCAATACTGTTTCGGATTTCGGTGTCACACTTAAAAAGTTGAATGAAGAGACCAGTTAAGACACTCACGTTGAAATAAGTACTTGCATACAGGTTTACAGGTGTTATATGGTAAGACGTTAGGTGTTACCTCTTAATTGCTGTTGTTCCCAGGTTAACACTAACCGAGGGTTAGGGTCCCAGTTATGGGCAAAATAGTGTGCTCCCAAACAAAAACAAAATATTATGAAAGTAGTAAAAATACCAACAATATTTTTTCATATGAAAAAGAAAATTAGCAACAATACCTATTTATAGTAAAATTAGCAACAATAAATTTCTTTGTTTCAAAATTACCAGAATTGTACTATATCGTAGAATTTTATCGCAAAATGACCATCGATACATTTTATCTGTTGTTGAAGGCATACATTTGATTTCAAAATATATTTAGTTGAAGCTATAAAATTGTATTAAAAATACAGGTTGAGAATCTTTTATCCGAAATTCTTGGGACCGGAAGTGCTTCGGTTTTAAGATGTTTTCGGATTTTGGTAATTTTTGTATATAGCATCTATAAAAAAGGGGAATCTTTGAAATGGAACTCACGCATAAACACAATATCCATTAACATTTAATAACACAGCTTATACATATACCCTGAAGGTAATTTTATATAAATAACACATACTCTGAAGGTAGTTTCAAAGAAAATTTAATAAATCATATGTACATACAAATACAGATAATGACGCTTGTGTAGCGATTTAAAATATTTTATAATAAAAATATTATTATAATATTTTGCTCTACGATGTATCGAGGACTATTTTTAAAAAGTAAATGCTAAGAACGGTGGGTTCTTAATATATCTGTTCTTTCTCTTTATATATATATATATACCAACCAATATATATATATATATATATATATATATATATATATATATATATATATATATATATATATATAGATAGATAGATAGATAGATAGATAGATAAGAAACAATAGAATCTAATATGGTGTGATTTTGGAATTTATTGTTTATTAATTATTTGTTCTATAATAATAAATACATTAAGCTCTTTTTGTGAATCAGTTTTAATATTTTATATTACTAGGATCCACTTGGATTATATACTAACATATATATATGTATCAACCAATATATATATATATATATATATATATATATATATATACACCAACCAATATATATATATATATATATATATATATATATATATATATATATATATATATATATATTGGTTGAGAATCCTTCATCTGAAATTCTTGGGACCGGAAGTCTTCAGTTTTCAGATTTTTTTCGGATTTCGGAGTCTATTTAATTTGTATATAGCATCTATAAAATGGGACAGCTTGGGAATGGAACCCAGGCATAAACACGATATCCCTTAACATTTCATAACTTTAAGGCGACTAGCTAACCCCTATTGCAGAGACTTGCGCATTTTGTGTTTGTTCAACACCCGCAGAGCCCACCTGTGGTTTATATTCAACTATGCTGATCAGACCTCAGTTACAGTTTCTGGGAGAGAAGAATATCATCTAGCGTGATCAACAATCTGAACAAGGCTAGCACGCTCAAACCCTCGATCACGATGACTTGCGACTTCGTACTAGCACAGCTTTCGACGCCCCACCAAGGGCTCCGTCTACCCAATTTCTCTCAGAAAGTTTGGGTTAACAGGTGGTATGATTTTCAGGCACTTTCCAAAGATGCCGCTCGCTGCGAGCGCCTCCTCCAGACCGATAGCATCAAGAAGTCACCTTCTTGACAGATCGACTATGGTGTTTCATAACACAGCTTATGCATCTACCTTGAAGGTAGTTTTATATAAATAACACATATCCTGAAAGTATAGCTGGCCACTCGTATTCGAGGATATCCGTCTAATAGGGCGTCTAGCCAATCCCTATTGCAGACGTTTGCTCAGTCGCATTTGTGCTTGTTCAACACCCACAGAGCCCACCCGTGGTTTATACTGCAACTATGCTGAGCAGACCTTAGTTACAGTTTCTGGGAGAGAGCGTGTTATCTAGCATGATCAACAATTTGAACAGGACCAGAACGCTCAAGCCCTCGACCACGATGACTTCGTGCTAGCACAGCTATCGACGTCTCACAAGAGTTCCTTCTACCCAATTTCATTCACAAGGCTTGAGTCAACCCATGGTATGGTTTTTGGTCACCTCTAGTTCATTAAGGTCAAAAAGTCTCCTTCCTGAGAAATCGACTATGGTAAGATTCGAGCCCGTGCCTCATGGTCACAATGCGAACGTTCTAACCACTAAATGTTTTGTACATACAGATACAGGTAATGACGCTAGTCATGTAATACTCACACGGATTTTTAGAAGGTGACATTAAAATTTCATGTAAAAATAATGTTTTGTATTACGTTGGTGCAAAAATAATGTCGTTTTTTGACTGAAGTTTAACGTCAAAAAACGACATTATTTTTGCACCAACCTAATACTTTCTGTACGTGTACAAAAAATATGGTGATCATGTTTTTTGTACACATACAGAAAGTACAAAATATTTACAAAAATATATAAATGCAACACCAAACACTACTTCTTCATCAGATGTTAGAAACTGGAGGAAGAGGGTAGTTTTTCAAATAACATGATATTCTGTGATATTTATAAACACAAATGCTTTCTTTTTTTCTTTTCACTATCCATATCGATATCTGAAGAACTTTTTAACATTTTGAATAATATCTTTAGCGGGCACGAAACACGAACGAAAGTGTTGCCCTGACGATCGCTAACAAAAAAAGCTGGGTGTGAACTCAGATAACGCAGCTAGGCTGGGAAACACCCACCCGCGGCAGTTGAGATGACTTACAATAGCTGCGGATCACATGGGAACCATCCAAGTGATTTCTGAAATTGTCCATTTGTGGCAAATCATGTCAAAACCTGAAAATTTGCGGATTTTGGAGGTTTTCGCATTTGGGAATTTCGGATAAAGGATACTCAACCCGTATTTAGCTTTTAGTGGCCCGTGGAGGTGTTGATGAACCGTTAAACAAAATCAACCAACGTCAGTTCTTTAACTACTCTCATTATCAAATGTATGTTTGATTGAAATTGTAACAGATCATTGAGCATTACGTCTCAGATCGTCAGTAAATGATATACTATTGTATTTTAATAAAATTCTTGATATATTTGCCAGTGCTTTTTTTCTAGACATACGTAATTTTCAACGCCACTTTGAGTGATGCAGTTCTCGACATATGAAATTCTCGACGTATTAGTTAATGCTGTCATTCCCGATATCAACCTATCTACTATTAAAAATCCAATTAACACAGTAATAAAAAAAGAAAACGTTGAAAAATTATGTATGCCCTGAAAGACAGTTCTAGTTTAGTAAAAGGCGTTGAAGGTGCGATTTAGCTGTTTTTGAGAGAAATCGTTTTCCATTATTTCGTTGATAAAAAGTAAACAAAATTGCCAAAATATCAAACTCATATTATTATTATTATTATTATTATTATTATTATTTTCTTCTTCTACTTCATTTTCTCCTACTTTTTTAGGAACGCATATTAAAATTTGAACCCTCACAAGAATTACGTTGATTGGTTAAATGATAATGCTGGCCACGGCAAACGACAAAAATGAAGACGATAATGATTATAAAAGATTCCAAGCAATTTGTTTGTCCTGACAACTGGTCACGGATCAGATTGAAAGAACAAAATACGATTGCAGCTCGAAAAAAAAGAAAGAAGATTGCTTTTCATTTCAGGTTCTTTGGAGAACACCATTTTTTCATTTTTTTTAATTTAATTTTACTTTATTTTTACCCAATATGGAGAACTATACATGTGCGAAATTCCGTTTTCATGGTGACTTGCTTCCGGACACTCGGTAACTATATTAGAAATAGCTCGTAAAGTCAGCACACACGACTAATTCCCAAGAAGATGCATTGGTGAGGTGCTTCTGCAGATGCTTATGTGTCAGGGCGACACAGTTTATGTTTCACAAGGGAATCAAACGTATTTTATGAACTAGTGGCAAAAAAGAAAACGGTTTCACTAGAAAAAATATAATAATTTTTAAAAATATACAGAAAGATATTTCTAAAGAACCATTGGATTTTCATCCGACATTTTTCTAATATTCTAAACGTCATTCTGTGGATTGTTGATGTTTGATGATCCCAATGCGTCTTCGGATTTAATTGTCGCGCTTTTCATCTACTTTCTCAGATAATTAAATTATTTTACATTGATTCTGGAATCTCTAATTTTTAATTTGCATTTTAAGTTCATCCTTTTGCTAACAACCATGTATTCTGTCTTGTTGCAATTGATGCTTATTCCTTTCTTCTCACTTTCCTTCACTGGCTTCTGTATTGAGTTCTGGTACTTACCTTCTGCGTCTGCTATCAACACTCTGTGATCTGCATGTCTTATGTTAAGATGGCAGATTATAATGAATTATGGTAGGATATTTAATTCTTTCAGAATCGCCTTACTGTGAAAGAAAACAGAAGAAGAACAATAAACAAAACGCTAAGAGAATGAAAAGAAAAAAGAAAAATAAACAAAACACAAAGAGAATGAAAAGAAGAAAAAATAGAAAAAATAAACAAAACACAAAGAGAATGAAAAGAAAAAAATAGGAAAAAATAAACAAAACGCAAAGAGAATGAAGAGAAGAAAAAATAGAAAGAAATGAACAAAACGCAAAGAGAATGAAAAGAAGAAAAATAGGAAAAATAAACAAAACGGAGAGAATGAAAAGAAAAAAGGAAAGATAAACAAAACCCAAAGAGAATGAAAGAAGAAAAAGGGAAAAATAGACAAAACGCAAAGAGAATGAAAAGAAGAAAAAATAGGAAAAAAAACAAAACTCAAAAAGAAAGAAAAGGAATAAAGGAAAAATAAACAAAATGCAAAGAGAATGAAACGAAGAAAAAATAGGAAAAATAAACAAAACACAAAGAGAATTAAAAGAAGAAAAAATATAAAAATAAACAAAACGAAAAGAAGAAAAATTAGGAAAAATAACCAAAACGAAAAGAGAATGAAAAGAAGAAAAAATCGGAAAAATAAACAAAACGCAAAGAGAATGAAAAGGAGAAAAATTAGGAAAAATAACCAAAACGCAAAGAGAATGAAAAGAAGAAAAAATAGGAAAAATAACCAAAACGCAAAGAGAATGAAAAGAACAAATTGGAAAAAATAAACAAAACGCAAAGAGAATGAAGAGAAGAAAAATAGGAAAAATAAACAAAACGTAGAGAATGAAAATAAAAAAGGAAAGATAAACAAAACCCAACGAGAATGCAAGAAGAAAATGGGAAAAATAAACAAAGTGCAAAGAGAATGAAACGAAGAAAAAATAGGAAAAATAAACAAAACAAAAGAGAATTAAAAGAAGAAAAAATAGGAAAAAATAAATAAAACGGAGAGAATGAAAAGAAAAAAGGAAAGATAAACAAAAAGCAAAGACAATGAAAGAAGAAAAAATAAAAATAAACAAAACGCAAAGAGAATAAAAAGAAGAAAAATAGAAAAAATAAACAAAACGCGAAGATAATGAAAAGAAGAAAAAATAGGAAGAAATGAACAAAACGTAAAGAGAATGAAAAGAAAAATGAAAAATAAACAAAACGCAAAGAGAATGAAAAGAAGGAAAAATAGGAAGAAATGAACAAAACGCAAAGAGAATGAAAAGAAGAAAAATTAGGAAAAATAACCAAAACGAAAAGAAGAAAAATTAGGAAAAATAACCAAAACGCAAAGAGAATGAAAAGGAGAAAAATTAGGAAAAATAACCAAAACGAAAAGAGAATGAAAAGAAGAAAAAATAGGAAAAATAAACAAAACGCAAAGAGAATGAAAAGAAGAAAAAATAGGAAAAATAAACAAAACGTAGAGAATGAAAAGAAAAAAGGAAAACTAAACAAAACGTAAAGAGAATGAAAAGAAGAAAAAATAGGAAAAATAAAAAAAACACAAAGAGAATGAAAAGAAAAAATAGGAAAAAATAAACAAAACGCAAAAAGAATGAAAAGAAGATAAAATAGAAAACTAAACAAAACGTAAAGAGAATGAAAAGAAGAAAAAATAGGAAAAATAAACAAAACACAAAGAGAATGAAAAGAAAAAATAGGAAAAAATAAACAAAACGCAAAAAGAATGAAAAGAAGAAAAAATAGAAAAACTAAACAAAACGTAAAGAGAATGAAAAGAAGAAAAAATAGGAAAAACTAAACAAAACGCAGAGAATCAAAAGAAAAAAGAAAAGATAAACAAAACGCAAACTGAATGAAAAGAAGAAGAAAGAAGAAAAAAACGAAACTCAAAGAGAATGAAAAGAAGAAAAATAGAGAAAATAAACAAAACGAAAAGAGAATGAAAAGAAAAGAAAAATACGAAAAAATGAACAAAAACGTTGAATAAGTCCATTGAGAATACGCACCCTTGTCTTACACCCCTTTCCATTTCAAAAATACAAAATTATCACAATAATACTCTCGGTATAGAAATGTTCATGACAAAGCTGAAAGTATGGCAAAAACCGGTATCTTTAAGAATTTGCATTAAAAAACGAAATAATATGCCGACAATTATACAGTGCGTTCCTATCGATTCTCTCCTTCAATGAAGACGTAAGTCACTTTTCCCTTCAAAAAAGTTTAAGATGTTTAATGTGTCTGAACCGCCACTGCAGCCATCTTGACTCATTTCACTTGGTAAACTCATTCGAACTGATGCTAACATCGACGCTTTTTTAACAGCTTTCTCCTCCACTGATTTGCAAACCTCACGCATGCGCGCTAAAAATAAATGTTCAAGCATTCTTTGCTATAAGTAAAGAGAAAAAAATACAGACAAAATAGGTAAGTCAACAAAAGCAAACCTCAAAGTTCGAATAGGATTTTCTCATGCTAACTCGATTGCCACTACACTAATAATAATAAACGATAATGACTCATTTCCATTTTGGCATTCATAAACTTGTTAAATATCCATACCAATATCCAGTACTATATATATATATTTATATATATATATATATATATATATATATATATATATATATATATATATATATATATATATATATATATATATATATATATATTTATATATATATATATATATATATGTGTGTGTGTGTGTGTGTGTGGGTGTGTGTGTGTGTGTGTGTGTGTGTATAAAGGTAAAAAACAACAGGAAAACTGTATTATTAGCCGACGTGTTTCGTCCAATGTGGACATTTTCAAGGCAAAACGAAATGAACTTATTAAAAACAAAGTAACTATTAACATCAAAACAAAATGTCCTTAGCGAGTAGACGAATTTAGAAAACGTTATTGTATTCATATTGTCAACTGAAAATTACGTCAAGTACTGTCACGTGTGGAAATATTGTTTTTATTGTTGTGTTGACGGTTTCAACTATTTTCTTTTGATTTCTTGATACAGTTGTGTATTACTACTCTCTGAAGCCAACGTACAAAACTTACACTTATACCGGCCCCTTACACTTACCAGTCCTCTTACTCTTACCGGTCCTACTGTCTACCAATGGAATTCATGTTAATAATGAGCGAAAAGAGAAAAGAGTAATCAGGAGGACAGCAGATAACGATTGACATCGCATTTGAATTTTTGCAGATAAAACTTGGCTGGAAAGCATGGAGCTGGAAAGCATGGGGCTGGAAAGCATGGGGCTGGAAAGAAATTCCACAAGCGAGAAGTGCGAGAAAATAAACTCTTAGCATAAAATTTTCGGTTACATCTAGCCAACTTACCTGTAATTTGATGAGTTCTCGACGCCAATCTAGTAATGTGCTTAAATTCAAGGTACCACAGCGAAGAGCTCATCCGAACAATATATTTTTCCTGTTGATCACCCAATATAAGCCTCAAGATTTGTGAAATAATTAAAGTGTGTGTGTGGGGGGTGAAGTTTTCCATAGAATTTCACACAGCTTTTTCTCGATGTGTTAGTCTCTATCGCATAATCGGATAAAGAATGCTTTCCGCATTCATTAAAATCCACACCTTTTGTCGGATGACGATTCTTAACAACACGCAACAGTCACTGGTGTTATTTCCATTGTTCGGACTGTTGTTCCCAAACTTTATTGTCATATTCACGAGGTTTCGGCTGTTGTACGCTCCGGTTTTCTTCAGCTGAAATACGTTGCAATTTCGAAACGAATCCTTTATTTAATCCAAGGGGATGGATTGTTCTACTTAAACGTGACATGCCTTTTCTGAATAGCTCAGTTTCGGTTAACTCAACTCTCCAAGCAATTTTTGTCCACCTCTGCCGTGGCCAGGTATTGAACCCACAACTCTTTGAGTTAAGACACTGGATTACTTCAAACAACGCTTTTATCCACTGAGCCGTGAACGACAATAAAGATGAGGACAAGAGTTAATTAAAATTACACGAGGAAACAAGTGCCACATTTTTCCTGTTTAGGATTGGGTTTCCGGTTCCTTCTAAAGTCTTTTTCAGTCTACCACTTTCCAGTAGCCCCTTGCATCTTAGTGGAATTATCGCCTTATTGGGGTGAATTGATTAACGAAAATGTAAAAAAGACTATGTAGCGTTTGGGTAGTTCTCATGATCATGTTGTTGTGTCGAATTTCGGGAAGCATTTAAAAGAGGTATTTGGGGCATTTATCAGAGGAAGTGCCGGATTATGTTTTCTTTGAGAAATGCATTGTTTTTTTGTTGAAAACCTTTAGTAAATAACTTCCGGAAGTACTGATGCAATCGAGACGATAGGCGAAAATGTTTTCAACTGTTGTTGCATTTTTTCTTTATTCCGGCTGCAACGTTAATTTTTGTAAAGTATCGTCCAAACGTATACTGACACTTCTTTTTTTTTATGTGCAATATCCCTTCAGGACGTTGGCGGTCATGGCTCTTCGCAATTTCCTGTCATTTCTAGCTCTTAATAAACGTTGTCTTTTTGTTATTGTTGTAACCTAGGAAAGGTCACTTAATAGAATAATCAAACGAAGGTTGGTAATGAACGATAATACTTAGGACAAGAACAACACATATAAGATTCGCCAGCGGCGCGTAGAAGAAGTAGTCAACTGCTAGAAGTGAGGCAAGTGAATTACAGAATGAATCTTCAACTGCAGGATATCTACCAATCGCCCCACGCGGTAGCACAAGGCCGAATTCAATGTTGTCTATCCGAGCCCGTAGGCTCGGTCAAAAATTAATCGTAGACCCCGTATAAAACGGGGTCGGGTATCTGTTTCCCGAGACGTGACTCTGCCCTTCCACATAGCCTCGTCTGGGGATCCTCTCTGCCCAGAAGCAGAGAGTTTGACCAGCACAGCTGGAGACGAATCTTCGACTGCAGACCAATGTACAGTATTTACTACTGTATTTATGTGAACGATGACATATCCATTATCGTCTGTAGGTATGCTACAACAGTTATATTTCTCCTGAACCTTGTTCCACGATCCATTTACTCAAGCTCACCAGGTAGGTTATGCATTGTTTTCCTCTGTCCCTCAGGCAAAGACTGCTTTCCACTTTCACTAAAATCCACGCTTTTTGTCGAATGATGATTTTTACAATACATAACAGACACTGGTGTTATTTACATTATTCATACCGTTATCCCATCTTCATTGCCATATTCACAACGTTTCGGCCGTTGTACGCTCCGGCCTTCGTCAGGTGATTGGAATTTCGAACCGAATCCTCAAGGACACATGACCCAGTGGATAAAAAGACGTGGGTTAGATCCAGTGAGTAGACCCAAAGAGTTGGGAGTTCAATACCAGGCCACAGCAGTGATGAATCAAGATTGGAGTATTGAGTTAAAGGGAAATAACCGAGACATCCGGAAGAGGCATGGCACGTGGAACTAGAACAATCTACCCCGGTAGACGAAATAAAGGGTTCGATTGTAAATTCCAATCACCTCAAGAAGGCCGGAGCGTACAACGTTGTGAATATGGCAATGAAGATGAGGATAACAGTCCGAATAATGTAAATAATGCGCGTAATCATGATACCTCATCTCAGAGATATAGACAGATACTGGTGTGTAAAATTAAAATTACACGAGGAAACAGGTGCCACATTTTTTCGAGGGTGAATTATACCACTAAGGTGTAAGTTTTATTATATCATTAAAGTCAATTTTTATTTTACTATTAACCCACACGTTTTATGATACCATAAACATGAAACAGTTAATGTGTGAGTGGTGCTGCTTCCTCATACTATGTTTAAAGTATCCTTCGAAATAGTTCGTTAGAATAAATACTGGCTCAAAATGTCTATTGCTCGCAAAAGGCAGCTGTCAAAGTCAGTGCAACATTCTGTCTGCGTTAAAATGCTCTGAACTTTTATGTAGTGCTGAGTTCATTTTGAAAAATTATAATTTTCTCATAAATAATGACCAAAAAAGAGGAAGAAAAATTAATCATTTGTCTCACTTGTATCACATACAATAGACTGCTGGTTAGTACTACGTTTGTCAGTGCTTGTAACAACTACATATATATATATATATATATATATATATATATATATATATATATATATATATATATATATTCATTCTCTTTGCTTTTTGTTTATTTTCTGATTTTTTTTCTTCTTTTTGCGTTTCGTACATTTTTTCCGATTTTTTTTATTCTTTTCAATATTTCGCGTGTTGTTCATTTTTTCCGATTATTTTTCTTTTAATTCTCTTTGCGTTTTGTTTATTTTTTCTGATTTTTTTCTTTTCATTCTCTTTGCGTTTTTTTTATTTTTCCCATTTTTTCTTCTTTTCGCGTTTTGTTCATTTTTTGCGATTTTTTTCTTTTCATTCGTTTCACGTTTGGTCAATTTTTTTCCAAGATTTTTCTTGTTTTCATTCTTTTCGTATTTTGTTCATTTTTTCCGATTTTTTGTTTTTCTTTTCATTCTCTTTGCATTTTGTTTATTTTTCGGATTTTTCTTCTTTTCGCGTTTTTGTCCATTTTCCCGATATTTTCATTCTCTTTTGTGTTTTGTTCATTTTCTCCGATTTTTTCTTCTTTTCATTCTCATTGCGTTTTTTTTTTACTTTTCCGATTTTTAGAGCATGAAAATTTTAAATTAAAAAAAATCAGATGCTGAATGGCCTGTTTTTCACCCTGTATAAAACACCCAAATATATTAGGACCAGTGTTCGAGTTCTTATTTCTCGACGTGCCGTTTTTTCCCTTGTTATATTGTGAGCGTACAACGGACTATTCCCAGAATGCAGACGCAACGTTATCTACTCATTGACCAGTCGGTGAAATGCGGGGTGATTGCCTCATATGTTTGCGATCTTAATCAGTGTTACTACATTTGAAAGCCTAATGCTACTAAATTTTGCATCTTGGGGGATGGGAGCTATCTAAAAACAAGTGAGACTAACTTGTGCTATTAATGAGAAGAAAGTCAATTCAAAGTTTAGTAGCACTGGACTTTCAAATGGCGCAAAATTCACTACTTGGTTGCTCCGTCTGGCAATACTTGTTTTCAGGACCGTGAAATTCATCCACGTGTGTGCTCCTCTACTCTGACCCTATGCCATACTAAACTACGAAATATTTGTAGATTTTCAAAGATTCTAATGTCAGCTAATATACGTGAAATGGTGTTTTCATATTCTTGCCTAGGTTGTTCTTCATTTGAGAAGTAATTTGGTGAAAAACATCAGGACCTCTACATTGGTTTTCTATTTCGCTTTCTTCTTCTTTGTTTTCCATTTTCTTCTGTTTTATCTTTTTCAAAAAAAAATTTGCGCCAACTTTCTGCAGTTTTCTTCTCTTTTCAGCTTTGCGAAATTTTGATTTTTTTTTTTTTTACGTGGGCCACTCGAGTGTTATGTTCAAGGGTAGTTTATATGGATAGGAAGGAAAGATAACGATTGACTCTAGACGTCAATATTTGGCACACATAAACTTCTGCACTCTCTCCTCTATCTTCGCATTTCACTGCCGTCTCTCTCTTGCACCTTTCTTTCTTTCTTTCTTTCTTTCTAAATTGTTTGCATTCTTTTCGCTTTTCGTTCATTTTTTCCGATGTGATTTCTTTCTTTGTTTTTTGTTTTCGTCTTTCATTCGTTTTCCCGGATTTTTTTGTTCTGTTCTGTTCTGTTCTTTCTTTCTTTCTTTCTTTTCGATTCTCCTTCCTTTTTTATCATGTAATTTCCTTCTTTCTTTCTTTCTTTTTCTTCCTTTTCGGTTTAATTTCATTTTTCCCGAATTTCTATTTTTTTATTTTCTTTCTTTCTTTTGTCTTTCTTTACTAAATGTTCACTCAATACAAGCTCCATGAGCCACTCAAGGTAGAGGATGATTAAACGAAGTTGCTCTATGGACAAAAGGAAGGAAATAAGTACACGTTATGAGGATATGTAAGATTGCTAACTGTTGATCCTAGATTGAAGAGTTTAAGATTATAGTGGCCGTGGAAGCATCATATCGATTCCTGGGAAGAAACTGCCTGAATGAAACTAACTTACCAATGAAATACCAAGGGAATGAGGGTGGTTCACCCCTATGTACAAGGCATGGCTGGTCTTATTTATAAATATCCAAACTAGTGGAACTAGAAAAAATAACTCGTCAGTACATTGATAATGGAAATAGTGATAGTCGTTAGAGGCTTACGACGTTGCGCCTGTGAGAAAAGCGCCGCATACTCGATTTTGAACTCTGTCAAGGCTGGAAGGAAAGAAGTGGGCAACTCCAACCCAGATATACCAGCAACACTCCTTTTTTTCGTTTGATCTAACTTCAGTTCTTTCTTTCTTTCTTTCTTTCTGTTAGCATTTCGTTCATTTTTCACGATATCATTTTATTTTCCGATTCATTTTCTTTCTTTCATTTCTAATTATTTTCGAGTTTTACTTATTTTTTCAATTTTTTCCATTTTTTTTCTTTTTATTCTTTTTGTGATTTTGCTTATTTTTTTCCATTTTATTTTCTTCTTTTCATACTTTTCGCGTTTTGTACATTTATCCGATTTTTTTCTTCTTTCTACTCATTTTTTTTTTCTTTGGTCTTTCTTCCTTAATTATTTTCATTCTTTTCGATTTTTCTTTTTTATTTCATTTATTATCTTTTTTTCTACTCTTTTTCATTTTACTTACCTTCCTTTCAAACACTAATATTTTTGTTTCTTGATTCGCCCCTATTCCTCTTTTTTTGCTCATGAGCATGCGCAACACAATAATAACATCCATAAGTACAGAATCAACTCAATATCTACCTCAACGTTGGCGATTTGTTTTACTGCTGGCGTTACCAAAGACCGTGCAATTTCTCAAGCTATTTCCTCTTACAGCCGACTCATAGCTAACACGTCTCTAACAAATATTTCGTACGGTGGAAACTTACAACAACACAAATTGACAGTTACGCATTCTTCTAAACGAAATCATATTACATGTTTGGATATTGGGGAGAAAAAGCAAGAATGATCAATAAACAGCCCAAACTTCTTATGTACATAGTACTCGGGTAACAAAATGACAAATGAAGTTCTTATTTATATAGGGCATTGGGGTGTGCAAGGTTTGATATGCAACCTTTTTGGGCACAAACTGAATCGATGCTCTGGTCGAAAGGAAGATATCAGTTTGACTGTTTCAGAAGATTTTTTCTTCTTTATGTGCTGTGTCCCTTCAGAGTGTAGGCGATCATGACTCTCCACAATTTCCTGTCCTTCGTAGCTCTTAATAAAATCTGTCTTTTTGTTATTTCTCTTAAAACTTGTTCCATCGTCCATTTACTCAAGCTCATTTGTATGTTATGCATTGTTTTCCTCTGTGCTTCTTGCCTTCAATCTATCCTGTGAGTATCAAATTTTCCAAGCCATCTTTCCTCATTGCTCACACCTTCGGTCCATGATATCCTTCCGTGGAACCACATTTCTGTTGCTTCAAGTCTCTTCATTTGTGAGAAGATTGCCCATCGTTCACTGCTATATAGGAGATATATATCAGATAACAGTTTAGTACTCTTTTCTTTGTTTCTAACGAAGTTTTTCAGTTTCTTAATAGTCTGTTTAGCTTTTGGAAGGCATCAATCGCTATCCCAATTCCCCTTCGGATTTAAGTGTCACACTTTCTGCTGAGTGTTAAAAGATTTCCCAGAATCGATTAAAAAGGAAACAATCAATATATTTAATCAAGAAAGTCAAAGAAAAATCTCCAGAATGAACACGATAGTAAAATGACCAAACAGGATCCTGCCTAGTTGATTAAAGTGTTGGTTCGAGAATTTGGTAACATATTAATTGCGAGTTCAATCCCTGGACAGAGTGTACTTGGACTCAGCGACAAGAGGGCGAGCAATAACTACGCAGTACTAAAAATAAGAGATAGACGAAATATCCGTATGGCAGTTCGATTTTGGAACTATGCTATTGCACTCAATTTGAAAGTTGGGGTTTGGCATGATAAATAACGACATAAATTATTTTTTCTAAATCGTAGCGTTGGAATTTCATTCCAGTGATCAGTGAAAGCCTTATACCACAGCCTTATAAAATTTATAATTTACTGAAGCTTTACAAATTGTATATGGACAAGATGCATGGCATAAGCACATTATTACTAAATCATTCTGCCATCAAATAAGACTATCATTTACTTCAAAGGGAAATTATGCTAAATAATTTATCTACATTATCATGTAATATGTAATACAGTGCAGCATTTTTAGTGTGATTTTCAATAAACAATGAAAATTTAAAACATTTTGTCTTATAATTTGTGCCCAGCAGTATTATGGTGTTTTATACACTTTTATATACTTTTTCTTTTTATTAATTATGATCTAACAAATTATCTAACAAATCTTATTCATTGAGTAGCTTTTTTGGTAATCTTTTAACATTTGTTTTTACACAGTAAAAGACTGCATATTTTGTTTGTAGAGGTTCATAAAGAGAATTCTGGTTTGAATATATTTTCTATTCAAAGTATCTAATACAAAAGATATGAACTTTATTTGGATTTATTATTGAAATAGTAAAATTTTGTAGTCAGTTTGTAAGCAAAAGTCTGCAGAAATTAGGTATTTCTGTACAGACGGTCTTAAAACTAAATGCTCAAAAACTGGTAAAAGCTATGAATCTAATTTTTTTAATGTCAGTACGCACTACATCAAACCCCAGCGTTCGTATCAAATTCAATGATGATTTTCTAAACGAAATAAAAAAAATTACCCTTCCCTAATGTACAGTTTACTCATGTAAATTAAATAAATGGTTCAGTTCGAAATTACCCGGATCGACATACACCTGATGAAGGCCGAAACGTTGTGATAACAACAGAGGAGGACAATGATCCACATGTAAATAATGATAACTCCCCATCCCATTAAATTAAACTTGTTTTGATATCCTCTCAGGTAAAATGTAATAATATTTGATTGGTTAGAATAGATGGAGAGTCCATGCCTCCATAATTACCTCCCGTTACGACGCATTGAGAACAGCAATGGTATATTAATTATGAATATTGACAGGAGAAGGCTAACTTATAATTCAGGTATATACACATGTAAAACGTTCAAGAATTTTGGTCTCTACGTCTCTACACTCACCGGAGCACTACAGTAAAACTTTGATTTAAACAACTGATTGCGGAGAGAGTGCGTTTATTTAATCTAGACGTGATATCTCTACACATGGGTAGCAGAACGAGAGCAGTCTAGCCGTGTAGATTAAATAAATTGTTCAGTTCGGAATCCCTGTAGGTTACTAAGATCGATATACACCTGATGAAGGGCGGAGGGCACAACGGCTGAAACGTTGTGACAATAACAAAAATGAGGACAATAGTCCGAATACAAATAGTGCAAATAATAATTCCTCATCCCAGAAATTCAGACAGAAACGAAACAGAAGTTAATTCTCCAAAACAATTTGTGTACATATATGTATACAGTTTTCTCCCCGAAAGTAATATGGCCTAAAATGAATAAGTAGTTATGACTAATTTATATAGGAAAAGTTTTGAACGTTCCCAGATACATAAATTAGATAGATAGATTTTTGCTACAGCACCTTAGTGATTCTCTACTTAAGTTCCTTTAGGCTTTTAGGAAGAAGGGGATATAAACTTGTGCAACATTCTCCAGCGCCTCAGTGATTCTCTGCTTACATTCCTCTAGGAAGAGGAGGAATATAGACTTGTCCTTTTACATATCCCCACAGACAAAAATCACAAGGTGTCAAGTCAGTTGAACGTGGTGGCCATTTCAACAGCACATTGTCATTATCACTAGCAAGCCCGATTCATCTTCCTGGTAGTCCACATATTCAACTTTAATTAGTTTTTACACATTTTGTTAGAATTTGAGATAATTCGAGCAAAAATTGACTTTGACATTAGACTACAAAATGATGCCAATTCTTTTGGGACACCCTTTACTTTCGGGAATGATATCTGTTGGGATTCAAAACTTTAAAGCAAGTTGCTGCATTCCAATGGACCCAGTATGATGAGATATACAGACCTCAACGCATAGTGATACTGAAAATATGACACGCAAAAGTTATAAGGCATTAAAAGAAATCTAAAATTAACTGCTTTTATTCATAAAAGAAAGACTAAAATTGCACAAAATAAATAATTTATCGCCATTTAAAGTTGCAATTAGTATTTAGTATAGTTCTCATTCACACGAGGCTTCAAGAAGACACAATGCACGGTTGTCAGCAAAAGGGTGAGCCAAAAATGCAAATGAATAATTGGGGATACTAAAACAAGTACAAAAATTAAATATTAAAATAATCAGAATAAAATTATCCGTCCGCTTCAGCTAAGATTCAGTTCGGGATATTGTTGCCTTTGTTTCAAATCACAACTCAACTAAAGAAATTTATTTATTGAAAAAAAAGTTTGAACAAAGTAACTATAAACAATTTTTTTCTATCCTCTACAGCCGCAATGATGGAAAAAGCATTACCTCGAACCATCGCCAGTGAGACACGCTGCAAGTGTCACTGCGTTTGGCGAGGCTCGTCCCTTAATCGAGACGCCATCGCGCCAATCCTCCTAAGAAACGCCATCGAACGAGGGCCAATATCCCCAATAATCTCCACTACCACAGGAGTAAAAAAAAAAAAAAAATCTAACCGCAAGAGGAGAATAATTAACTATTTTTTTTATCTCTGCGTCCCGGGCGACGAACCCCGACTCAACCGCGGACCTGATCAAATTACCGGCCGAAAATGTATCCGCACAGGTCGCATCCCAAATCAACGACTTCCCCATTTTAAAAGGGAAAATGGTAATGCCATCCGGCCGCTTTCCATCACCACGGTCGAGAGGCCTACGGGTTCGATTTGGGAAGGGAACCCAGCTGCATCCAAATCTCTTCTGATGATGTCGTTTATTGCTGCATGCCGTGGAAAGCGGCCGGCACTACGACGACAGCAGAGAGGATGCAAACCAAACTCATCGATGGAAGCTCCACATCTGCATCTGTGACGCTCACATAATTTGAATCCAAAACGGTATTGGGGCATGTAATGAGGAAGGAGGGCTTGGAAAATCTGATATACACACGACAGATTGAGGGAAGGAGAGACAGAGAAAAGCAGCGCGTGACATACATGATGGGCTTGGGCAAATGGGTGACAGAACTGAGTCTGGAAGAAATAACAGAAAGACAAAACTTAGGAGTTACAAGGAACAGGAAGATGTGGAGAGCCATGCAGTATTCGTTCAGGACGTTGGCGATCATGGCTCTCCGCAATTTCCTGTCCTTTGTAGCTCTTAATAATTCTTTTCTCTTTTTGTTATCTTTCCCAAACCTTGACCCGCCATCCATTCACTGAAGCTCTTTAAGCAAATTATGCGCTGTCTTCCTCTGTCCATCCTTCTATCAATCTGTCCAGTGAGTATCAAATTTCCCAAACCGTCTTTCCTCATTATGCGCAAGAAATTTCACCTGATGTTAAGGATAAGTGTTCTTCTTGTTTCCATTTTCTTTGTAGTTGCTCCCATGTTCGGTCCATGGTAGTCTCAGCATCCTTCTGTAGAATCACATTTCTGCTGTCACAAGTCTCTTCTTCGTCTGTGAGGAGACTGTCCTGAATTTACTGACATATAGAAGGTATTACATAACTGTTTTTTATTTGTTTTTGTTCCTAATGACATTATTCTGTTTCTTCATTTAGCTTTTGGAAGACACCTTCGGATTTCAGTGTCGCACTTTACGTCCTCTGTTACTTATTAGAATGACCACCGATATTAATCCCGAATGCACATCGTCGAGCACTTACAGCTCATATGTATACGATCTATTGTTAAATGGTGTAAAGGCTGGTTTGTTAATTTTAACGCCTCCAAAATGAAACCGCTCTCTCTTAACCATCTCAAAGACCCCATATCTAACTTCATTAGCATAGTTGAAGCTAACCTCCAGGAGAGTGACTCGTTTCGTCTTCCCTGGCTAACGTTCTCTGCTGACACGAAAGATTATATTGAATCAATTGCTAGGTCTGCTGCTAAGAAAGATGGTTCCCTTTCTCGCCAGAATCTATCTTACATATCAATAAGTCTAGCACTCGGCCATGCTTAGAATATTTCTGCCACATATGTTTTGATGGTGCTTAGAGATTCTTGATAAAGACTCAAGAAGAATCTGCGATGTTATTGGTCCTGACCTGGCATCTCAGCTTCAGTCGCTTTGCCATCGCCGTAATGTAGCTTTCCCGTGACCTTTCTATAAATATTTTCATGGTAATTGTTCTGATGAGCTTCTCTCTATGGTACCTAGACTTTATGAATTAGTACTAGATTGGCAACAAAGCTGAATCAATTTATATTAGAACTGACAAGATGAAACCGTAAGTTCTATGCTAACAGTCTCTTCTAAGTTCCTTTGTCTCCCCAATCGTGTTGTTAACGTAAGACTAACAATGGTGACACTCTATGCAACACGTGATTTCCTTTGCTGGAATTATCACAAATATTCTACTGAATAAATAGTCTAGAAAGCTTCATGTGAGGAACGAGAAGACTTACCTCCCGCAAAGCGAGTTTGCTTGGCGTGTCAGGTCCTGTTGAAAGATCGCAATCGGCATTAAAAGAGAAATGGATTATTCCGAAATTACCACATCGCGGGCAGACGTACAAAGGAAAAAATAAAAATAAAAAAGACTAAGTATTCAAACCAGCTTGAATTTATAAAATCGGAAGTCTCGGGAGGACGAGAATTAAAGTCTCGTATGCCAATTTTAGTTGCCGCCGACATAAATAGCGAGTCTGCTTGGAAGACAAAGAAAAGGACGCATTGTTGGCGTGACGGCGTACGTACTGACGAGACTGAGAGAATAAGTGGTCACTAGCGATAGCTCAGTTGGTAGACCGGAGGACTGGAAGAAAACAAGCATTTCAATCCATTTCAGTCATCGCAAACGACGGGCGAACTGAATTACGCACACTTCATTAATAATATAATTATGTAAATTACTTACACTTACACGAATCAATCAATTTAAAACGATATTTTCTGTACGAATAATTTTGTCTTTTCCTATTTTGCACAATTCGCCTGTTAAATTTGTTGTATTTAACCTATTCTGAAAATTGCTTTATGTTCCTTTTTTGTACTTCTTAACATATAAAAAAAAAACTGGCATCATACGGGCATTAGATTTTGAGAAATGGATAAAAATATTCAAAATTGATGGGTGTACGAATAATTTTGTCGTTGTATATAATCGTCGGCACCCGCACGCATCCGAGTATCGGGATCATCATCCTCTCTCCTTGTTCCTTTTCTCCTCTCTGGTGGTGGCGGCGGAGATGGCTGTGAAAGCACATCTTACTCCTGAAGAGTCGTAAGCAGGAGTCACAGAGGAGAGTGGGCGGTAGATGCGGTTATAGGCTAGTCGGGCGCCTCTGACAACACATCGCAGATCCTCTTCATGTTGACGGCTCGACTCGAAAGTTTCGCTCTCCCCTCGGATGGTACGATGCCAGGAAGGCCGATTCGCAGGTCACGAGGATACCGCCATCACGAACCCGCCGGCGGCATGTAAGCGTGGACTAAACAACCGCGGGACCATCACCGCTGGACTTGCTAAAGAGAGATAGAAAGCGAAGTCAAAGAAACTTTCGCGTGAATTTGATTTTGTTGGACATCTCTGTACGTCGAAGAAACCAACACACACGAAGCGCCTCACACGTGGCTTAAAACTCTGTGTATATATACATTTCACTTGATCACTTTTGAGTGATAAGCTAATTCTATAAACAACAGCCACCTGCACTAATGCAAAGCTCTTCAGTAAAATGAATGGAGCACTTTGGCTGATTGGCATTTGTTTTCATTTGTAAAAACAATACGCTAGATTTAGTTGTGTAACTCTACCGAGTGAAGATAGCTCTGGCTGACACCAAATTAGTTGAGTTTCAATCCTGGCTTGAGGCATTCGGAAGTCTAGTCACACTGAGGAGCTGTGATACAGCGAAACAGTACTGTCTGGGAATGACATAATATATATATATATATATATATATATATATATATATATATATATATGAAGAAATATAGTCTTAAAGTGTGCTATATTTATGGGATAAAGTGCTCAATATCAGAGATAAAGCGTGTGTAAATATAAAAGTGAACATAGAAGTCAACACTTAGAGGCGACAGTCTGTTTCATGCTAGATGCAATCATCGGGCATATATATATATATATATATATATATATATATATATATATATATATATATATATATATAAACAAAAAATGCGATCGATCTGAATACTTTCCGGATGACAACGTATTTGAGGTAACTAGACTATGCAAAAATATGTATAGTGTGGTGTATATCATTCAGAATATTGTTACTTCTTTCACTTTCACCCATTCATATGATAAGCCAATGTGAGCTCATCACTTAGCGAGATCAACAGTTGAATAAAGGCCAGTACGCTGAAAACCTCGTTCACGATGACTTGAGACCCCGTGCTAGTAAAACCACCGACGGTTTCTAAACAATTATCTACTTAATTTCACTCACAAGGCTTGAGTCACCCTCTGTTGTGGTTTTCAGGCCCATTCCAAGGGCACGCGGTGATCGCCTCCCTCGGTTACAATGACTTGTGACATTGTGCTAGTAAAACCAACGACGTAGTTTCAAACAGTTATATCTACGCAACTTCACTCACAAGTCTTGTATCAAAATCTAGTAGGTTTGTCAGGCACTTTCTAAAAGAATATTGAGATCGCTTCCCTCCGACACGATGACTTGTGTCTCCGTGTTAATAAAAACATCGACGAGTTCTAAACAGTTATGTCTACGCAATTTCACTCACAAACTTTGATTTAACTTCTGGGGTGGTTTCCAGGCACTTCCTAAAAGCATGTTGCGATCACCTCCCTCGTCCACGATGACTTGCGTCTTCCTGCTAGTTCAACCGTCGACGGGTTCCAAACAGTTACGTCTACGAAATTTTACTCACTAGTCTTGAATCAATATCTAGTGTGATTTTCATGCACTTTCCAAAGATACGCTGGGATTGTCTTCCCAGGCCGATAATATCAAAAAGTCACGTTCCTGACAAATTAACCTTGGTATGAACGTGAGTCTGCTAACTTGGTCACTATATATATATATCTTTTGGAAAAGCCGAATGTAGAGAACTGTTGTACAGTATACCACAAGGTTCCCTAATTCTCCCCTCAGTGATTTGAATTCAGAGTTGTCCTTCTCCTAGATCGGTTGACACACTGTCTGTCCTGATATTACCCATACCTGGGGTGGGGAGTGGAGAGCAGGATTCATACATTTCGCAAGGAGACGAGTTGCAGGAGATTCCAATGTCTGGAGGCCGTAGTTGAAGCCAATGGCGATTTTGTTGAATAAATTTTTACTTTTTAGTATTTCAAGATATTTTATGTAATCTTGGCAAATATCTCTATCTATAAAAGGCAGGATGTGTGTGTGTGTGTGTGTGTGTGTGTGTGTGTGTGTGTGTGTGTGTGTGTGTGTGTGTGTGTGTGTGTGTGTAACGAATGCACGGCCTCAATTTTCCGGATTTGCACCAAAATTTACATGCACATGCTCCAAGTTAGCAGAAAAGCCAAGACTGACTTTGCATTTCCCAACTCCCATCGATAGTGGAAATAATCGATTTTTCATGCTTCTACGGTAGTTTTCATGTAGTTTGCGGCCATTTTCTACTGGCCATAGTGAGAGCCTATAGCTGGCTTCCACGAATAGGCAGGAAGATTCTATTGGCCAGCGTGAAAGCCAACAGTTGACTGACACGAATGTTAACTAGCATGCAAAAAAATCGATATCTGCATTCATCGCAAGTGGGAAAAATTTAAATCTGCATGGCACTTTACTCCAATTGGTTAATTCGCTTGCTTAAACTCAACGTTGATTCTGATTCCGCAGAACTGGGTTGGGTATGAAAAAGTATTTGTTGTTAATATTCTTTTTTCATTCGGATTTTCTAGTTACGAGTCCTTTTTTAAAGCTGATCGTTTGTGTTCATTTTGTTTAGTTCTTTTTTCGTAACAGATTTAATGTTTAGTATAGAGCTTAGAAAAAATTCGCAGTGTGAGATAGGCAAGAAGTAAGGCATGTAGCAACATCAGCACGGCAAAGGGAACTCCTTTAAAGGCAAGGAAGGGCAAAAATATTTTAAGTCAAGTGATAGCGATTGCTGTATGAGTCGTACGATTTTTGAATCAAGCACGGGCAATCCTGGGCCATGCTGCTAGTATCTACTAAAATGAGATGACAGTGTTTTATTTTTATTTTTGCGTAATTTAGGCGAAATTTTATTCATCGCACTATATATATATATATATATATATATATATATATATATATATATATATATATATATAAGCACGTAAATAAATGTAATGAATTAGACTGGAATTCGAACTCACCTTTCCGATTCCTCAATCCAAGCAGCAATCCATATATATATATATTACAAAGTGCGATGGGTAAATTGTTGCCATTTTATATTTTTAATAATTTTGTGTTTGCAGGTTGATTTTTTTTTATTTTGTCGACTGCACATTATAATAGGATCAGTTGTTTTTTATTTTTGAGTAATTTAGACGAAAATGTATTGATCGCACTATATATATATATATATATATATATATATATATTGAGTTCGCTCCCCACTTGGTGCCCCTACTTTGTCCCACATCTAAGCTACGCTTGGAAAATCAGTATATATATATATATATATATATATATATATATATATATATATATATATATATATATTGTATATATATATATATGCAGAAATATAGTCTTAAAGTGTGCTATATTTATGGGATAAAGTGCTCAATATCAGAGATAGAGCGTGTGTAAATATAAAAGTGGACATGGAAGTCAGCACTTAGAGGCGACAGTCTGTTTCATGCTAGAGCAATCGTCAGGCGACTGGTGCTGTTATTTTTCTCCGCTATTTATATAAGGGTCAGTGGTGCATTATGGGTAGTCTATTTTGGCGGTTACTTTTACCGGAAGTCGCTTGTTTATTTATTTATGTCAAATTATTTTGCTTGTTTTTTATTTTTATTTTTTATCTTATATATTTATTTATTTATTTTTTTTATTTTTTATTTTGATCGGTGTTTTTTTGTTAACGTAGTAAAAATTTGTTTATATAGCTTATTGTTGGTAGTCTATTATGGCGGTCATTTACCTGAAGTCGGATGTTTGCTTATTTATTTGGGTCAAATTGTTTTGCTTGTTTTTATTTATTTTCATTTTTATTTTTTATCTTATATATTTGTTTATTTGTCATTGATTAAATCTGTTTGTTGAATTTTGGGGTGGGATGTTGTGGTTTATTCTTACTATTATTTTGGTCGGAACAGTTTTTAATTTATCTATTTGGGTTGATTATCTTTATTTGTTTTTCTAAACGGCTAGTTTATCGTAATCGGTTGTTAGTTTATTTATATATTTGGATGTGTTTAGATTAATTTATTATACTGGTTGTTATTTATTTGTTACGCTATATATTTTTGGCTTTCGATTTTTAAGTAACGTAGTATATTATCTTTTATTAATTTTTTTTTATCGTTATATAACAGTTATAACTTTCGTCCGTTCTTTTGTTTTGATTTTATTTTGCATATTCTAACAGTGTGGTTTTGTAATTTGTTTGGAGTAATTTATTTTGCTTATTTTATTGTTGTTTTGTTTGTTTATATATTTATTTATTTTTCTATTTTAAGTTTTGAGATTAGCTCGGATCTTTTATTTAATAATTTATTTTGATCTGGGATGGTAATGATAGCTATTTTTTAATTCAAGCAAAGTTTGCAAGTTTTTGATAGGTTGTTGTAGGCTGATGATCTTTTCCTTATTTTCCAAGATATTTTTGGTGTGGTGTGTGTTTTGTTTTTTATTTCCCAGATATACTTAGAAAGCATTGTGCTGTTCGCATATTTACTATTTGTGAAAGACATTTTGTGTACATAATTTCTTTGTTTCCATGGTCCTTCGGTTACTCCTATGTATACTTTTTCTTCATTATCTGCTGATTTTATCGTGGCTTGGTAGATTACGTTGTTTTGTAAACAATTACCGTTTAAGGGACATTCGTTTTTTATTCTGCAGTTGCACGTGGGTTTCATTTGTTCGTGTGGTTTGTTAATAATTTTCCTGTTGTGCTTTTTTATTATTTGTGCCATGTTCTCGGTGCAACTGTAGCTGATTTTTACTGTGCTTTTGTTGAATATTTTGTGTAGGGTGCTTTATTCAGGGAAGTGTTTGTGTAAAAGTTTGAAGAATATTTTTCCTATGTTTATTTTTACGTTTTTGCTGTACGGTGGGTTTAACCATATGATATTTCTTTTCCTGTTGGTCTTTTTTGTGTTCTGTGGTGAGTATGTGAGTGTTGCTGGGAATCCGCTATCTTTTAGGGCTGTTTCGTAGTCTTTCTTAGCTTTGTTAAATATAGATTCATCGGAAGAATTGTCGGAAAGCCTGCGGTTAATCGATTTTGGTATCTGTTTGATTATAGAAGGCGGGTGGTTGGAGTATATGTGTATGTACTGTGGTTTATCATTCGGTTTTCTGTATGGTTTGTGTGTGCCTTTTCTTAGGTTGAAGGTAACATCTAGAAAATCTACTTCGTTTAGGTTAGTTTTTATATCTATCTCGAATCCGTTATTTTTGAAAATTTTAATTATTTCTTTTCTAGTTTTATCTGTGTTTTGTTTGTTGCAGTTTCTTAAGATTATGAGACCGTCATCCCTGTAGAGCCCTGTGTCATTTCTATCTATTATTTTGCTTAGTTCGTGTAGTAAGTAAATACCTACGATTTCGCATATCTCAGCACCGTAAAAGCTTCCCATTGTAGTGTTAAATATCCCATCTTTCTTTATCCATGCTTCTTCATGGTGAAATAATAATTATTTACGGGAGTGCTTAATGATGTCGATTTCGTTTGGTTTTATTATTATTTGTTCCTGAGCTAAGTTGATGGCCTTATCTAACGTACGTTCTGTTATGGATGGGTAAAATTCTTTTATGTCTAATTGTAGGAAGAGGCAATTTTGTTTGTTATTTATGCTGTTGAACCAGTCAATGGTTTCTTTTGTGTTTTTCCACTGGTTTACTCCTAACTTCTTCCTAAGTTCAGAGCTGCAACGCAATACATACCCTCTTTCCTCATAATGTGTCCAGAAATTTTAACTGTCTCTTTCTGATTTTAAGTATGAGTATTTTTCCAGTTTCCCATTTTCTTTAGAACTTCCCTGTTGCTCTCATGTTCTGTCCATGGCATTCTCCGCATCCGTCTGTAGAACCACAGATCTGTCGCTTCGAGTTTCTTCATCTTTGAGGAAAATGTCCAGCATACAGTGTCAAGTAGGTTGATTGATATGACATAGCAGTTCAACTTTCTTTGTTTCTAACCAAATGTTTCTATGTCAATAATTTGCTTAGTTTCTGGTAGGCCCTTTTCGCGATTCCGGTACGTCTTCGAATCGCTCTGTCACACATCTTTTCGTCGGTTGCTACACTTCACAGATTGTTAAATTCACGTGTTTACTTGATATCAATATCTCCAATTAGAAGCTGTCTCAGTTGCAGTTTTTATTTCATGTTCAGAAATAACAATCAGAAATCCTTATTACTTTGTTTTTATTTGTGTGTGTGTGTGCTCCGAAATAATTTTATATGTATGCATATATAGGGTGACCCCAAAAAACGGGAATTTTTGAAGTGCGTATAGCCAGACATAAGCAAGTGGCAACACTGCGAGACAGTGACCTTGAGCAAGTAAACATTTCGCCATTTTAGTAACAAGAATGAAATTCACAATATCCCAGCTGAGATGTTGCATCAGTAAATAGGGGTCTCAACAGCATATTTCAAGAATGCATTCGTACAGGAGGAGGCCATCTACAGGACATAATTTTAAAAAAAATGAAAATTCCATCATTGTTTCTTAAATGGCATGTTTTAAGGTTTCAATTACTATGAATTAAATATTTTTCTTCCATCACTCTTGGTTTTATTGGATTGTTAAAAAGTTTCCGTTTTTTGGGGTCACTCTATATGTTCTATGTTAACCCTTCAGACTTCCTGTGTATTGTAAGACCACAGCTTCACTACATTAGATGATGCTAAATGGATGCATTTAGAGAAATCTGTTTGCATGCATTTTTATACGCAAAAGTGTATCCAAGGTTATACCAATAAATCTACAGTTATCAGTAGTTATTTGAATTTTGATTTGAAATTTTCACTCTATAATGACTGATAAATGTAATTAATATTCAGGACTGAATTAATTTCAGTTAATTTTAATGAAACACTGATAACCAAGAACTATACAGGACTTGCTATAAATGCTGTTTTCCTGGCAAGTGTATCTGAACGACACTCTGATAAAATGGCATCTGGCGTGAAAGTACGGGCATAGAAGAGGTTTATCACCGAATACCTCCGTGCAGAAAAAAACTGCTCTCATTAACATTTATCAGAAGCTTGCCTAACGTTTACGGAAAACAAACATTGGACATGAGCACAATTAGGCCCGGCGGACAAATAATGTTTTGTAGCTGAAGTTATGTTGTTGTGTTCCCTGTGGAAATAAATAGGAGGCATTACTTTCAGATCATTCTCCACACACACAGACTCAAACACACACACACACACACACACACACACACACACACACTCAAACACACACACACACTCAAACACACACACACATACCTGTATTCATTTTATATTTTTATGTATATAAGCGTGCTCTATTTAAATGTCTGTAAAAGAGCTTTTTTAACACACAAAAATATTTTAGGGGGTGCTCAAGGGCTTTCCCAACTTCATAATACATACGCACACTTCCGCACACTTCCGCGTCTCGTATACACGAGTTTGTTGTTGCTTGGAAATCTTTCATGCAACAAAAACAGACTATCATTATTGTTTTCTCCGTGTATTTTTTAATATATTGAAATGTAGCTGTCATCTTTAATAATGGCTTATGTAAGCCGAAATCTTAGATCGGATTAAAAACATGTATCAATATGGTGTTTTTCTTTCATCTTTCAATGATAATGTTATTAAGCTTATCAGACAATATGAAAGGAATTTACTTAAAATAAATAGACAAAACTTGTCTATATTATTTAATGAAACATGCATCAATGAAAAAATGCTGCCTAAATATATATATTTGCATGTTTGGTTGAATAATCTAGACATATCATTTTTATTTATTTTTTATTTTAATCCCCTCAAATTCACTGATCAATTTCTTAATATTGTTATTAAACTAAGAAGGACGCCGTAGTTTTGGTTATTTCTTTTATTTTCCCAAGTATTTTCAATCTTATCCAAGATCATATTCAGGGGTGAATTGCTAAGACAAAAAATTAATGTAATTGATTTGTTGTGAATTCTTTTGTAAATGCGCATGAAACGCTCTCCGTTATAGTCAATTTAAAAATTAACTTTTAAGTATATATAAGGGCGGTAACTTAATTTATATTTTTTATTGTCAATGTTTTGAAATACTCAACCTGCAATTTAAATTAGTACTTATGAGTTTTTGTAGGATTTTTTAATCTTTGTAATTAGAGTGCATTTTATTGAGTTTAGTAAGTTGATATATTTAGTGTCATTTGAGGAAGTATTATGTTCTTTTTGATTTATGTTAATATTTCTAATAGCTCGTCTAATTTTTCACCAACGATATAATTAGGAAAGTCATTATTAATGAGAGTTTGCTTAATGTTTTTAATTCTGTATATTATTCAATGATATATATATATATATATATATATATATATATATATATATATATATATATATATATATATATATATACTTGATGTATAGAGGATAATCATATTTGAAACATACGCTTCGTCTTTATTTAAATAGTGCATCGGCCTGCGCATTCGAGACATTTAAATAAAGAGATTTTTTTCTAGTAGTGATCGAACCTCTGTGTGCATTTGCGTGTGGTAATAGTTGGCGGATCTAGTAGTAATGACACTTTTTACTAAATAGTGTGTGCGATACTGAATGGATATCCAATACAAGATATCGACATTATAGTAGGTTGATATGTTTAGCGTTATTTGAGGAAGGATTATGTTCTTTTCGATTAATTTTAATATTTCTAAGAGCTCGTCTAATTTGTTCATCAACATTGTTAGGAATGTTTTTATTAATGAGTGTTTGTTTAAAGTTTTTTTTTTTAATTCTGTGTACTAAATTGTTCGTGGAAGAGTTAACTTTTGCTCGGTTTATTAAATTATAATTCAAAATTGCTACAAATATTAACATAGATCAAAAAGAATATAATACGTCCTCAAATAACCCTAAACATATCAACCTATAATACCGCTATCAAATACACCCTAACTACAAAGAAGATGAAAAACTCCCCCAAGACTCATAAGTACGAATATGAAGGTTGCGTTTAAGCATGATACAAATCAGATGGACTGTATCTGTAGAAGAGACAAAATGAATAAAAAGACACACATACTATACTTAGCCTAAGTATAGTTTTTCCTCTGGTGTATTTTTATTCATATAAATATATATATATATATATGTGTGTGTGTGTGTGTGCAAATATATCAAAAATAGGAAAGAACCGTTCTGTTAATTATCCAAAGGTCTTTAGTAATTTTGTTTTTATTTTTAATAAACAGTGCTCAATACATAAGTAGAGCCTAAATTATAATTATTTAAAAAAAAATATGATTCCATCGCTACATAAGAGTTCTCATGTTTAAAAAATAGAAGCTTAAAAACCAGCTTTATTTCATCCTCAAGTGAATTTTGGATTCCAAAATTCGCTTGACGATGAAATAGAGCTGTTTTTTTTAGCTTCTATTTTTGAAACATGAAAACACTTATGTAGCGATGGAATCATATTTTTAAAAGATAATTATTTATATATATATATATATATATATATATATATATATATATATATATATATATATATAAAAGTGAACATAGAAGTCAACACTTAGAGGCGACAGTCTGTTTCATGCTAGATGCAATCGTCAGCCATGAAATATACTGTCGCCTCTAAGTGTTAACTTTTATGTTCACTTTTATATTTACACACGCTCTATCTCTGATATTGAGCACTTTATCCCATAAATATAGCACACTTTAAGACTATATTTCTTCATATATATATATATATATATATATATATATGCGTGTTAAGATTTCTGTAAAAAGTTAAGGCCAAAATTATTGTAATCTTATATTCCAGCCTTTCTTCATTTTTACATTAGACTATTTATTTTTTTAATTTAAAATCACCGCAAATAACAACAAATGAAGAAACATAAAAGATAAAATACAAATTTTCATTTGAAACTATTTTAATACCTTGAAAATTGATTGAAATTTTAATCGTTACCCAGAATGCTTCAAGATATTAAATATTTGAAAAACAAGTTTGAAAACCTATTAAAGAACAGCAACAACAAATAAATAGATAAATAAATAAATAAAATAAACCCGACTTTTACCCATTTTCACTTTCTTTAAAGCCCAGTCAATTTTATTTCTTTGGTTTTAATGATATTTTTTGTGTGTTTTTTTTTATCTCCCAATATCTTTGAATCTTTTGTCTTTTTTTTATTTTTTTTATTTTTTAAATTGTCTTTTTGTGTTTTCTGGTGTTGGGTGCGGGATTAGCCATATCTGAAAACCTTGGAGGTGTCGCTGTTGTCGGATGGAGATGGCGAAAAGAAACTGCCGAAAGCGGGAACGCGGGAATCAATTCCTCGATACCGATACCACGTGTCTTTTTTCTTCAGCTGAGACGGTATTTCGGCCTTGCTGACGAGATTGGACCAGTGTGGATACGAAGAATACACCGGAGCGATACTTCTCTGGATGAGCACGTGAAGCAACAAGCTAGCCAGGGCCTCCTTCTCGCGATCTGTGCGGGATGAGGCTACTGCTTGAGGTTGATTCATTTGTTCACTGCTAGCACGACAGAACGGAGACAATATGGCGACCATCGCTGAGAGTAACACAAAGAAAATAACCTTGGCCATGGTCTGTGGTTTCAGTCTGAAAAAAATAGAGAGACATAAAATAAACAGTTCTCTTTCAAAATAAAGATATACAGCCGTCAATTTGGCAATCGACCATTAAAAATCTGTTTTTGTATTAAAACGTATTTCAAAACACAGAACAAACAAAAACAAATGTTTTTTGTATTATAACGTGAGAGGGCTATGGAAGAAAGATTTATTCTCCCATTTGTATCCTCCTATTATGGACATTATTATATCCATGCTATAATAGCACCGTATTTCACGGACTGAACAGAATGGCTGAAAGGAAAAGGAATGAAAAAGAGAAACTTTTATACAAATAAGACATACACAAAACTATATATACATATTTACACGTGTCCGACGCAGAGAACAATATAACATATATCTATACAACAAGCAGAATGTAAGGAGAAAGAAAAGATAAGGTCTTACATATAATATGTAGAGTCTTCTGTGTTTCTGGAGAAGTCATGTTTAGGACTCCACATTGAAGCGATTCGGATTTATCTACTATGTCTAAGGCGAAGAGAAATTCCGCGGTCAGGAAACGGTTTTCCCAAACAGAGGACTGCTGTCAGAGTTTCTTTGTATATCTGGGGAAGATATATTCCCCAAAGAGAAACGGCACCATGGACTTGTAAGCTGCTAGGGTGGGGAAATTTAGCCTCAGCCCGAACCTCTTGACCCAGGCTAAAGAAAAGCAACCACTCGGATTGGTTACTGTAAACAAACTGAATGATCGGTCACTTTCGTCACTGAATGAAGTGACGTCATTAAGCGACCGTCACATGACCCACGTGACTTATCTCAACCAAAAGGAAATAGCTGCTTTCTGTTACCCTACAGTATATTTAGTGTAGAAAGTAAATCGAAAAGAAAAAAGGACAAAAAATGCTAACCGGTCTTCCGTATTTGATTGGGGACTAAAAGGAATGTGAACACTTTTTTGGTGTGGTGTAATGGATAAAGGTTCGGCTTGAAAAATCGGAGAGCTGAGTTCTAATTCCCATCGGGTTCGTTATATTCACTTATGCGCACATAGCCTTGGGAAACGTATGAATCCGTCTCTTTTCTTCCCTAACTATAGGCTGAATAGCAGGACAGACTGCTTCCTATATCCTTGGTTGGCAACCAGTTTACCACAGAAAGAAACGGCAGCCTACTGCGGGAAGATCTTCTGCCTAATCAGTCATTAATCAAAAGACACACGATGGCCCTAGAGTGTATCGCGTATGGCACTTAACTGACTGACTTACACACGATTTATTGTCCACCATCGATCTCTAAAGAATGAGGAACGAAAATCAGCCAGTTTCTGTTCTTTCTCCTTTTTGTTTTTGATTTAATTTTTTTTAATCATTTCACTCCAAGCATGGCGATAAATCCACTAAGACGCAAAGGATTAGTGAAGGAAAGTGAGAAAAATCTATTGACAAGAGAGAACAATAAAAGAACAGGATTCAAGAAGACAAAAGATGACGATTGACATTGCATGTAAATACTTGAAGATCATACTTGAAGCCGGAAGAGAGTTCCACAGGCGCGAGAGAAGAAATTATGAAAATAGACCAAGTTAAATGATGAGACCTAGTTGCTAATCTAGAACTAAATTCATGAAGTCGATGTACCAAATTGAAAAAAAAAACGCATCTGAAGAAATGCCATAAAATATTTATAGAAAATATACAATGAAAATCGCACTTTGTACATATCTATATATTTATATATCTATGTCTCGAAGCGGTTTTCGTACAATTTCCAAAATTACGTGCTCTTTCATAAAAAAAGAGAAATGTTCAGTTTAAATATAAAGAGAATAGAATTATTTGTGCCAAAGTCTAAGGTATTTTTAACAAATGCAACGTATTAAATGTTCTTAATATAATAATTCTTGGTTACAACAGATATTCGTAATAAAGTTAACTTGCTAAAAATCATTTATTTTAAATGAAAGAAACAATTGATGCATACCTCGACTTATCTTAAAAATAAGCAAATATGCATTTTGATAATTAAAAATATTAAATGCATAATAATATAATAAAAAAATTATAATATAATAATATACATATCTATAAATCTACCATTCGTCCATGCTTAGAATATTGCTGCCACATACGGTCCGGTGCTCCTGCTATTTACCTTGAACTCCTTGATAATATCCAAAGAATAATTTGCAATATTATTGGTCCTGATCTGGCGGCTCAGCTGCAGTCACTTTCCCACCGCCTCTCTATGTCTTTTCTATAAATACTTTCATCGTAATTGTTCGAATGAGCTCTTCGCTTTGGTAGTCATTGGGGCTAGATTTTTTTTTAATTGTTATTTTACTCCCCTCCCTCAACAGGTAATGAATTGTACATATGGGGACTAGTTAGGATTTTCATAGAGACAATGAGGTATTATGGTGGATGTAGTAAGAAAGGTAAGTAAGAATGTGTTGTTGTGGTGTAAGGAATATTGTTGTATGTTTGGGTCAGCGTTTGTGGCTAGCTAAGATTAATGTTAAGAGAGAAGAAGACCGCCCTTTTCCCCATTCCTCATACACAAGACTAGTAGGATGTCGTTTGAGACAATTTTTCTCGCCAGTATCTATCTTACATATCTATAAGTCTAACATTCGTCCATGCTTAGAATACTGCTGCCGCATATAGTCCGGTGCTCCTGCTATTTGCCTTGAACTCCTTGATAAAATCCAAAGAAGAATCTGCAATATTATTGGTCCTGATCTGGCGGCTTGGCTTCATTCACTTTCTCACCGCCGTAAGGTTGCTTCCCTGTGTCTATTCTATTATATAAATGCCTTCATGGTAATTGTTCGGATGAGATCTTCGCTATGGTGCCGAGACGTTTTTAAATTTAAGCACAGTACTAGACTGGCGTCTAAATCTCATCAATTTACAGTTGAGTTGGCTAGATGTAACCGTAAGTTCTATGCTAACAGTTTCTTCTCTCGCTTGTGGGACTCACTTCCGGCTCCATGCTTTCCAGCCAACTTTAATCTAGTATTTAATGTCAATCACTGTTTACTGTCCTCCTGATTACTCTTTTCTCATCCCGCGCATAAATTAATGTTTCTGTTCTTAATTCTCACACATCCTGCAACCCCTTGCGATTTAATGGCTTTGCTACCTTGCATGGGGTGAAAACGACTAAAAAAATAAAAATAAATAGATAAATAAACAAATAAAAATATAAGGATAAAGGGACAATTAAATTAATGATTACTTCCCTTTTTAAAATACGACATCGTTTTCTTTGCGCATTGAAAAAATACGTTCATTTACTACACATATATATATGAGGTAAAAAATTCTCGCATGTGAACCTCTCTTTCGCCTTCTTGCTTTCCTGTCAACTTTGATCTTCAAAAATTTTAATGCAATGTCATCTGTCTTCTTAATTCCTGTTCTGTTATTGTTCTCTCTCCTTAATAATGCTTTTCTTTTTCTCAGATTCTTTCACACGCAGTAATACTTTGCGCCTTAGTGGCTTTATTGCCTTGTTTGTGGCGAAATGATAAAAATAACTACCTAATGAGTTTGTTTGAATAGATGGCGAAACGGTGACAGAGAGAGATTGTAAAGGGAATGAGTTGCTGAGAATTAAAGAGCAGGAAGTTGTGGAGAGTTATAAACGCCCACTTTCTGAAAGGACACAGCACATAAAGAGGATTTCTTTAGTAGTTGCCAATATTAGGCAAATTACTTTAAATTGTTGGAGATTTCTCCTTTAAAAATAAATGTTCTTTCCTTGGATATTAATTAATTGTTAGATATATTTACCTAGTTCTACAAATACTCCAGAATTAATTTTAAGTTGGAATTCCTCTTCAGATGCATGCAAGGCAATCTAGTAGTGCGCTTAAATTCCTAAGGGCCAAAGTCAACATTGAATTCAACACTCAGAGGCGACAGGCTGTTTCATGCTAAATGAAACAGCCTGTCATCTGAGTGTTGACTTCAATGTTCACACACACACACACACACACACACACACACACACACACACATATATATATATATATATATATATATATATATATATATATATATGATTATTAGTCTATATTTAGTCAGCAACCTTTCTTTTAAGCATCTTTCTTTAAATATGGAAGACAAGAAAGATTTAATTAATTTTTTTATTTAGTTTTTCAAGCCGCCTTTCATTTTTCCGTTTTGCAGAAAAACGTGAGGATGCTGGATACTCAGTAAAAATTTTATATATATATATATATATATATATATATATATATATATATATATATATATATATATATAAAATGATGAAATATAGTTTTATGTTATGCTGTATTTATGGAATAAAGTGCTTCGATCTCAGAGATAGAGCGATCGGGCAATCTGATGATTGCGTTTAGCATGAAATAGTCTGTCATCTCTGAGTGTCGACTTCAATGTCCGCTTTCATATATATATATATATATATATATATATATATATATATATATATATATATATATATATATAAAAGTGATTGAAAAAGTATATATATATACATATATATATATATATATATATATATAGTTTTTTCAACCACTACAAGGCCCAAGAGATATTCAAGGTAGAATCATTTTACCAAGCTACTGAAATATTTTCTTGTGAAAGAAATTGTCGATAAAAAGAATACTTTTCTTAAAAGAAATGGAATTGTTTGCTTCACAGTACTTGCAGGAGAAAAAATCGCTCATGGCGAATGCTTAAAATTCTTTCGTCTCCTTACCAAATTTCTCGAAAAGGAAGAGAAAACGAAAATCCTTCTTATCCCTTGATTAAAATGTATTTGCGCCTGTTACAGACGAGACGTCCGTCATTATTGGTCCCCAAGCTCACATGCTTATTCGCTTAATAGATTTCATAGCAGGCTAACACTGTGTCGAATCGCACGAAACCAATTAATTGGCCCAGATATTTTCAATCGTCCGCGGCAATGTGTTTGCCTGCAGGGGAACTATTAGGATTAATTCCATTGTTCTCAAATCAAAAATTTAATTTTATTTCTAAAACCTGTTTTAGGCTACAAAGACAAAGCTCTAACAAAATACAGTGTTACTAGCAGATAATCATCAGATATATTAGGAATAATCAGTTCTGAAAAAATCTCATTTTGAAAAAAGAAAATTGCATTAAATACTTTACGCGCAAACGCACTTGTAAACACAACGAAGCTCCTCGCTGGCGTCAGATTTTTTACTGCGTTGGCTGACGATTCAATTTACACGTCACTAATTTTGGACACGGTTAGTTGGTTGTTTCTGCCAGCGTTGGTGTAGTTATCTTCACGCCTTATTTGGTATGTTTTATATACTTGCACGAAAGGTGGAGAAAATTGTAGAGAGTTTACTTTCTTAAATAATTCATATTTTACATGAACGATTATTTAGGAGTTATTAAAAGCATCGTTATTGACAACTCTTTCTAGTCTGTCATTCAAATGTCGATTATGGGAAATAGTTCTTCTAAGTTCCTTTGGAAAAAAATCGGGAATATTCCGCAAGTCATTTCAATCACGTGGAAGAGCTGATGGATTGTTTGGGGTGGTCTTCATAGATGGGATCATTAACTTTATTAAAACACTTCTATGAAGCTAATGAGGTTTTTGGAAAGAGAGAATGACTATTTGGTTATCTCCACTCTCCACTGTCCATGTAAGGCATTAGTTAATCAGTGACATACTAACACCGTAACACATATTTTATGATAACGGGGGAATATATATATATATATATATATATATATATATGATAAAACATAGATTTAAGATAAGCTATGTTTATAGGTTAAAGTGCTCAATATAAGGGATAGAGCGTATGTAAATATAAAAATGGACATTGAAGTCAACACCCAGGGATGACAGTCTCTTTCATGCCAAATGCAGTCGTCTGGTAAATGACACACACACACACACATACACACACAAACACACACACGCACACACAGATATCTATATCTATCTATCTATATATATATATATATATCGTCGTTGGTAGAACTTGTTGCTGAGTATTGGTTTCCTTCTATATGTAATCTCTGTTGAATCTGAAGAAACGTTCGTAGCCACCGCATGGTAGGGTAGAAGGTTTCAGGGGATGAAGAACTCTATTTTTTCTTTGGGCTCTCTTCGTTTCTTCTAATTGTCTTTGTTTTCGTGGACTGCTCTTCTCCAATTAAAACACACACACACTCATATATATATATATATATATATATATATATATATATATATATATATATATATATATATATATACAGGCTGCGATGGATATATTTTTTTCTAAATTACGCTAAAATCTAAACAACACTGACATCAAAATTGCTCTTTTTATCACTGATGGTGCCCAACCGACCCTACTATACTGTGCAGTTGACAAAATGAAAAACAAACAACGCGCATTTGCGAAATTACAAATATAAAATGGCGACAATTTATCAATCCCACAATGTATATCTATCTATCTATCTATCTATCTATCTATCTATCTATCTATCTATCTATCTATCTACTTTATTCTATCTATCTATCTATCTATCTATCTATCTATCTACTTTATTCTATCTATCTATCTATCTACTTTATTCTATCTATCTATCTATCTATCTATCTATCTATCTATCTATCTACTTTATTCTATCTATCTATCTATCTATCTATCTATCTATCTATCTATCTATCTATCTACTTTATTCTATCTATCTATCTATCTATCTATCTACTTTATTCTATCTATCTATCTATCTATCTATCTATCTATCTATCTATCTCATTCTGTCCCTTCCTATCTATCTATCTATCTATCTATCTATCTATCTATCTATCTATCTATCTATCTATCTATCTATGTCTTCCAGTCTCTATCTATCTATCTATCTATCTATCTATCTATCTATCTATCTCATTCTGTCCCTTCCTATCTATCTATCTATCTATCTATCTATCTATCTATCTATCTATCTATCTATGTCTTCCAGTCTCTATCTATCTATCTATCTATCTATCTATATGCAATTTTTCGTCGGAACTCGCTTGCATCCGAGCATCGGGATCGTCATCCTCTCTCCCTATTCCCTTCCTCTCCCTTGGAGACGGTGGTGGAAGATGGCTGTGAATCAAAGTCAGTGTGACGAGGCCATTGGCGTGAATTTCGTTTTGTTGAACAACTCTGCGCGACGGAGAAGCCCACACACGTGGCCAGAAGCGGCTCCCTCGCGGTTCAAATGGGACTGAGACAAGCGAGATCTGGCAAACTTTTTTGCATCGGGCTGTCTGATTCTTGGTCTATCAACTCCACCTTGGTTACGCTAGACCGACTAGCACTACTCTCTTCGGTCGGTTTGGCCGCTGAGATCATGTAGGTCTTTGTCTATTCCGGTTTATGGGGCCCTTTCTTATCTAAGGAGGGAGGCCACTCGGTTACAATAACATCTGACCGGTATGTGGAGATGCTGTACATTTTTCTGGAACCAAAGCTCAGTGAGTTTGCGTAGTTTCAACAGGGCGGAGACATTGCACACACAGCGAGATCAATAGAGTCACTGAGAGAGATGTTTCCAGGACATTTGATTTCCTTACGCAGTGACACTGGTTAATCTGCACACTCGCCCGATCTCGACAGATCTCATTGGATCTCGCTCGATCTCGTTCAATCTTCCCCGATCTTATTCGATCTCGTTCGATCTTGCCCGATCTCGCTAACTGCGATTATTTTCTCAATGGTTACTTGAAAGCTGATTACTACATACATTGACGAGCAAGAATTCAATAATTAAATGATGCTATTCGCTAAAAAGTGGCAGATATACCACAAGAAATGATTTTTCGGGTTTAGAAATAGTCCACAACAGTGTATGGCGAATACAGGCCACCATTTGTAGGATTCAATTTTTAAAACAAAATGAATACAAACCGTAGCCCTGTGTTTAAATAACAGTAAAATAGATTTTTTTAATAGCTGTTACCTTCGTCTTTTTGCGAACCTTTAAAATGTGGGAGATATTGCTGCCGCACCTTATAAAAATTTTGTGTCCAAAAAAATGTAAAGAAAATAAACGCTGTTGACCAGTGTATTTCTGGCGGATAATGTTTTAAGGCAAGCTTGCCTTGTAATTAAAGATCTCAGTATCACTAGCAGCGCATTAATAGCAAGAAATAAAATTGAATGTTCATATATATTCAAATTAAATACACCCTGTAAATATGTTTCATCCATGGTATAGAAACCATGTTCATATCAGTTCATTCCATATTATACACACCCTGTGCATAGTCACTTTATTATTTACAGCATAATATTTCAATTTTATTCAGATATGATTTTGACTCTATTAAAAGTGCTATTTTATTTTACGATAACAAGAGAACATCACACATCCGATAATGACCTAAAATGGGTTTCTTTTTTTCAATACAGCCTTTAAAATATTCTAACTGCTGACAATAGGTGTCTACAGTAATCGTAACATTAACTGATAGGAACGCAATCTCAATATTTACCTCTCAGAAACATTCCCAGGTTGGAGGTTAATTTTGGGTGGTGCTTTCGCCTATCTCTTTTTACTCATCCATTGTTTGCGTCGCTTTATATTCTTGTAAAATATCCATTTTTCCATCACCCACTTTTAACGCCACTTTCAATTTCTAGAAAAACCGGAAGTTTAATGGCGTCAAACTGAAATGCGCAGTCACCAGCGTTCTAATGGCTTATCACTTTATTGTCTCTGACTGTTTTCGGACGCATGAATGCAAGAGGTGTTTGTATAAATATCTTTTATCGATCTTAATTTATCCACTATGATAAGCTCATAGAGGGAAACAAGTTTTCGTTTTATCAAAACTGCTTTTGATAGCGACACTCGAAAGCATTTGACACGATCAGCACAGCCGCTCTTTCCTCCCCAATCTTGACTACTGTCCTCAATCTCAAGAAAAAAAAAATCCGAACAGCATTCTCTTATTCCGATTTTAGACAATATAATTTATGATATTGTTATGTTTTTTTCTCTTTCAGAAATGAGGATTCAAGCCCCCTCCTGGGATGCTTCACGCCCACTTAGCTAATCAGGATATCAAGAAAGAGTCACGTCATCTGAGATGTATAGAAGAACTCTCTCTCTCTCTCTTCTTCTTCTTCTTCTTCTTCTTCCCAGGAAAGCATGCACGGCATTTGGGGGATGGGGGATAGCTTTGTCTAAGATGGATGCAAGCCTTTTCACAAATACAAAAAAAAAGAAAGAAAAAGAAAGTACTCTTTTAAGTTGTTCGTCGAAAACCGAAACTAATAATTCTAGATGTGTGTAGCCTGATCATATGCAAATTTATAGCTCCTTGCAATGTTAACAGTCAAATCACGATGAAAACGACGGTTCTCGATCGATCACCGAAGTTAAGCATCGTAGAGCCAGGTCAGTACTTAGAAGGGTGACCGCTGGTACTGTAAGCAAACCCCTAATACCAGCGTAAACTTCCTTTTTCGGCTCCTCGACGTGGCGTAATGGCTAGCAAGCTTGTCTCGCTAGATCAGTTACGACTGAAAAGTGAGTTTTATCCTCACTAGATGACCCACACTTTCGGCCTTGTGCACAATCTAAGTTACCCTTAGAAAATTACCATTTGGGCACCTCGAAGCGGTGTAATGGTTAACAAGCTTGTTTCGCTAGAACAATAACGACTGAGTCGTGGGTTCGATCATCACTGGGAGACCCCTACTTTCGGCCTTGTGCCGCATCTAAGCTACACCTGGAAAATCGCTATAGCTTCTTTCCAGTAATTCTTCTAGTTTGTGAACGAAATACAGGGTGTCCCTAAAGTCTGGCCACAGGCAAAAATGCATTATTTTGAAGAAATGAAATGTTCAACAACATTTTATTGAGCTCTAATATTAATAAATAACATCTTCAATATGATTTCCATCATTTGTGATGCAAAGGTTGATGCGCTTTGTAAGATTCACGTGAACTCGATGCAATAATTCCACATCGACGTCAAATTTAGCACATTCCCTCTTTATGCGTTCAAACAAGTGTGTTGCAGCTGTGATTCTTCTTCTTTAGCATACCCCAGAAAAACAACTCAGTTCTTTTTTTTCTTTCGATAAAACCATGTTTAATCTGTGAAGGTTAAAAAAATATTGTTCATGAGATTTCCTATGTGTCTAGACTTTAGGGACACACCCTGTACAATGTTGTATAGTAAAATGAGCACTTCAATCGCCGATGGTTGATAAGTTATGGCGCTAGTGAGTTAAACTGAATTGAAGCCTTACTGCGTCTTGAAATATACATGTGTAAATAAAGGCATCCAGCTGTGTGTCTTTTTCTAACTAAAATAGGTACGTTGTAGAATAAGTGAATTATTCAAGTACGTGAATGGATTAATAAACAAAGAGAACTAAATTATTTTGAAATGTCGGGATGCTGACATATTCTTTTTTGAAAAACATAAAAAAAAAGAACTCGAGAGTGTTCAAGGGAAACAAATAATCCATTTTGAAAATTGCACAGAGTGAAACAGACTGATAATTGGTAAATAATCAAAAAATGTTATTTCTGTATATAAATTAATTTGTTGACCCCCTCTCTCTCTCTTTCTCTCTCTCTCTATATATATATATATATTGAGAGAGAGAGAGAGAGAGACAGACAGACAGACAGAGAAATTTATTTTTTACCATTTCTCTCTTTTTCTCTCTCTTTATATATATAGAGAGAGAGGCTAAACAAATTAATCTATCTATCTATCTATCTATTTATCTATCTATCTATCTATCTATCTATCTATCTATCTATCTAGATAGATAGATAGATAGATAGATATTTAAATTAATTTTTTGACTCTTTCTCTCTCTCCACACATACACACACACACGCACGCACGCACGGTGGAGTAATGGATAACGGCTTGGATCAGGGAGCCGAGTTCGAATTCCAGTCGAATCCATTACATTCACTTACGTGCTAATACCCTTGGGAAAGCTATGGGTAAATCGCAGGACAGACTGGGTGGGTCCTATAGCCTTGGATGGCAACTGGTCTAGGAGAGGGACAACTCTGAATTCAAAACCTGCGGAGGGTCGTTTGGGGGCCTTGTGGCACTTAGTGCAGCGGGCCTCTGTATTCGGCCCTTCAAAAGTGTAGATGGTCCTGCACGAAACCTTCACCACTATAATCAAATCTTATGTGCTGTTGCCGGGCTGTCGGTTTCCTTGGAACTGATCTACTTGACCCTCATACGTCGAATTCGACGGGAGAGTCGAGAGTAGTATATATATATGTATAGTATATCACTTTAACCCAGAAATATAGCATACCGTAAAACTATATTTTATCATATATGAGGAGACCTCGTTAAAAATTGTAAAAATATTCAATAGATTTAAGTAATAGCAGTATTTGTGCAAAATAGGCTCACATGAACTTCAAATTCAAATTTTTATATGAGCATTTATTGACCAGTGACATTATCTCAAACACCATTTAAGCATTCAAAAAGCAAACGGCTTTCCTTATGGCTTGTTACAAAAATTGAAGGCTAACAACTGGAAAATGATTAACAATATTTTCACTCAAAAAAAAATATAAAAAAAATTGGAAATTTATTTATTAACCAATAAAACTTCATAATTTCGTTTAGTAAATCTAACATTTAACTTCCTGTGATCTGATTTTTTCTTATAAAAAATGTATCGTAAATTAATATTTGCAGTCTTCAGTATAATTTAATTAATAATTTCCTTTTTTGTAAATTATTTCTTGCTTTTAAAGTATTTTCATAAACCAGTTTCCACAGTTATATTACAAAAATACACGAACGAATACATAAACAATGCGTAATTGTAGAAGCAGAAGTAGTAGAGAATTTAGCATGACTGCTGATGTATTCTTCTGTGTTGTAAAAAGAAAAAAAACAAAGCATATTAGTACAAACTTTGTTTGCGAGGAACTTTATAACTTGTTTCTTTCAACTTGAAAAAACATAATTCATATACTCAGTAATAAAATAAATTAAATTTGTGGAGCCCTGTTTGAAGATTATTTAATTTCTTCGCTTTTTACATATTATTCTTCTCTCTCTCACCCACTCTCTCTCTATCTGTCTGTCTGTCTCTGTCTCTGTCTCTCTCTCTCTCTCTCTCTCTCTCTATATATATATATATATATATATATATATATATGCATTTCAGTTAATGACCCTTATGACAATGTATATTTTTTATTCATTTAACATATAAATGAGAAATATTAAGAAAGTATTATTTGAATTTCTCATTTTTAAACAGTTCAGATGAATTCTTCTTGGTTTACGAATTTTCCCATATCTTATTTTCTATGTATCGAAAATATTTTTAAACTTTATAATTTGAACAGATCGTCTTCGTGTTTTTTGGGGGGGTGGAGAGGACGCTTCGACGTATTATAATGGTTAACAAGCTTATCTCGACTGAATAGTGAGTTTGATCTTCATTGGGTACCCCATACGTTCGACCCTGTGCCAGATCTAAGCTACGCTTAGAAAACCACCATGATCTTCGTTTCTGCATGTCTTTCTTTTGGGGTATTTACGGTCATGTCGCGTTGAAACACCGGTTCTCGTACGATCACCGAAGTTAAGCAACGTCAAGGCTGATCTGCACCTAGATGGGTGACCGCTTGGGAATACCAGGTGCTGCAAGCTCGGATTTGTGGTTGGTGTAATTGATAATTGTACATCGAAGAGCCGAGTTCAAATTCGAGTCGGATTTCTTATATTCATTTACGCGTGGATTCATGCCTTTGGGAAAGGCATGTATCCAACTATATCCCCCGCCTATAGATTAATTAATAAGAATTGTATCTGTAAGTCATTACTGTCTCTAAAAATTCTTAGAATCTAAAAATATTTATTTGCTTTAAATAACCTGAAAAAGGTTGATAAGCCGTAAAAAATCAAACAATCAATATTTTTGGCGGGAAATTGTTCACCAATTTAAGAAATACAACTGCCTATTCTTTACTGTTTTGTCTGATGAGGCAAAATCTCATATTTATGGCCAACGAAAATTTTCCTAGTATGTCACACACAGCTTTACATACGTCCAACTTTTACATATCAGATGTTAGGCTATTTATTAGATATTTCTTAGCGAGAAAAAAGAAAGAAAAAAAGACGTCTATTCTTATCGAATAGAAGAAATTTAATGTAATTATCCTAATGACGTTTACAAACTAGTATGTAGGCAGGGGAAAATCTTTACAAGCATGAAAGAATATCAATGGTCGCGTTTGAAAGCTATAATAAAATGGTTTTGCCTGAAAAATCAAAAGAAAAAGAGATATTCTCTGGTCATCACAAGTCAATCCAATCAACAAGTACCGAAAATATATTCATCCAATGATAATTCTGAATGACAGATCAGATCAAACAGAGATCACGCTAAACGAAAAGTTGCAACGGGAAATGATAAAAATTTAAACATTTCTTTTCTCGAGGGATTTGTTTTAATAGAACTTTGATAACCTTATCAAATTTTGAAAGACGTTCGCTCCAAGATACTTTAACTATAAAAATTAATAAAATATAAATTAAAAATAAAAATAATAAAAAAAGATTATTCGTTGTTATCATTTGCATTGTCAACATCGTCCATATAGCCATTTTCTTCTTCTTCCACTATTATTAATATTCATGTATTTAAATAAATCTTTTTACCGCTACAATTCACATTGACATTCGTGTTGCGTGAAGAATCACTGTTATGATCAAATCAAAATATGGATAGGTCGTCGTCAGTCACTTTTCCACCGCCGTTAGGCAGCTTCCCTGTAACTTTTCTATAAATATTTTCATAGAAATTATTCTGATGAGTTTTCCTGTTTGAATTTAAACACAGTACTAGGTTAGCGGCAATGTCTCATCATTTTCCCGTTGAAATGGCGGTTACGTGTAAAACGTATGTTCTAGTCTAATAGTTTCTTCTCTTGCACATCTCACAGGATTGCTAGAAATATGCGATGAATTCAGGAGTTAGTCATTAAGCTGCTCTAAGTATGGCACAAGGACACAAGTAATGGCGCATCCATGAGGATTGAGCGGACTACTCAAAAGCCATGCTCAACCATACTAACTATTTATAACTAAAGAGATGCTACGGTAAACTCGAATTATGGTACTATCTATCTATCTATCTATCAATATATATATATATATATATATATATATATATATATATATATATATATATATATATATATATATATATGAAATCCTCAAAGAGAAACGCATCACAGGAAAACTTTTTGCATTTTGTTATAAATTTTTCTCCAAAAATTGTTCTTGATATATAAACACACACACAAACACACACACACACACAAACACACACACACACACACAAACATATATATATATATATATATATATATATATATATATATATATATATGAAATCAATTAGGAAGTACAAAAGTTGCCTCCCTTGCATGGAAATTGATATAGAACGATAAAAAAACGCTGTAAAACGAATAGTAAATATGTTTTGAAATTACAGAAATACGTATATACATACACAGACAATTTAATGAGTCTAAAAGTATTTGGGAAAATAAAAATTATTTGATAGAAAATTTTGGTATTTTTCTTAATCATTTTCTACGTCGACCAAGAAATTGATTCGTGGATTAAAACAAAAATAAATAGACATAGTATGTCTAAATTAGTTAAACAAACCTGTTTGAATATATATATATATATATATATATATATATATATATATATATATATATATATATAGGGCATACAAATTAACATACAATTTTAAATCATCACCACGGGAACGCAAATTTCATAACGCTCGAACGGTCAGTCTATATTTCCCACCTGAAGATTGCACATTTGCATGAAACTCCGAGTCATGCTATCGACGCTGGATATTATGTATAACCACTAATATATATATATATATATATATATATATATATATGAAATACACGGTCCTTTTATTTTAAACAATGTTTATTTCATCTACCAGCCTACATACCCGAGAAAACTTATTAAAGGAAAATATACCCTTTAGCAGGATTCGAACTTGCGCCCCCCTTTGTAGGAGAAACCAACATCCTATCCGGCGTATAAGATATGCAGGCCGTTAGAAATGACCATCGTTTAAAATAAACGGAGCCTCTACTCAAATACGGGAAACCTCTAAAAATAACACTTGAAGTAATAACTATCAGATTAAAAAATAAACTCCTTTCGGTTGACTGAAACACTAAAATGGATAAATTCTGTATTAGTTTTTCGACTGTTTTTTTTTTTTAGCCTTCACAGTTCTATTTCTGGCACGAACTGATAAGACAGACGACCGATTCCTTCGTCTGTTGAAATAGTCTATTCCCCATATAAGATAATTTGGGATTTTATTGTTTATTAATTATTTGCTCTGTAATAATAAATACATTGAGCTTTTATTTGTGAATCAGTTTTAATATTGTTACCTTTACTATATATATATATATATATATATATATATATATATATATATATATATATATATATAGGAATAAAGACAAAATGGAAACTTTTCTTTACCAGCATGTTTCGTCCTCTGATGAACTTTATAAAGTTAAATGAATGTCAGGATTTTATTTTGTCACATGTATTTATAAACATAAGTAAAAAATATCGTTAGGTTTTTAATTTTTAAAAATTTAAGAATGCTAAAAATATTTTAAAGACTGACTTAAAATCAAGGTAAACTATGGACAATGCTAAGTGATATAATTTAGTGTCGAAAAACGAAAGTCTATAAATTATGTTATTGTTGCTGTTGAATTTTTTATTTTCGTGTTTGTTAATAATTATTTATTTACTTTTTAATTTTAATTTGATAAATTATTTACGCATTTATTTGTTTTAAATTATAAAAGGGGTTTGATGTAACCGTTTCCTTTTAGTTTTAAAATTTCCTTGTCTCGGGAAGTGGAGGTATTTCATTTAGGAAAGGAGATATTTGAAAAAATCTAGGGCGCAGGTTATCTAAATATTATTTATATCTGAATCTGAATCTGTACGCATGCGCAAACATGTACACACACGCAACCACACACAGACGTACACACACACATGTATATAAATGATACAATGTCTCGGATGAAATATCTGTACAAAGTATGTAATATGGAATTTGTAAAAACTAGTTCATCGTTTACTTTTTATTCTGTTGTCAACGTTTCTCTCTCTGTAAGAGCATCATCGGAACAAGTGGAGAACTCTATAGACAAAATCGTTGCTATGGTAACCTTGTTAATTATAAACACTGGGATTAATTTGTAAACAAAAATGAATAGTTAATACAATTTAATAAGTATCTGTGACCAAATCGATGAGAAGAAGCGGTACTAATTTACCACTAGTCTATTGGACATCACTATATGGTCAGACGAATTACATCCCTTAGTTCTACCAGTTAAGACCATCACAGCTAAGACACCCCATGCCCTGTTCACGGCGACAAAACGATGACTATTTCTTTTGTGTTCCTTTGATAAGAAACAATTTCCGTCCAGACAGCTTCTTCTGCAGAACTGCTACTCCCGAAATAATGCTTCCCAACCGATATCTATCCTACACGTATTCACAATATACATTACTTCCTCCTAACCCTCTCTTACAACAATCTCACTAAGTAACCCTTTACCGTGTGTGACCCTTGGACTTTTTTTTTATTAAATATGTTTATTTGACTTCCAAAAATACGTTGAGAACGATAAATCTAGTATATGCAAATAAAATGGTGTATACTTATAATTTGAATTGTAATTTGTTATATTATGAAACTTCGTCAAACCCCGGGGAACACGTGGCAGGACCGGATCACGAACAACGAAGTTCTCCTCCGCGCAAAGATGAGTCGCCACTCACTTGTGGACCGGGCACCTTGCCCGTATGCCAGACATCCGCCTAACCAAACAAATCCTCTCTCGGCAGGAAACCAGGTTCGTGGAGCCACATATCGTTGATTCAAGGATTGACTCAAAAACAGCTTGGTGCGGACAGAAATCGAGCCGGTCAACTCAATTGTGACACGAAGCTGCAGAGAGGACCAATTGGAGAAGAGCAAAAAAAAAACCCCAAAAAGCAACATCCGTCGAAAACACCAGAAGACAAATAGAAGAGACAAAGAGAGCCCCACCCCCCAAAGCCAGAGCTCTCCATCACCTGAAATCTGCTCCTCTGCCATGCGGTGGCTGTAGGCGTCTCTTCAAATCCAATATAGGACTTATTTCACACAGAAGGAAATGTCGGTGAAGACCCTAATACTCGGCAAAGAGTTCCGCCAACGACGACAATAAAAAGGAAACCGATATTAACTATAGGTTCACAAAAAGTAGACGAATCACAAACAACGAAGTTCTCCGCGCAAAGATGGAAAGCCTAGAAACCATAATGACTAGTCACTGACTTAGATGGACCGGACACCTTGCCCGAATTCCAGATATCTACCTACCCAAGCAAAATTATCTTCTCAGAGCTAGCATCTGGCAAGAGATCATCTGGAGGCACACGTCGTCGATTCAAGGACCAGTTCAAAGACACGTTGCTGAGGAAGGAAATTGATCCGCTCAATTGAGAGACGGAAGCTGCAGGAAGTAACAATTGGAGAAGTACAGCGTGAAAAAAAATCCTTCGAAAAGACCAAAAGAAAAATAGAAAAAAAGGAGAATGAGACCAAAGAAAAGCCCAAGCTCTCCATCCCCTGTACCCTACTATACTACCATGTGGTGGCTGTGGACGTCTTTTTAGATCCAACATAGGACTCACTTTCATACAGAAAGAAATGTCGATTAGCACTCCAATACTCGGCAACGAGTTCCGCCAACAACGACGATTATATATATATATATATATATATATATATATATATATATATATATATAGTTGCATAATACATTTCAGATGCAACAAGTGTGGTCTTCAGTGATGCACTGTCTTCATCGCTGATTTGCACCATATCGGCTCAAACACCAACCCGATTCCAGAATGCTCAGGCCTCCTCCTTGATAGCGACGTGCTACGCACCTCGACATTGCAAAGGAAAATTCAGATATGCCTAGGAGTCCGACTGTTCTTATTGACATACATCAGTCAACGCCAACCAACGAAATAAAGGCTTTTCACCCTTCCCTCCTATATAGTCTTGTCTTTTTGCTCCATCCAGTTTTGATTTGAGCTATTTCCCCAGAATTCATAACGAGGTAAGCTGGACTTGTTCTTGCATAGTTTAATCCAAAGTTTCAATGTTTTAAATACCAATCCCACAATTCGATAACTAAACCTTACTTACTACTTATATTACTGTTTCTAAAAAAATATTATTCTTATAATATATAAATCTTTAAGTCTATCCTTATACTCTTAATCAAACGAAATTCAAAAAGAATGTACGTACGTTCACGCCTCTACATATAAATGTAGTAAATGTCCTCACACGCACGGACATACACGCATAAATCTTATCTTCCATTTAAATTAATTTAACTTTACGAAACCGTTCACTACAAAATTATCTCGTACTGTTTATTTGAAATTCCTTCCAAGTTTTGTGATCTATCAATTAAAATAATTTAATGGCCTAATCTATGTAAAATCCTAAATAACTAAAAAAAAAAGTTAACTACTCAATTAAGTAACATATTCACATTTAGTATCTGTTAAATATTATTCGAAATGAATCTAACCAATTAATATTAGAATCGCCACTCAACAATTTTCAAAACTATGATTACTATGATCTGACTTTATATATATATATATATATATATATTTCAATTTTCAAAACTATGATTACTATGATCTGACTTTATATATATATATATATATATATATATATATATATATATATATATATATATATATATATATATATATATATATATATATTAAAATTTATAACATATGCATGTTCTATGATCACGAGCAACGAGATCATGAAAGTATGTTTTATGTTGTTGAATATGGAATTGATCCGAGTTATCTTCTTCTTCTTCTTCTTCTTCTTCTTCTTCTTCTTCTTCTTCTTCTTCTTCTCTGTGCTGCAATAGGTCATCATGGCTCTCCACAACTTCTTATCACTTCTGGCCCTTTGCAGTTTTCACCCTTTGCTACAGCTTCCCTCCGTCCCGCCATCCATTCACCCAAGCCCGTCAGGATGGTGGCTCGATGCCTTCTCCTGTCTCTCTTGCCCTCAGTATGTCCCATGAGGGTTAAGTTTTCCAAGCCCCCCTTTTCTCATGATGAATCGTAGAAATTTCAGCTATCTTTTCCTGATACTTAGTATAAATAGTATAATTCTTAGTATAAGTGTTTTTAGTATAAGATTCTTATTAGTAAGACACATGATAGAAATCTGTATCTATAAAACAGATGTAAGTCTCTGTGTCTGCCTGTGTCTGTCTATGTGTGTATGCACGTCTACATTTCTCGACCGATTTCGATGAAATTGTACACACATGTCTTAAATTTAACAACTTAGGTCAAGACCAACTTTTCAGTGACCTGGTCCCCTAAGTTTAGCAGAAAATGGATAAAAACTGAAGGTGGGTACGATTTTTGCAAATATTAAGGCAAAGTTACACGCGATCAAAATTTTTACTGGATGAGATGATGTTCTTTGCACTTAAGTGGGGAATATCTTATTATACAAACAGCTGATGCATGCAAGCGGTGATGCAGGCAGACATTTCTAGACTGGGTAGTGCGGGTATACGGGAGCGCGGTAATGCAATTGCAGCCATGTACACCTGGGGAACGCCGGGTATATCGGCTAGTAATCTATATATGTATAATGTTGTAGCATCTGTCTGTCTGTTTGTTATCGAACACCTAGGGTTTTGGAGATAGATTCCCATAACCATATATATTCTGGAACTACATTACCCAGGGTACTTGGATAAGTATATTTCATTTTGATCAAAGGAGCTCTCCGGTGAGGCGGAGCACAATTCTTCCACGGAATTTTTCCCTTTGCTTTGAATTAAATTTAAATTTGAAATATCGACAATATAGAAGGAGAAAGCCAGAAGATGGAGGTCACATTCTCAAGATCAAATTGAGACAATATAGATGTCAAGTTAAGCAAGAAATCACCAATCAGTGGTTAGTTCCTTACAATACATATTTGTTGCAACAATTCAACTGTCATATCAATGTTGAAATCTGCTCATCAATTCATTCAATCAAATATTGCATCAAATACATATCAAAGGGGTGAAATCAAGATGTTTTTGCACAAACCGCTCACTGAATTTTTTTTCTTTGATTTAAATTAAATTTAAATTTGGACAAGAAAATGAATCCTATCCGAAATACAGAAAGGGGAAGCCAAAAAGATGGAGGTTACATCGCCGAGATCATTGAGTAATATTGAAATGCATCCTTTTTCTCCGTATATTATAACAATGATTTAAAATCAGTCATCATTTTCTTACAAAAATCTGTGAGACGCAGCAAGGCGAGGGTAATTCGGCTAGTAAGTAATAATAGTATAAGATTCTTATAGGATTTTAGTATATGATTTTTAGTATAAGTGTTATTTCTCTTGCCATTTTCTTTAAGACTTCCTTGTTGCTTACTCGTGCCATCCATGGAATTTTCAGAATACTTCTGTAGAACCACATTTCTGCTGCCTCCAGTTTTCTCTTCATCCGTGGGGAGATTGTTCAGAGGGTGGTTATCTCACAGAAATCCATCACCTTGCTTAACTTTTGGAATGTTTCCTTCTCTAGTCCAGTGTGTGTTTGGATCTCGGTGCCGCATATGAAATAGCAATCCAGCAATTTCTAACAACATTTTTCCCTTTTTCAGCACCTTGTTTAGCTTTTGTAGTATATACCCATTCTTGGGGGATCAGTTTATTGCCTAATGACAATAAAAATCGATCCTCCATTTTATGTCCAACAGAATCTTATAGTAATATAAGGCGGCTTAGACCACACTGGATCTGACGATGGTTTCTCCTGCAAAGGAGGACACAGGTTCGAATCCTGCCGGAGAGCGCATATTCTATAATAAGATTTCTTGAATATTCAGACCGGTAGACAAAATAATTGCATATACTGTTTAATAAATAAACGTAGCGTCTACACAAATATAGGTATCCATTAAAAATAACGTTAATGTGATCAAATCTGTCGGATTCGCTAGTCCAATATATGTTCGGCTCTTCTTAGTCACATTATCCATCCTCTGTTAAAAAAACAAACTTCCTAGAGATTTAAAATTCTTCGCTTGATAATGTTGATATATCTAATTTATAACGTGCGTCTTTGACTTTTAGGCGTTCAATATTAAAATGTGGCACTTGACAACTCAGTCAAAACGCTTTATTAGTTGCGCACTTCGCCGTAGTGAAATGGTTAACAAGCTAGTGTATTTGTCCATAGATAGTGATTTCGATTCTCACTGGGTGCCGAGCACTTGTGGACTTCTGTCAAAATTAAGCTAAGCTTAGTAAATAACTATGGATTAATAGTTTACCTTTCCAGAAACCTTTTTTTGTTTCATGTGCGCAAATATAATTTATTTAGGGGTCCATTATCAATTTCGTTGTCAGCCACTTAGGGTATTAATTTCACTCACTATGAAAAGTTAAGGCGATGGAAAATTAACTCGAGTCAGTTTATAATAAAAGCAGACTCGGCCGCAGGTTCAAGTTGATTTTAATAAATAAATTTATGATAATAACGAGAAAGAAACAATGTAAAAAAGAAAAAAAGAAAAAAGAAGACTCAACGTATGGTTTAATCGATTTAAGCAAAAAGATATAATTTAAAGAAAGCTCGATAAAAACTTTACCCGCTCTCTCTTCATGAAAACTTGGTCGCGCTTGCCTAAGCGGCAAATTGTAGGAACCACTCGTGCTATCAACCTGACGGCAAAGATTTTAGTTGTCAGCAGCAACGATAAAAATTAAGTTTTATATTACAGCGAGCGCGTGAAAAATTTTCTTCTGAGACAGTCACTCCTATAAAAGGTCTTCTGCGTTCAATTAACGTCATGAACTCATAAAGGAGAAGGGCGTCGTCCCGGATTGATATTTACGAATAAAACAAAATGCATCTGGCAAGGGTCGAATCCAATCGTTTTAGATGGAAAGACGATTTGGGCAGTTATCACTTTACAGCTATCACTTGGAAATTGCTTATAATCTGGATATCAGGCCATGGGTCCTGTAGCAACATTAGGGTCATAATGGTACCACACGTACCGCATGTTGGAGACGGAACTCAAATTTTCTGCCATCAGGTCTGAATTCAAAGTTTCCTTCTCCTAGACTGGTTGCCACCCAAGGCTATAAAACCCAGTCAGTCCTGCTATTTTATTCATAGCTGAGGAAAGGGGGTTTCATACATTTCCCAAGACACGTAAGTGAATGTAATGAACTCGACTGGAATTCGAACTCGGCCCTCCATTACTCCACCGCGCATCCCACAACTGTGTATAGGAGAATGTAAAAATGTGACTTCAGAGCTTTCCAAACTGGTATAGCACAACACTTTCTTTCCTTAATAACAAGTCATTGAATTATTTCTACTGGCATGCATATTGAATTATATGTGTTATAGACTACGCAAAAGCATTTGATCATTCATAGCACAGAGAACTATGTGAACAGCTAGGGAAACTTTATTCCCTTGGGAAAGATATCCAGAACTTATACTGGCAGCAAACCGCCTACATATGGATTGAAAACGAATTGGACAAATGCATAACAATAGGAGGAGGCGTAAGATGAGGGTGTGCCTTCTCACCGAATTTATTCAACGCTTACAACGAGTTAATCTAGAACTAGAAGTCCTACCAGGATTTATTATCGGTGGGCACAATTTTGACAACATAACATATGTAGATGACAGCGTGCTGATGGCAAGCTCAGAAACGGAACCCCTAGACTAACCATTAATTGTAAGACGATAGAATGTATTGTTATCAGTGGGAGAAACATCTCAACATGCAAGTTATGAATTGGAAATTTCAAAATCAAGAAAGTACAGAAATTTAAATATCTGAGAAGTATTTTATAACAGTGGCGGAAAAGTATTTTTAAGGTGGCGGAAAATATGGCATTGGAATCCGAAGGCGCATTGGAATAGCGTAAGAAGTCATCCTAAAGCTAAGCAAAGTATCAAGAAACAGGAAAATTTCGTCAGAAATAAAGAGAAAACATACTGAACTTCGATGTAATATAAATCCTCTTATATGTGAACAGTTTCATAGGAGAAGAAGAAATTTCAGGCGACACGGTTATGGTTCAAGAGCAACATGCTGAGAATACCATGGACGGTAATGTGAGTAAGGAGGATGGATTTTTCACGACACATAATCAGGAGAGAGGGACTGGAGAATTCGACACTCACAGGAAATATTGAAAGCAAGATGGACAGAGTGAAATTTATCTAATAAGGTTGTGTAAATGAATGACAGAACGGGGTCTGGGAGGGATAGTAAAAAGGCCACATTTTCTAAGAGCTACAAAAGTGGGAAGTTGCGTAGAACCATGGCCGTCAACGTCCTGAACGGACACGGCAAAAAGAAGAAAAAGAATCCCTTGCACTCTGTTACCACTTACCGTAGATGTGTCAGATACATTGAGAAGAAAATCAAATAGAAGCCAGTCAACACAATATCCGACAGTTAGAAAGGGATCATAAGAGGCTCCTGTCGATGATAAATGATGATTTCTCTTGTATGATATTTTTGTTTTGTTTCCATGTTTCAGATACTGGCAGCGCGAAAACAATCCGTGCCAATTCAACATGGCCGCCACACATAACGGTCTGTTATCAGTTATGCTTGAATTCTACCAAATTACTTAGAACGTATGGCTAATTTCTCTTGGTTTTTATATCAGTGAATGAAAAGAGAGAATATAGGGGTTTATACTGTAGGCAGGTTGTTATTTAAACAGCTTTGTTTGTGTCGGATGTTGGAAGAATGCCAGAAGAGCCGCCCTTTGTGATGGCTAATCGTCTGCTTTGCTTTGAAACGAGTTATACTCACGAAGAGAATAATCGTCTCACACATGCTTACACTCACACAAATAGGCATTGTTTCTTTGATCTCCATATTTGATAAACTTAGTGCTGCACAAAGTGATGTCGGGGGATGTAAAGTGGATGATTGTATTACGCCAATTTTTCTTTCAGGGGAGAGTTAGCCTGACTAGGATATCACTGAACCTTGAATTCTGGCACGATTGAAACGTCCATTATTATCATGTTGCAAGCTACAAATTGATTTTGATCACTTGATGTACGAATATATTTACTGGCCGCCATTTTCTCGAACTTTATGTTAATCTACACACATAATTTCGGTCTGAATTTTTGGGATAAAAGGTTTTCACTAATTACATTCAGATTATTGTTCTTATCTTTGTTGTGATTATCACAAATGTCGAAACGTTGTGATATGAACAAAAACAAGGATTATAGTCCGAATGTAAATAATACACATGTCATGTTTGCAAACAGCTTCAACTCTTATCGGAGATCGAATTTCAGTCGGATCCATTATATTCCCTTACGTAAAAATACCCTTGTAAAAAGTATGAATCTACTTCTTCACCTCCCAGCTAAGGGTTAAATTGTAACTTGTATCAGAAAATTATTATTATTTAAAAAAAATCTTACAATTTAAAAAAAGATATGTTTCAACTTTAAATAAGTTTAAAATGGTTAAAAAAACAAATCAGTAAAAAAAAGAAAAGCTTCAACTCTCATAAATATATATTCCAGTTTTCCTCGTGACTTAAAACCTGATGTCATATATGAAACTTATATTTCGTTAAGTCCTTACTCTTGTTATACGAATGATTTCATACGTGAAAAATAAGATAAATAGATTCTTCCAATTATTATAGTAATATATATCCGTTCTTGGGGGATCAGTTTATTGCCTAATGACAATAAAAATCGATCCTCCATTTTATGTCCAACAGAATCATATTAATATAAGGCGGCTTAGACCACACTGGATCTGACGACGGTTTCTCCTGCAAAGGAGGACACAGGTTCGAATCCTGCCGGAGAGCGCATATTCTATAATAAGATTTCTTGAATATTCAGACCGGTAGACAAAATAATTGCATATACTGTTTAATAAATAAACGTAGCGTCTACACAAATATGGGTATCCATTAAAAATAACGTTAAAGTGATAAAATCTGTCGGATTAATAAATAAAATGACCGATTACTTCTTTAGAAATACATACATACATACATACATACATACATACACACACACACACACATATATATATATATATATATATATATATATATATATATATATATATATATATATATATAAAGAAATATAGTCTTAAAGTGTGCTATATTTATGGGATAAAGTGCTCAATATCAGATAGAGCGTGTGTAAATATAAAAGTGAACATAGAAGTCAACACTTTATCGCGACACAGATCCATTATATTCAATAAGTGTTGACTTCTATGTTCACTTATATATATATATATATATATATATATATATATATATATATATATGGATAGATAAATCAAACGAACAGATATGAGGAAGCGTATAGACGCATGCTACTGTGCATACGCGAGCAAGCAGACAAATAAACATTAAATCTATACCTGACGTGTAAGCATAATAGTGTTC
>OZ038486.1:127032904-127044154 GCA_964036315.1 Acanthosepion esculentum | reverse complement strand
CCTTAATCAATTCGTTACGGGTGTTTCAGCAGCAAAATAAGGGTCAATTACACATATTATGAAACGCACGTTTCTAGTTGTAACATTAGATATCTACATCTGGTAACATATTTTGAAGTACATCTATCAAAGGTGGCTTTTTAGTGTAAAGTGAATGCAGGTTCGATCCTTGTAGAGAGGCACATTTACTTTAATAAACTTGTCAGTTGTCTAGATAGGTGTACGTTAATTTCCCTCTTTTAAAAAAATACCCAGCCAAACAATAAATTAACAGGTTAATGCATTATTTTTGTAGAACATACACATACGCACACACACACGTATATATATATATATATATATATATATATATATATATATATATATATATATATATATATATATATATATATATATATATATATATATATATATATATATATATATGACAAAGTTTAAAAGACTTCTTGTGACGCGTTTCGTCCTTTAGGACTTCATCAGACTAAATGTGTTATGATCGTGCGACTGCACAAAAATGATGAAAAGAAAAAGAATCGAAATGAAATCGGCGAGATTAAAAAGAAGATTAAAATAAAAACTTTTCAAAAAAAATTAAAAAAATTCCCAGCATCCCCACGTTCGCGTGCATGCGTAATCGCGCCAACATAACAAATTTAGTCCAAAGGACGAAAAGAATCACAAGAAAACTTTTTCCACTTTGTCATACATTTTTCCCTAATATTGCTCTTGATATATAAATAAAAATATATGTGTATATATGTATGTGTGTTGTACACGTAATATTCAATAAATCAATAAATGTTCAACGAACTTATTGGCCAACTCCAGAGGTGGTCAATGAGAAATGTCCATTGAATATTTATTGATCTGTTGAATATTAAATATTGGATATTGGTATTCCAGTTCTCTACTGAAGCCTAATTTTGTTGATGTTAATATATGTTAAATTCTTTTCATCTTAACGTCGCTTAGTGGCATATATAAATACATACATACATATATATATATATTATATATATATATATATATATATATATATATATATATATATATATATATATATAATTTATGTATGTAGGTCATCAACCAAAAAATGTTTAAAATGTATTTTTAAAAATGAAAAAAAATCTTAAAGCTTTTATTTTAGTTTTAACATCCAAGTTAATAGATTAAATTTAATATTTCCAGTAAACAAAATACTTTGCTCTATTTCAAACTGAATTTAAAATTATTGAAATGATTTTTTATTATCAGTAAAAACACTAAAATCGCTCAATTGACAAATCTGTCAACGCAACGTAATTCTCTTTATTATAAACCTTTCAACAATAAATTATACTTGCCTGAAACTTTATTTGAGGAATATTAGCTGATTGAAAATTTAATTAATCTTATTTTGAACAAATATTACTTAGTTTAAACTTAGTTTAAAATATTGCAGAAAAGCATTTTTTAACATGGAGGTGGATTTTTTATGGGGTGCTGATAATAAACTTATGTTTGGGATTTTTTTTAGGGGGACAATTTTTCTAAGGCAACTGTTACTTGACGAATATAAAGTGGATACCTTTTTATAATTTTTTTAATATCCAGTAATCTGAAAAAATTAAAATTAATTAAGATTTTATTGAATTTTAGGCATATTTGCTTTATAGTCTTATTTACGAAGACACCTGTTGAGGAAATAAATAAACGACAAATTCTGTCTGTCCGTCCGTGTGTCTGAAATCCCTGTAACTCGAGCCACGCTTTTTTGGAATCAGGATTATTCCCGGACTGAAAATATGCCCTTCATCTGGTGCTTGAATATTCAGCATTGGGATTTGTGTCCAGATGGGAAGGAAACAGTTATAAATTCAAATTTTAAAATAACTGAAAAAAAAAAATAGTGATTTTAAAAGGTTTCAATTTACATTGAGTTTAAAGTAACGCAAAAACTTTATGAATTAAAAAAAAAATTGTTTTAAATTCAGTTTTAAAAATATCCTCAAAACTTTGTGAATTGAGGAAATCAATTTTATTTCTTCAAAATTCCAAGGAATCAGAATTAATGTGAGAGGTTTCGTGACGTGAGGTTGTAAAGTTCCGCATAGTTGGTGATTTGAAGAACACAACTCAACTGAAGTTTCACAGAGTTTGGGATTTGAAATACTCAATTTTCGACCTGAATTGCAATTTCAGCCCAAATCGGACTTTCCGCTCAATTCTTTTGACCAGAGGTTCCTTTGGCCCAAATCAGAGTTAAAGTGCGGTTTTGAAGTTCCATGGAATGAATTGAAGAATTCAAAGTTATTTGTTCAAAATTATCATTATTGTTTTTTTAAGCTGAACCAGAGGTTCCTTTAGTTTCAATCCAGGGACCCAATTAGCCCTCCGCATGAAGTAGTGTAAAAGTCCTCACGGAGTGCGGCTTTTAAGCTAGTTAGTAATAAATCTTAACTTCACTATAGTTAAGCTCTTATTTTCTCATAGTTGCCTTTGGATATTCGAATTTACAAAAACCAACGTTTACCCAATACATAAAATGAATTCAAAATTATTTTAAAAATATTGGCGGTCGTTGAATTGTAGTCCGCTTTTCCATTTATCATTTGTAAATACAGCAATTCCTTTAAAAATATATTTATCATCGATTTTTTTCTTAAGACGATAGTGTCTATAATATATTTTATACGTAAAAGTAATTAAAAGCTTCTCTAATTAAATAATGTCTTAGTTTTTTGCATTTTTTGTTTTAAGATTCAGAACAGATTTTCTGTAACTGGACGGGGGAGTCGTGTTTGAGCAAAAAATTAATGATTTAAATTCTCCGAGGACTTGTCCTTCTAACTAATATAAACATTAAGCTCTAATAAAAAAAAAGAAGAATTTCTCGAAGTTTCATAAAATTAAATAAGCAAGAATTTCGAAATAGGTATGTTTTACATCGCAAAAAGACGCTAAAATTTCCAATATTAATTTATGGTCACCTGCTGACGAAGGGAAAAAATAAAAATTTTAACCCAAATTTCAAAGGTCCTAAAAATGATAAAAAAATACAATTTAATATTTAAAAAATCTCTTGGTATTTCTTCTTTATAATAACAAAGATTTTTACGTTAAGATTTTATTTTTAAAAAATTTGGGGCACTTTTCACTGAGTATGCTGATTTTTTAGCGAATCTTTGGAGGTACCCCCCGACACACACACACACACACACACACACATGTATATATATGGGGGTTATGCGTGTGTATTCACATCTGTCTTTTCTACAAATATTTTCATAGCAATTGTTCTGATGAGTTTTTTTCCTTGTTGCCTCGACTGCATGAATTTAAGCGTGCTACTAGATTGGCAATTAGGTCTCACTGTTTTGCAGTTGAACAAGCTACATGCAACCGTCAGTTCTATTGTAATAGTTTCCTTTCTCGCTCTTCTCGCCTCCCTTCCGATTTCTTGCTTTCCTGTCATCTACAATATTCAAAGATGTAAATTCAAGGCCGATAGTTATCTTCTGTCTTCCTGAAATCCGACCTTCTATTGTCCTTTCTCCACACTAAAGTCTTCTCATTCCCTTTCACTCCAAGTAACCCTCTTGAATCTTAATGGCATTATCGTCTTTCATGGGGTAAAGTGATTAAAAAAAATATCTATGCATAAATAAATGAAGCTTCTTGTGTCCAACGATCGAACTTGGAGGGTGATCATTCTTTTCTTTTTATGTGCCTCTATGACGTAGGCGATCATGGCTCTCCACCTCCTCCCTCTATCCCTTGCAGCTCTCAGCAAGTTCCTTCCCTCTGCTTCTTCCCCCAGACCACGTTCTGTCATCCACCTGTTCAAGCTCGCTAGGTATGTCACTCGCTGCTTTCCCTTGTCTCTCTTTCTCTCTATTCGACACGTGAGTATCAGAGTATCCAGGCCCTCCTTCCTCATTATATGTTCCAGAAACTTCAGCTGCCTCTTTTTGATGTTGAGTATAAGCCTCCTCCTGGTTTGCATCCTAAAACTTCATCGTTGCTCACACGCTCAGTCCATGATATCCTTAGCATCCTTCTGTAGAACCGGATCTTCGTCGCCTCGAGTCATCTTTGAGGAAATCGTCTAACATTCGCTGCCTTAAAGAAGGACAGGTGTCACGTAACAGCTCAGTATTCTTTTCTATGTTACCAAAGAAATCCTCCTGTCTCGCAATAATCTTCCCAGCTTTTGGAATGTGTCCTTGGCCATCCCAATACATCTATGGATCTCAGTGTCGCACTTACCGTCCTGTCAAGACGCTTCCCAGATATTTAAACTTTTGCGTCTGCTTGATTCTAGTGTTCCCAACCTGCAAATCACATTTCAGGCTCTTCCTCTTACTGACGACCATACATTCTGTCTTCTTGTAGTTTATGCTTAGTCTTTCTTCTCACACTCCGTCACTACCTTCTGTTGGAGATTTTTACTGGGTTATATCTTGTAATTCATGCAGGATTTTTACGTTGTGCAGTAACGAATTGCAATAACGTCTAACTGTTTGCACGCAAATAGATTCACAAACACATTTAAACAATACTATTAAAATAAATGCAAATACTCTACACATGCAAGTATTTTTTGCAATTTTGAAACGCGTTATTATAATTGCAAAATTAGTTTGATCTTAACATATTAATTTATGTTTCAAGTCGATGCATGGAGGGTGGACAATGGCGACACTAAGTGTATCATGCATATGAGAAGTAGTTTAAGTTGTCCAAAGGATTTGTGGACATGGTTGTTTTCAATAGCATATCCCTGACAACTTCTTTGTGAGAATTTGTTCCGCAAGAGAGAATTGGTTTAAAAAATATCGGATTTATTACATACTATATCAGATGCAGGAAAGAATAAAGAATAAATATAAGGAAGAAACAGGAGAAACTACATATGTCCTGTTACGTTCAAACTCAAAAGACCCATAAACAAAGAAGTAGTAGATAAATACAATAAAACTAACCTTACCTGAAGGCACAAAGACTTGTTTGAACTGCTAGGTGAGCTCGATTTATTTTTGAAAGATATTAGAAAAATCCAGACACTTATACTGGAAGCAAACCGCCTACATACGGATAGAAAAATGAATTCAGTAAATACGCAAAAGTAGAAAGCTGCGTAAGACAAGGACGTGTCGTCTCACCGGACTTATTTAACCTATAAAGTGAGACGATTCTGAAAAAGTTAGTAAAGCAAAGAGAGAAGAAAGGAATAATTCCAAGAAGAAAGAATGTATGGCTGTCAGCAAAAGGAACAGCATAGGATGCGAACAACGAATTGAGGACATCAAAATCGTGCGCTTAGAGAAATTTAAATAGTTAGGAAGTGTTTTAGCAGATGGCGGAAAATGCGAAACTGAAATCCGAAGGCGCATTGTGATAGCGAAAGATGCCTTCCAAAAGCTAAGAAAAGTATTAAGAAACAGGAACATTTCATTGGAAAAAACAGAAAAAGAGTACTTAACTGTTGTATAATATCGGCCTTCCAACATGGCATCAAATGCATCAAATGCTGGATGATCTCCTCACAGATGAAGAAGAGACTTGAAGCAACAGAAATATGGCTTTACGGAAGGATGCTGAGAATACCATAGACTGAACGGGTGGACAACGACGAAGATTTAGAGAAAATGGAAACAAAAAGGGTAATTATACATAGATTCAGAAAGAGACAATTGAAATTTGTAAGGCGTAACTTGAAGAAAGACGACTTGGAAAACTTAACACTCACATGACATGTTGAAGGCAAGAGGTACAGAGAAAAGAAGCTTGTGTAAGTGATTGGCAGATGTAGGATTAATAGATGATAGCGAAAATAACGACAGTTTTCGTTATTTTTAGTGGTTACCCATATTTGAGTAGACATTTCGTTATTTATTAAACATTGTATATAGTTATTTGCATCTACCAGCCTGAATATATATGTGTGTGTGTGTGTTTGTATTCGTGTGTGTCTGTGATATTTGAGATAGAATATATCTGTAAAAGGACAATATGAATGAAGATAAAAGGAAAAATCACCTTAGCGACGCGTCCTCTGAGGCATTTACCTTGATCAAGTCCCTCAGAGGACGAAACGCGTTAGCTAAGATAAGTTTTCCTTTTACCTTCATCCATATATATATATATATATATATATATATATATATATATAGAGAGAGAGAGAGAGAGAGAGAGAGAGAGAGAGAGAGAGAGAAACTGAGTGAAAGGGAGAATGTGTGATTGGTTGATTGATAAATGTAAAAGTACATATGGGAAAAGCTATACTTGCATATATATTAATGTAGATAGAATTAATTATACAAAGGTTAACAGACGCCGTTCATTTTCAAAATCCGGAAGATTTATCAATCACGTTACAATCTTATGTCACGGGTATTTTCACTGTCCAAGAGTCAATATGTCTCCTTTTACCCGTGTAGGCGTTACTTCGTTTTTGTTTTTTGTTTTTTTCTCAGAATTTAAGTGAAGCCAATCGTTCACGACGTTACAACTTTTCTGGAATTGTATTCTTCATTTTGAAGGAAATGAAAGCGGAACAATTCCAGAAAACTTGGATAAATATTGCACAAATCGAAAGAGACAGAAAGTTAAGCGAAAAGATTGTTTTCTTCATTTTGACTCATCCCGTTCTCACCCCTACACCGTTGAAACTGTTAGATGTAGACGTCTCTTCTACTCCAATAGCTTCATGTCTCGCACATCTCGCCTATGGAACTCCCTTCCCTATTACTGTTTCCCTGACAAATACAATCTCCAACGGTTTAAGTGTAGCGTCAATCGTCATCTCCAGTTGCCTTGATCTATCCACTTCCCTTCTCCACTTCCTTTCATCCTTCATTCCTATCTGCTCTCGCTCTAAATCTTCTGTAACCCCCTTGCCTTGATCGACCCTCCGTCCTTCTCTTTCTCCACATCCCTTCCTTTACCACTCCTATCTGCTCTTCCTCCAACCCTTCTGTAACCCCATGCGTGATAGTGGCCACCAGCCTTGCTTGGGGTGATACGCTTAAAAAAAAAAAAAAAAAAAAAGGATGAATTATTATTTCAGTTCGCATAAAGGTTTATTGTTTCTATTTATAAAAAGAGGGCTTAAGGCAAAAGAAAGAGTGGAAAGAAAGAAAGAAAGAAAGAAAGAAAGAAAGAAAGAAAGAAAGAAAGAAAGAAAGAAAGAAAGAAAGAAAGAAAGGCCTTAACAAAGAAAAGAAGTAGAAGAAAAGAATGTTTGGGGAAGGGATGAAAAATCGAAAATAAAGGAAATAAAAGAAAGAAAGAAAGAAAGAAAGAAAGAAAGAAAGAAAGAAAGAAAGAAAGAAAGAAAGAGAGGAATGAATAAAGTAAAGAAGTAGAAGATGAAAAAAGGATAGAGACTGATTGTACTACACGAACCATACAAGTGAGAAAGACATGCAAACCAATACAGATTATTACCATTTTTAAAAGAGTTCGATTACAGCCACAGAATAAACACAAAAGAATGTTTACAAGAAGGAACGCAGAATGAAGAAAAGAATAAATATCAAAGAGAGAGTGAAAGAAAAAGAAATGTTGGAATGGTGGAAGATAAAATGACAATAAGAGACAGTGTACAATGGGATATCAGAGAAAAGAGAAGTGAAGTTATGATTGATTTTCAACAATAAAACGCAACAATGTTGACTACCAAAGCGGATGACCCCCACCACTCATATGTGTAAATTGTTCAAAGGCGAGACGCTCTAGGAGGGTGTCTGGGGACAGATACTCATCAAAGGCTGTTGTTTACTAAACTAGTTTGGCATAAGGCCAAATGTATTGGGTACCCAGTAAGGATCGAAGTTCCTAATTAATAGTTATGTGTAACAAGAATTGGCTACTTGTTATTAATCCATGCTGAGGCACCGTGTCATTTACTAAGCTTAGTTCTGACACAAAGTCATAAGTATGGAACGCTCTGTGAGTATCGAACTCGAATGTTGGACGATTTCCTCAAAGATGAAGAGAATCGAGACGACGGAGATGTGGTCCTACAGAAGGATGCTAAGGGTATCATGAACCGAGCACGTGAGCAACGATGAGGTCATAGAGAGGTTGCAAACAAGGAGGAGGCTTATACTTAAGGAAGAGACAGCTGAAGTTTAGAGAACACATAATGAGGAAGGAGGGCCTGGAGAATCTGATATTCACAGGTCGAATAGAGGAAAAGAGAGACAAGGGAAATGTCTTTGAGCGAGTGAAGAACATCCTTGGCAAAGAACATCCTTCTTCGAACATTGTGAACTGCCGCTACAGATCCAGAAAGAACTGTACAAATAACAGAAACCACATCACTTGAGGACTTTCAATAGTAGCAACAACTAAAATGGATATTACATGTAACTCAAAGAGAAAATAATGACTTAATGAAGATGTTGATGTCTGTGCTTCTTATGATATGTAGATTTAATAGGCTGATTAATAAAATTTGAAGAATAAAGAAAAACAACAGAATGATACCAATATTGGCAATAAAATTGATATTTATTATATATTAACCTTTTGATTAAACTGAAGAGAGCATAATTTCTACAGGGAAACATTTTATTCATTGATCTCAGAAAGCGGTTTTTGCAGCGGACAGTTTAGATATTTCTGAACAGGTTTGGTACCATGTATAGAATCCTTATGGAAGTCTTGATCCGACGAGGCTATCTAAGAACAGGGCTCGAATTTTCAGTTTAATCTTTTGGTTACGTAGCAATTTGCGGTGTTGGGCGAAACTTCCTCTGACTAAGAATGATATTAATGTTAGATAGGTAGGCGTAAATATTAACAGTGCACATTTTATTTATTAAAAAAAAACGATAGAAACTTGTGCACACATCGAATGAACACTGAAATGGCAGATTTTAGAAGTTCTTGGATATTAATTCGTTTGAAACATCCTACTTACCGAATTCACTGTATATTCTTCTATGTGCCGTGTCACTTCATAATTTCCTGGCTTTTGTTGCTGTTAATATTATTTCTCTTTTTGTTATGTCTCCCAAACCTTGTTCCGTCATCCATTTACTCAAGCTCGCTAGACGGCTTATGCGCTGTTGTTCCTCTGTCTCTCAATCTTTCCTGTGAGTAGCAAATTTTCCAAGCGCTCTTTCGTCGTTGTGTGACCTGGAAATAGACGGCTTATGCGCTGTTGTTCCTCTGTCTCTCAATCTCTCCTGTGAGTAGCAAATTTTCCAAGCGTTCTTTCGTCGTTGTGTGACCTGGAAATTTCCACTGTCTCTTCCTGGTGTTAAGTATAAGTATCCTTTTTGTTTCCATTTTCTCTAAAATTTCGTTTTTGCTCACATGTTCAGTCCATGGTATTCTCAGCATCCTTCTGTAGAACCACATTTCTGTTGGTTCAAGTCTCTCTTCATCTGTGAAGAAATTGTTTGGTATTCACTGCCATACAGAAATATTGGTATTACGTAGCAGTTCATCACTCTTTTGTTTGTTTGTTACGAAACGAGAGCTGTCGCTTATCAAGCCTTCGGTAGACTACACGACTGCAACGTATCTGGGGTAATATAAAGTATACGAAAGAAAAAAAAAGGCAAACAAAAATGAATTACTCTAAAGCAATCACCACGCAGTATACACTTCTATATAGAGTCGAATCTTGGGCCATATACAGCGGGGTACGGCCGCATCACGTTGAAATACCGATTCTCGTACGATCACCAAAATTGTCGAGCCTAGTCAAAACCTAGATGGGTGACCACTTCGGAATAACAGGTGCTGTAAGATTGGATGTGCGGATGGTATAAATGATAACGGCTCTAAATTATAAAAATGAATTGGTTATATCCACTTAAGCGTAAATAAGTTTAGTAAAGCTATTAATTTATCTCTTCTCCCCACATATATAGATTAATTAGTAAGACTTGAACAGTAAATCTAAAAAAAAAACTTTTAAAAAAACCCTAAAAAATTTATCTAAAGAAAAAACTTCTTAAGATCTAAAAATATTCTCTGGCTTTAAATAGCCTTCACAGGTTGATAAACCGTAAAAAACAAATCAATCAAATTATATACAGTGTCGTAAATGCAAGTTTAGCTTAACGGTTGTCGTTGAGCTGAGTTCATATTCCGTCCTCTTCTTTTATGTTTATTTCGTACTAATTGACCTGACAAAGACATCCCTACGGCTATACAATCCCCCAGCTATGGGCTAAATAATAGGGTATAATCTTGGCTATTTAAACTAACTCGGCGTAATGAGTCAGTTGCGAAGAGGCGACCCTTCGGCTATCAGCCTTTAACATTACATGATTGATGTGTCTCCACCGCGAGAAGCGCCTATGATTCTTTCAACGGGCCTATGATACTTTGAGCGCTCCTATCAGCGTTGACTCTCTACCGTTATAAAATTCCATTGAAGAGATTTCATCACCAATACTGCGGTTCTATACTCAGCAAGGGTTGCAAGTAATGAAGTTAAGCTACAAATGACTCCTCTCGTGGGGCCTTATTAAAGAGATCTAAGGACTCACGGAAAAAAAGTACTTTCAACTAATCTGGATCCAACCACAATTAGTACCGCTGGGAGAAACTGGATGTCAAATTTTCTCGCCGAATCAAAATGCAGTACAAAGAGCAAAAGAAGAAAGACATGTCTGCAAAACATCTCCTGCAATCAAGTTAGAAGACATGCCTAAAAAATATTTGTAAAATAGGTCTACACGTTCGTTCAGGTAATGAAGCCATTATATATATAATATTTAATGCTGAAAAGAATTTACATAAAATAAATAGAGAAAACTTGCCTATATTATTTAATGAAACATGCATCAATATATATATATATATATATATATATATATATATATATATATATATATATATATATATATATATATACGAAAAATATTAGAAATATTGAAAAAATGAATAAAAAAATCAAGAAACTTTCACTGGTTTTTAATCAAGCGTGTATGAATGAAAAATTCAAATTGAAAGATGCCCAATTCAAATCAGCAAAAGATTCAAGAAAAATCTCAGAGAAAGAGAACAGAAGACAAACAAAATTGCATCAAACTTTGGATCCAACATGCTAAATATATTTCATTAAAGGAAAAAAATAGAAAACGTAAACTCCTTCAATACACAAAACGTGATAAAGGGCAACAGTCGCAACGTGATATTTAAAAAATTAAACTGACGATATATCATTCTATATTTTTCGGTACCTATATCAGGGATAGAGCGTATGTAACTATAAAAGTGGAAACTGGGGTCAACGCCGAG
>OZ038486.1:126992904-127027904 GCA_964036315.1 Acanthosepion esculentum | reverse complement strand
TCACTAACAGCTGCGCTTCATTGCACTCCAAAGAACGAGAGAGATGATATGAAAAGATTGAACAAAGCGTTTGCAGACATATTGAATAATAATAGATGGCTGCTCGTCTCAGAATATGCCTATCTGCTAGGGTGGCTGTCTCACCTCTGTTGAAGACGCCTTCTCGGGTACATTTGTATTTCTGCATCGCAGAGACAAACTGTAGTTTATATTTCAGGCGTGTTAAGCAGACGACAGTTCTAGTTCCTGGAAGAGAACGCATAATCCTCAGTCACGATGACTGATAAATATAAACGGCTTCGGAACAGTCAATCTGTTTTATTTTTTACCAAAGTTATCAAGAACTCACTTCATTGATAAATTGACTATGGTGAAATTTGAACCTAGGTCCCGTGATCGAAACGCTAACGTTCTAACAGCTCTACACCGCGCTCATTGATTATTCTGAATTTAAAAAGTATAAAAGAGATAATGCAGCTACTGTAGTTATTTTAGTTTGGTTTACGACAACTTTCTAAGGTTATTTAATGTCGAATTCTTTCATTTTGATAACCAATAGATTAATAGACAGATGTCCGGTTTACAGTACAGTTAAAAAGTAGATACGGGTCCGGTTTGTACAAGAGTCGGAAAGGTTAACAAAGATTCGACTTTCACGAGTCAAAAAGATAGACATAGGTCCGATTCATACGAGTGCCAATAACGTAGAGATACGTCCGTTTTGAACGAAAGACAAAATGGTAAATATAAGCCCGGTTTGCACGAGTGTCAAAGAGTAGACATAGGTCCGTTTTGAACGAAAGACAAATTGGTAGACGTAGGCCTAATTTGCATCCGCAAGCCTGCCTCTACTGTCTGGATTCCAGTCAGGCCCTTGACTGGAATCCAGAAGGGAAACGAAAAGTGCGTCGACCAAAACAGACTTAGCGCAGAAGTGTTGATGCAGAGGTGAAGACAGCCGACACGACACGGGCCGAGTTGAAGCGGATCTCCCGGAACCGCGTCCTTTGGAGAGGCGATGTTGTGGCCCTGTGTTCCCCAAGGAACCAAGAGGCATAATATATAAATGAATAAATGAATAAGGGCCAGTTTGCACGAGTGTCAGAAACGTAAAGATAGGTTCGTTTTGAACGAAAGAGAAAATGATAGATATGGGCCCGGTTTGCTCGAGTGTCAAAAACGTAGACATAAGTTCGCTTAAAGCGAAAGACAAAATGCTAGGCATAGGGGTTATTTTTATATGAAGCAAAAAACTAGACAGTAGGTAAAAGGTTTGCAAAATGTAGAAATAGGTAGAGCAAACATGTGGCGCTCTTTAGTGGGGTTACCCTTTTCAGGTGGAATGTAGTCGGCGTATCCTTGACTCCAACCGAAATGACATTTCTGTAGTTGTTATAATTGTAAGCAAATAAGCAAAAAAAAAAAAAAAAATTGAACTAATATCGACTCTCAGATGTGAATAGCACAATGAAAATAAAAATTGAATGAAAGAAGGTAATGAGAATGAATGAAAGCAGGAAAGAGGTGAAGAATTTTAAAAAATAGATAGGATTTTTTTTAAAAATTGGACTAAAATTTATTGAAAGATAAAAACTGGGTATAGCAAAAAAGAAAAGAAAATTTAAAGAAAAATGATATCTGAATGGAAAGCTGGTCTGAAAGAAAGCAGAGAAAAAGGTAAAGGAAATGAAAGCAGGTGTTGGAGGAAGATGAAGAAGAGTGAAAGAAGAAAGTGATACTTGTTGATACAAAAAGACGAAGGAAAAATTAGTACAACAAAAAAAAAAGATATCTAATAAAAGAACTATTACTAATCAATGGTTGCCTTGTCGAAAATAATCCCGACTATTCGGATTGAAAATGGCAGTCAAGCAGGCTGTCTGCTCGCTCTCTTGCCTTGAACGCTTCACTGAACTCTCGATTGGTAAAAGGAGAGGTTTTTTTACCTCTTAAGCTCTCCTAACGAATTTATCGAGGGGAAGAGATGTGGGGAAATCTGAGCAATGAAAAGAAATGGAGCGTTTATTCTTGAACTACTTGAGATTAATTTGAATTAAAATAGACTCTTATGAGATAGAGAGAGAGAGAGAGAGAGAGAGAGAGAGAGAGAGAGAATAACTGTTATAATAATATTTTCAATAGTAGGACAACTAGTAACAAAAGAACTAGTGACTGTTTGTATAAGGCAGGGTGAAGATGGTCGAAGATCAAAGTGTTTGAATCCACAGAAAAAATGTTTTCTTTTAAGTCTTTATTAAAACCGGAAATAATGATGAAAAAATGGAGGTGGTTTTAAATTTTTACATGTCTTTCGATCTTTCCATTTCTATCGGTTGTTTGTTTTTTATCAAAAATATTAGATCGTCATTCTACGACCATTAAGCAACGTGGATCAGAAATAAAGAATGAAGCTCCGACTTGATTTTAAATTATTTCCCTTATCCTTGTGTGTTGCTAGAGTTCATTTAACAGCATAGATCGAGCACCTTCCACAGTATTCTAGCTGACCAATTCGAGGCTCCACTTCATTCAGCCATTCCTTTATTATTTGAGTGATTCGTTTTCTACGGCTTATGAACTTTTTGCGGGTTATTTAAATCCAGAAAATATTTTTAGGATGTAAGAATTTTTTTCAGATAATAATTGTTTAGTGATACAAGTCTTAGTAACTAACCCATAGCTAGTGGCATAAGAGGTGGATTCATACCGTTCACAGGGATATTTGCGCGTAAGTGAATATAAGGAACCCAACGGGAATTAGAACTCAACTCTCTGATTAATAATTCCGCGCCATTACACCATCTGCACATCCAAGCTTACAGCACCTAGTATTCCGAAACGGTTATCCATCTAGGTACTGACCAGGTTCGACGTTGCTTATCGTTCGTGATCGTATGGGAACATGTATTTCGACGTAATATGGCCGTAAACCATTATTATTTGAGGAATGTTACAAATTCTTATTATGGAAACGTCTATAACTCACTGCTTTCTTTCTTCTTTCTTTCTTTCTTTTTTCTTTCTTTCTTTCTTTTAATTTTTTCTTTCTTTCTTTTTCTTTTTTTTCTTTCTTTATCTTTTGAAATATGCTCTACGTTAGAGTGCGTTAAAAACGAGACAACATTTAAATATTTACAATCAATTAAGAATGTTCATTTTTTTCAAAACCACTGAAAACTCACCAACAATCACAGGATTCGAAAGTAGAAACATTTATTCTCTCGTAGTACTTAAAGTTACCAATTAATTATTCACTTTGAATTACTTAGATAATTATATATTTAGTTTATTTCAATTAATTAACTAATTATTAACCGTCAACAAATAACAAACCTGTTTTATATTAATTTAATTATCCTATACGTTTAAGTAGTAGGTCCTGTGAAGATTTTCACGGTTTCCTATTTGAATTTTCTGATGAATCATAATTCCGAATTTAACGATTGAATATGTTCCTTGTGAGTTCCACGACTATAAAATAACCGTGGAGCTTCCCTTATTACCTCGATAAATATTTGAGAATAACAACGAAATATTACAATAATATTAATTAATATGAATTTAGGTCATTATTCTTAAATAAATAAGAGGGTACAAATGAAAAGATTCAAAATTGACAAGGTTTTGCATTTCACTGAAGCAGACGTTAAACGCATGCGAGCACTAGCGTCTCTTCTGCCTTCCCTTTCTTTTTCTTTCGTGTTCTTTCTTTCTTTCTTTCCTTTTCTTGCTTTCTTTTTTTCTTTCTTTTTTCTTTCTTCTTTCATTTTATTTCTTTTTCTTTCTTTCTTCGTCTTTCTTTCTATTTCTTTCTTTCGTTTTCTTTCTTTTTCTTTCTTTCGTTTTCTTTTTTTTTCTTTCTCCCTTTTTCTTTTTTTTTCTTTCTTTTTTCTTTTTCAAAGCGTTGCTATGATTTTGATTTTTCTTTCGTCTTTCCTCGCAGCCAAAACGGAATGGTTCATTATTTATCTGAGGTAATGACAGGGCGTTACCCACGCGCTAACTTGCTAAAGAACAAAAAAACAGGTAGAATTATAATATGGTTTTATAAACGTATTTATATAGTAAAAGAACATAGTGAGATAAACTCGGTAAATATTATCAAAACATATTTGTATTTATCATACTATTAATATCAGATCATTGCAAAAGTGCGTGCCTCATCGCAACTTAAAACTGGTGTATTTCTTCTTTTTTTTTTTTTTGGTGTGCTCTAGATTGAAGCCTTGCATCGTTCAGTTGCGAGTCCGATTGTGTTGAAGTTTTGTTCACAAATGAATACTTTAAACATGGAGGACAAAAATTTTCACTTTCGTGATATTATTTTCTGTGGATTTCGGACAGGAATAAGTGTTGGAACTGCGGCAAAAAAAAAAATAATTCAGAAGTTTTATTTGGATCTTGCTTCAGCGCTGCCTACGATGAAAAAGTGATTTGGCAGATTTCGTCAGGGTGATTTTAACCTAAAAGATAGGCCACTCTCCGGGCGCCCTTCCAATGTCGATGAAGATTCTCTGTTTGCCACTGTGGAAAATAAACCGAACATTTCAACGAAAGAGATTGTTCAGAGTTTGAAAATCGATATCTCAACTGACTTTCGCCATCTGAAGAGAATTTGGTTCGTTTCTAAACTCGACAAGTGGGTACCACATTCTCTGATGGAACAAAACAAAGTCGATCGTGTTTCTACCGTGATTTCCTTGCTGTTACTCCACGAAAAGAAGCCGTTCTTGTACAGAATTGTCACTGGCGATGAAAAATGGATAGTTTATGATATCATTCAACCAAAATTAAGTTGGAAACAAGCGTGTGAATGTGCAGAACACGTGGCTAAAGAGGGCTTACATCCAATGAAGGTATTGCTGTCTGTTTGGTGGGATTGCAAAGGGATATTCACTTTGAGCTTCTTCCAGTCGGCGAAACAATAACAGCAAAGAATGTATTGCGACCAACTCACCAACCTCAATGCAGTTATTCAAGAACCGACGATTTTGGCAAATGGAAAAGGTGTCATTTTCCACTACGACAGCACAAAACCGCATACTGCAAAACAGACCTTGCAGAAGCTTAAAGAGTTGAAATGGGACCCCACCCTTCAGCACCCACCATATTCTCTTGATTGGCCTCCTTCGGATTTCTGTTTGTTCCGATCTCTAAAGAACAATTTAAATGATATAAAAATTAACTCCGTACAGTCAGTCAAAACCTTCTTCCAACAAAACACGTTTCGATGAAAGTGACATTAACAAGTTTGTAGAACGATGGGAGACATTTGTTAAAATCAATGGAGACTATGTACAGGGTACGATGGGTAAATTGTCGCCATTTTATAGTTTTAATTTCACGCATGCGCGTTGTTTGATTTTGATTTTGCCCACCTCACAATATAGTAGGGAAAGTTGGTGAAGATGCAGTCTGTGAGAAAAAGAGCATCATGATGCAATTCACTCCACCAGAAATTTGGAAACGGCATGTTGTCGTACTTGGCATACGCACCGGAAGTTCCAATATGAACATGTCAGAGTCAATCTGAGAACAGTGCAGAGGAATTGGAAAGAGTTGCATGATGCTGGAAGACCCTATGTCTGGACTAAGCACCATGTCACACAAGCAGAACTCAGTCATGCCTCTCAGATAATTTCTGCGACCATATCACCCCTTATATCTGCCCACCTAACTTCCCAGACTGCACCCCATTGATTATTATGCATGTGATGCAATTGAGCGAGAGACCAACAAAACTCCTTGATGAACAGAAGGCAAGGATTATGGTAGTATTCACCAACTTAAACAAGTAGACCGTCCTGTAGACAACTGAGAAGAAAAAAACCCTGCTAAAAGGCGAAGCACAAATCAGATTACTTGTTAGGTGTTGCGCAATCGCAGAACCGGAAGTATTGACAATCGTATACAAATCTTTCATACTGCCCTATATGAATCTTCATTGTCACGTGATGATCAATTGTTACCGCCATCCTCTGGTTAGGTTTTGATTTTTTTCTCAGTCTTCAGTAGAGCCTATTCAGATCACGAATTGAAAGTGCTTGAAACTGTCTATGTTAAAGACAAGCAGAGGCACGGCGGTGTAATGGATAGCGGTTCGAATTGAGGAATCGGATTCCAGTCGAATCCATTACATTCACTTTCGTGCTAATACCCTTGGGGAAAAGTAAGAATCCTCTTCTTCTCTCCTCCAGCTATGGGTAAATAGCAGGACAGACCGGGTTCTGTAGCCTTGGATGGCAACTGGTCTAGCGTAGAAAGAAATGGCAAGATACTGCGGGAAAAAATCTGCCTCGTCAATCAAGTAAAAGATACATGATCGCCTAAGGGTGTATCATGCATATCACATATCTGACTAACTGGTATTTCATGACTAAATGTCTATTTGTCGAGTGTCTGAAGTAGAACAAGGCTCGCAGGTTATTAATAGGAAGTTAGATTGATTAGTATTTAATTTTTTCTTTTCTTTTATCATTTCATCCCAAGCAAGTGAAAGAGAATGAGGAGATTAAAGAAGGGAGAAAGGACAATAAAAGAACGGATTTCAGGAAGACAGAAGATGGCGATTAACGTTGCATTTAAATTTTTGAAGACTGCAGTTATCAGGGAAGCAAGAAATCTGAAGGGAGCTCGACAGGCGAGAAAAGAGACTATTAGAAGAGAACATACAGTTGCATCTGGGTAGTTCAACAGTAAAACAGGGAGACCTTGTTACCAATCAAAGCTCATCAGAACAATTGTCATAAAATATTTGTAGGAAAGACAAAGGGAAGCCACGTCGTGTCAGTGAGAAAGTGTCTGAAGTCGAGATGCCAGGTCAGGATCGATTACATCACAGACCATTCTTTGGTCTTTGTCAAAAAGCTTGAGATATAAAGTAAGAGCGTAAGGCCATATATGACAGCAATATTCAACTTCCTATCAATAACCTGCGACGTTAAAGCGACGACGTCTGTCCGCTTATTTTTTTTTTTTCCCCAATTTCCGAGTAAGATGTTGAATTGAACAACCGAATCAATTTTACGGATAAACTGTCCAAAGCTTATGCTTTGTTCTTCTTCGGACAGTTCACCCTCAATTTTGGTTCGGCTGAACAACATATTCGAAAATTGATTAAATAATATATCAGGCAGACAGTCGAATATATGAAAACTTGTTTAAACGAATTCTAGCTCTCTCTCTCTCTCTCTCTCTCTCTCTCTCTCTCTCTCTTTATATATATATATATATATATATATAACGTTTTTAAGTATACATTTGTTTCCTAATAGTTCTATTAAATCGCATATAACCAACAAAACATATTACAATAAGAAATCCAGCAAATCCATACCAGTAACGCAAAAATACTGTATGATATAGACTCTAAAACGATTTCAAAACAGAAAGACAAAACAAAAAAATCAAGGGTCCCTGCAACAATAAAACTTCATCAAAGTTAAGAAAAACATACTAAATATATTTCATAACTAAAATAAATAGAAAAAATCAAAAACTGATGTGATATTTGAAAAATTATGAAGCTGATATATATATATATATATATATATATATATATATATATATATATATATATATATATATATATATATATTTGTGTATTTAGGCAGCAATCATTCTTTCATGCACATTTCATTGAAAACGACAGACAAGGTGCTTTTATCTAGTTTTTTATACAATTTCTCATGCGATCTCATAATTTCTTTCTTTTCGGATGATGAATTATATAAAAACTATCCGAATGTTTTTTTTTATTTATTCGAGCGCTTTCGGCTATACATTTAGCCATTTTCAAGTATTATATTTTAACTGTTAAAATATATATATATATATATATATATTGTTAAATATAACAGACAATCTTATTATATTATGTTTGATCTTGAGCCGTTCTAAACTCTGTATATTTACTTTAATTTCGGGTGAAAAAATTGTCCAACATTTGGATATGTTTTTATTAAGCTATTCCTTGATCTAATGTTTCGCCTCACATGAGCCATCTTCAGAGTGGTTATATGGACATATGAACAAGCATATTCACCATCAATGATGATATTCTGTTATGCTGACATATATGATTGCTATCTTTGATGGTTCATATCTTTGCTTAAATGTCCGCATTGCTACTCCGAAGATGGCTCATGGTGTTTGTGTTTGGTGTGGGGTGATGAAGTACTTCAATGTTGCCGAGACTGATTGTCAGGCCGAAGAGCTTAGAGGCATCAGAGAAGCGGTTCAGCATCAGCTGCAGATCAGACTCTGAATGGGCCACTAGTGCACAGTCATTAACAAAGAGGACTTCCTGGAAGAGATCTTGGAGGCTCTTTGTCCTGGCAGTGAGGCGACGAAGGTCGAAAAGGGAGCCGTCCAAACGGTAGTGAATGTAGGCTCCCTGCTCCAGATCCTGGACAGCGTGGGACAGCATGCAGGTGAAGAAGATGTTGAATAGGACCGGAGCTAAGACACAGCCCTACTTTACACCGTTGCTGATCTCGAAATTGTCCGTCACGTTACCACTGGAGAAGACTTGGCCAGTTATGCCGTCACGGAACAGCCTAATCATTGTCACGAACTTCGGTGGGCATCCGATGCGTTCAAGGACTGTCCAAAGTGCTTCCCTGTTGTCAAAAGCCTTGGTCAGGTAAATGAAAGCAGAGTATAGAGGCATGTTTTGTTCGATGCACTTCTCCTGAAGTTGTCTCATGGCAAAAATTATATCAACAGTACTTCTACTTGAGAGTTTTTCCTCGGAGACTGTGATGAGTCGGTTGAAGATGACCCTAGCGAAGATCTTTCCAGCGATGGAGAGAAGCGAGATGCCTCTGTAATTTCCATAGTCAGATTTACTACCCTTGTTCTTGTAGAGAGAGACAATCAGGGCATCATGGGAATCATCCGGTATCATCATCTTCTTCTTCTTCTTCTTCTTCTTCTTCTTCCAGATACTCCGCAAAACATCATGAAAGGCCCCCAGGGCGTTTAAGCCTGCGGCCTTGTAGAAATTTCGTCCTTCCCCAATGCCCTGCCCAGGGTCGCCCGAAGGATTGATTTCTTGATCCCGGCAGTAGTTGATGGCACGGCGAGCCCAACATGTATTGGCTGCTGATGGATCTAGTCCAGTACGTCTGTGTTGACCGATGAGGGCCGGTTAAGCAGGTTGCTGAAATGTTCTTGCCAGCGCTTGCTTAGACCTTTTTGATCCTTGATCCAGATTGTGCCATCTGAAGATAGCAGAGGAGAGAAGCCTGATACAGAGGGATCGAAGACTGTCCTCAGTGAACTGAAGAATTTCTTGGCATTGTGAGTATCGGCATAGTATTGAACTTCAGCTACTTTGTCCTGCTACCACTGGTCTTGCATCGTGCGTAGATCTGACTGCACTTTGGCCTGTAGAGTCTTGAATCGATCACGTTTGGAGACGGAAGATGGGTGGTTCTGCCACTCAATGTAAGACTTATTCTTCGAATGGAGGGATTTCTTGATCTTCACATTGTCCTGGTCAAACCAGTCTTCATGAGTTCTGGTATTTTCTCCAAGAACCTCCTCTAGCAGTCTCAGCGACGGTGTCCCTGAAAGAAGACCATTTTCCGGTGCCGCCTTCGGGAGTCAGACTTTCTCGGAGCTTTTCGTCAAGCAGCTACTGAAACTGGGAAAGGTAGGTCGTGTCTTTCAGTTTGGCAACCTTGTAGGAAACTCTAACAGTCTTCGGTCGGTTTCTGTGAAGCGGTGGTATGTACAGCGTCAATAAGGTCACTCCAGCATTCAGCGATCCTCATGGCGCGAGTCATACGGACGTCCCTGTTGTCGCGTTGGCGTACAATGATGAAATCAATCATGTGCCAGTGTTTTGACCTCGAATACATCCAGGTGGTCTTGCATTTATCAGCCATCCTGAACAAGGTGTTCTGCACATTTGCCGAGAAGGAGCTGTCATTGACCTTGCCTACTCCATGTCTGCCGAGAACGCCTTCCCAGCCGTTGTAGCCTCTTCCTACTCTGGCATTGAAATCTCCAAGGATGACGAGTTTTTTTTCATCCTGAGCGGGGATGTTGGCTAGATAACCTGATCAAGATGTTCGTAGAAGTGCTCTTTGGCGTCATCTGGGCTCGTGAGCGTGGCTGCGTACACACTGATGACCGTGAGGTGTCATGGCTTACTGAAGAGGATGCGCAGTTTCAGGAGGCGTTCATTGATTCCAACTGGGAAAACTGATATGCTTTTAATCAGAACTTTTCTGATCGCAAATCCTACGCAATTAATCCTATCTTCAGCTTGAGGTTTTCTTTTCCAGAAGAAGGTGTATCCGCCCACTTCTTTTCTTAGGGAACCTTCATCAGCAAGCCGGGTTTCGCTTAGTGCAGCAATGTCTATTCGGTATTGCTGGAGTTCTTTAGCGACAAGTGCTGTTCTTCTTTCTGGTCTCGACATACTATCCAGTAGTGTTCAAACGTCCCAGACTCCCAAAAGGAGCCTCTTGTGATTTCTCTTTTGCATTGTTCGACCGCAATGAGGATGAGCCTGTCAACCGCGGTATGCTGACCAGAAAAAAAATGGCAAGTATTCGTTTAAGATATATATATATATATATATATATATATATATATATATATATATATATATCGATGATTAATAAAAGCGAAATGTTGTGTAGTTACATTAAATTTTTTAAAAATTATATATATATATATATATAATTTTTTTTAAATTTAATGTAACTACACAACATTTCGCTTTTATTAATCATCGATTGCCTTGATAAAGTCGAATGACGAAACGTGTCGGTAAGGACTAAGAACTATTTTCCAATTGTCTTTTTTTATGCAATTTGTCTTATCTTCAGAATTATTCTGAGAAATGTATCAATATATATACTCATATATATATATATATATATATATATATATATATATATATATATATATATATATATATATATATATATATATATATAACAGAAATGACAAAACGGAAACCTTTTATGCCAATAACTGTGTTTCCTTTTTAAATTTTGACATGCCGAAATATTTATAGGAGTGACAGAGAGAAGCTTCGTCATGTCGGTGAAAAGTGACTGAAGTCGAGATGCCAGGTCAGGATCGATTACATCACAGACCATTCTTTGGTATTTGTCAGAAGCTTGAGATATAAAGTAGGAGCGTAAGGCCATATATGACAGCAATATTCAACTTCCTATCAATAACCTGCGACGTTAAAGTGACGAGGTCTGTCATTTTATTTTATTTTTTTTAATTTTCTAAATGTAAAAACTTTATTTAGAAATCTGTATTTATACACAATGAAAAATGTCTCGTTGAGGAAAAATAACGCTATGCATTCAAATTTTAATTAGAGAACGTACTAAAAATCTCTGAAAATCTCTCGGCGTAAAGGAAAGGAACGGTAACTACGGAGGACCATAAATGATGTAACAACATTTCAAAAGTTATCCTTCCTCACCTGACTGTCGAAAGGTTTTCAAATATTCTCGAACGTTCTCTGGTACTAATTTGAAGGCATAACGTCATGTTTTCTAAACGATACATTTTTCTATGTGCATAAATACAGATTTCTAAATAATAAAAAAATCTACGTTTGTTTTTATGAAGTTTCAGAAGGAACGAAACTCGTCGGCATAAAAGGTTTTCCTATTGTCATTTATTTTAATAATTTGTTTATTGATACATTTAGTCCCCACCTGGTGTGTTTGGTTGGCGTGTGCATGGCATGTACGCATCATCTATGCTTGTAAAATCTTGAACTTGAAAGGAGTATTAATTTCCATTTTCACAAATAACTGTTGACGAGTAACTGACGATTGCGTGAAGTTTCAGCTGAAGTCGGCCACTGTCCACCAGAAATGTAATATATATAAACTGTTTATTTGTGTTACATTTTGTATTCTGTTTGTAATATATTCATTCCTTTTGCAGTTACGCCTCTCGTGTAAAAACACACTAATTTTATTTTCCATTTACACATTTCTTTTGTCATACAGTAATATCTACGTTCGGAGTGAAACTACACACCGGTCAAACAGTTTCATCCGAAACCGCAGGGTCCGTTCCTTTATGAAAAGATCGGCGATCTTTGCACGGTTGAACTCCTCTTCCTTTACAAGGGTTTATGTCAATAAACGCATCTCATATCCTTTGTATAAATATCACAGACATGCAACACCCCGAAGAGATTACTTTTGCTTTTCGAACAGACGGAATGCTGAATCGATAATGGGTTGTGGTTCATTTCTTATCATTTACTGATAGCAACAAAATAAAACAGTAACAATGCAACAACAATAAACAGACAAGCTATTGACGAATTGGGCCCGTGGAAAATTCTACAATCGACCTTTGCTATTTGGGAAGCGGACACAAAGTAACTCATATATTTTAATGATGTAAGAAGGAAAACAAAGAAGAATAGTTTTAAATAACGACCAATAGGTTGACAATTTTATAAGCATTTGATGCTCCAAAGAAAAACTCTTATTCGTATTTTTAACAATAGAAAGTTAATATTACTTGTAAATATTGTTTCTCTTCCTCTGCCCCATCTTGTTTTTAAATAGTTTTAAACATTTAAATGCATCCGGGGTATGACGATAAATTACATCCGGCTGCAAGGCCTCTGATCAGTAGGTTTTCAGGAGCATTGAGCTACCTCTTAATTGTTGTTGTTCCCAGATACACCTTGACCCGGTGTGGTAGCGCCTTTCAGGGACCCAGCTATGAGCAAATAGTTAATCCCAAAACTGGGGTCAAAATACTATGAAAATGTAAACCTAGGTTTTTATAGTAAAAATACCAGCAATACATTTTTGAAAGAAATATTACCAGTAATAAACTTTTGGAAAAAGATATTAATTACCAGCAATACATTTGACACTTGACAAAAAACCTCTTTACAAAAATACGTCAATGAAACCTGATCTACAAACTGATTTCTTACATTCATACAAACCTATCCTAAAAATCTCGTCGGCATTAAATAACTCATTGAGGTTGATATGCTGTAAAACAAATTAAACCAAACCAAACCAAACCAAACTTAAACTTAAACTGTGAGTTCGATTCGTACTGGACACCCTGTATTGTAGCCTTGTACCTAACTGCTAACCTATATAAATAATTTGTGTCTTTCCTTTACTGAGTAACCTCTATCGGATATGGAGCCAGTGAGACGAGTTCAAGTTCTGGCCTAAACTGTGGCATTTTCTTTCACACCAATGGATGAAAAACATGGATCCGTTTCTTTTCACTGGCAGCCAACCAAGGGTAGAGAGCCAAGTTTATAAAACTTGGCTCTCTATCCTTGGTTGGCTGCCAGTCTGAGAGAAAAACAGATGGGAATTCAAAACCGTAGAGTAAGCAACAGGAGACCTCTCATTGTCAGTTTCCAGAATTGACAGATAGTAAAGAACAAAGAATGTAGGCATCCACGATCGCTTACGTCCTGAAAAGATATAGCATTTTCTTTTAAATTTCTGTAGAGTCCGGTCCTCATTGTGTGCTCTCTACTACGACTGACCTTGTGCCAAATTAAACTTAGTAAATATCCATCTGTGACAAATATATTCCAAATCCTTCAAAACTTGGACGTAAAGCAGTATTTGTTCACGTTGTACAGCGTATATTTTTCAGTTCATTTGAATCATTTTGGATTCGTGGTTAGTGTAAAACCGTGTGTGCAAAAATTTCTATTATTATTATTAGTAGTAGTAGTATTACTATTATTACTATTATTATCATTTGTGTATCTGTCTATATCTCTGATATGCAGTATTATGATTACTTGCATTATCTACATTATTCGGACTGTTATCTTTATCTTCATTGCCATATTCCCAACGTTTCGGCTGTTTTACGCTCCGGCCTTCTTCAGGTGATTGGGATTTCGAACCGGACCCCGGTGGGCGAAATAAAGGGTTTGGTTCAAAATTCCAATCACCTGAAGAAAGCCGGAGGGTACAACGGCCGAAACGTTGTGAATATGGCAATGAGGATGCGGATAACAATCCGAGTAATGTAAGTAATGCTAATAATCATTTGTGTAGGTTAAGTTTCCGGCTTTATATCCTGTAGATCCGGTCCAAGCTATGGTCCTTATGTCCTATAGGAGAATTGTCATTTAATTGATAGTACTTTTCTTAGTATATGGTATATTCCTAGTAGGGCGATCTTCTGGGCAACTTGTATGTTGATGTTACCTGGGACACTGTTAGTAAAATTGCCCATTCCTTTTCTCACGAGGCTCAGAGCTCTGATTACAATTGGTACAGTCTCAGTCTTCATTCCCCACATTCTGTTATGCTCGATCTCCAGTTCCTTGTATTTAAACAATTTCTCAATATTTTTTGGGGGTGTTTCTCTGTTTTTATTAGTAGTAGTAGTAGTAGTAGTAGTAATAGTAGTACTATTATTATTATTATTATTATTTGTGTATGTTATGTTTCCTGCTTTGTATCCTATAGAGCCGAGTCCAAACTATGGTCTGTAGGCCCTATAAGAGAATTGTCATTATCAAGCTCAGATTACTTTTAGTGCAGTCTCAGTCTTCATTCCCACATCCTGTTAATCTCGATCTCCAGGTCCTTGTATTTGAACAGTTTCTCGATAATTTTTATGGAGGTGTTTCTCTCAGATGATACTGCTATGTCAATAAGGATGCACTTCCTGAATTTCTTGTCTTTTATGATAATATCAGGTCTGTTGGATTTTATTTCCCGGTCTGTTTGAATTGGCATGTCCCAGAGGATAGTTACATTGTTATTTTGGGTAAGTGTGTTTGGTTGGTGATCATACCATCTCTCAGTGGTTTCGATTTTGTGCTTCTTGCATATCATCTAGTGCACATATGTGGCTACCTTGTTATGACTGGAGGTGTATTAAATTTTTGTTAGTTCCAGACATCCTGAGATAATATGGTCGACAGGTTCATCATATTTTCCGCTGATCCTGCATTTCGGGTCAGTTCCATCCTTGATTATGTGACAGTGATAAGATCTGGTTGCGAGGCTTTGCTCCAGAGAAGCAATAACTAGGCCTTCTGTCTCAGCTTTAAACCCGGCTCTCCTCAGTCACTGATGTGCTTTCCGTTGGTTCACATCTTCTGCTTTCGTTTTTTTTTTAGGTATTTGCCATGGAACACTTTGTCCTCCCAGTCATTTCATTTGGCCACGTTGTTTTACCGTCTGTTTTACTTGTTTGGAGTAGATAGTATTCGCTTCGTGTTTTTGTTCGTAGGGTTTCGGGTATATTAAGCTGTACATTGAAGAGTGCAGTTCCATTATTGATGAAGATGATTTGATGTTTTACCATTTGTAGGAAAGGGTCACTGTTTTTGTGAGGTTTTCTTCCAATCCGATTGTTGTAGTTTTTAGAGTTCAAGTTAGATTAGACATTGACCTCCTAAAGCTCTTGGTACATACATCTTATCAACATCAGAGTTCGGGCGGTGCATTTTCATTTGGGTAAGCATTTTTCTGGTTTTGGCATCCAATCTTTTAATGTCATTCAACTTCTGTTTAATAATATCGAAACTGTCTTACTACGGGTATAGATAAGATGTTGAAAGCCTTCATTTTATTGGCGTTTATTAAGTTCGCTTTCTAGTTTCAAAAGCACTCTACTATAACATTCTTTTCGGATCTTTTTCTCTATGTTGTATTCCATCTCCTTCATTAATTCATGAGTATGTATGTTACCATCTTGTTCTAGTTCCTTAATCTTGTTTTTGATATCAAGGTCTAAATCTGTAGCTTTCGTTAGTTTGCCGCTTTGAAGGCGGCATTGGCACATTTAACGATTCCTAACTCCATCATAACGTCCTCGCTGAAGGATTTGACAATGGTAAGTAGGTTTTTCTGCTGGCTGTCATCCTTGGCAAACGTTTTATGATCATCAGTATAGAATAGCTGATTCTGTTTGCCTTTCTGTGACTTGTATCCATAACTACTGTTATTCAATAGACAGGTGAGTGGCGCTAATGCAAGGCAGAAGAGTAGTGGTGACAATGAATCCCCTTGGAAGATCCCGCTTTTGATGTTGATTGGTCTCGATGTTAATGATCCTTTTGTATGGTTTAGTGTAATCTTCCAGTTGTTCATGCTTTCTGTTAGGAATTTAACCGTCGTGGGGCATACTTTGTATATTTTTAGGCTCTTCTCTATCCATGTCTGTGGTACACTGTCGAACGCCTTTCTGTGGTCGTTTCATGATATCGATAAGCTTCTTTTTCTTGTTTTCAACTCTTCCAATATAGTTTTAGTGATAATTATTTGGTCCTTGAACCCGTAATTTCCTCTTTTACATCCCTTCTGTTCTGCTTGGAGTAAATTGTTTTTCTCAAGGAAGTTGTATTTCCTCTCGGTTATGATAGAATTGAGGATCTTGTACATTGTTGGTAGGCAGGTGATGGGCCTATAGTTATTTGGGTTCTGCTTCTCTTCTGTTTTGGGGAGTAAGTATGCTACTGGGCTTGATTACTATCAATTTTTTGCTGTTAGAAGTTTTCAAGTGATGTGCTTTACGCTATACTATAATTTTATAAAATCCTAACAATATTTAGTAATATTGAAGTTATCGTTAACATTTTTGTTGAGATTTACAAACTCTACGTTTCGTTCAATTTCCCAAACAAATCGATGAAATTTGAAAAAGCTGGTTTGTTTGACAAAATCTCAACTTTGCTGTTTAATAATTTCTTTAATTTTATAGGACTTCATGGTAAACAATATTTTTTACGAAAATTTAAGTTTTTTCTTTTTAGCAGCAAAGAATAAATTCTTAAGATTTCTTACTCTTGAGCATGCCACATACAACTGGCCATACGTCAATATTTAATTCTGGAGCCAAATTCAAATTTTTGAAGCGTTTGGCCTAGTGATTTGTTTATAATTCTCGTATATATTGTATATATATAATCTTAAAGAAAAGATATGCAAAAAACAATATTGCATTTTTATTAAATAAGTATTTGTTATTTTAATCATTAAATTTTTTTTTAAATAGTGGGATTATTTTGTATGTTAAATAGTAAAACTTTTAATTTTTCCAAAACAAAGTGAACATTTATTGTACTATGCTACGCAGTCTAGTAAAACCAATTGTAATTTGTACCCCCATACCTATTTGCACTTGGTTTCGATCGTTCAGTGCATGGCTATCTTAGAGGGTGTGACGGACAGGCGGACGGACGGACGGACGGACGGACGGACGGAAGTCACAGAATTATATATATGGTTCTGTTATTAATATTTCGGTCTCTCACGCTGTGCGACGTCAAAGAACAGCATAATGAATTTACAATCTGCGTCTCTTATTCCGCACAGCAATCTTCTATGTCAACATAACAGAATATCATCTTTGATGGTTAATATATTTGTTTAAATGTCCATATAAACACTCTGAAGATGGCTCATGCGAGCCGAAAGCTTGCATCAAGGAACAAAATAATAAAAAATATCCAAATGTTGGACAATTTTTGTCGTTATTTTCTCCCGAAATTAAAGCAACCATACGAAATTGAGAACACTTCATGATCAAACATAATAGACATTCTTTGTCAGTTATATTGAAAAAAATATATGTTTGAAGATAGATAGATAGATAGATAGATAGATAGATAGATAGATAGATAGATGGTAAAGCGCTTTCTTTGTGATTTTATAGCGTCAGCAAAAACAAGAGCGATGTTTTTCTACTTCTTCCACTGTGTACCGTTTTCCTTCAGAACGTTGGCGATCACAATTTTCTGTTCTTTGTAGCTCTTAATAATTAATAATGTTTTCCTTTTACCATCTCTTCTAGTAGATTCATTTTGAGTTTTCCACAGAAGCTCTTTCACTTTCTTTCCTTTTTTATATTCGTTTAGATTCGATCATTAATTCCTCTGGGTAATATTTATAACCTTCAATAATTATTTGGCATCATATGCTCGGTAGCCGAAGAGATTGTATCTAGAATTTTCATTAAAAAACCGTTGTTAATCTTTCCCAATTAAAGATACATCAATCGTTCTTCTATGTGCCGCGTTCCTTCAGAACATAAACGATCACGAATCTCCACAACTTCCTATCTTGTGTAGTTCTTAATAGCTTTTCACACCACGTTCCGCTATTCATTCACACAAAACTGTCAGGTAATTGGTTCGCTGTCTTCCTCTATCTCTCTTGCTCTCAATAGGCCCCGTGAGGACTAAGTTTTCCAAGCCCTCCTTCCTCATTGTGTTCATGGAATTTAAATGATCTTTTCCTAAATGTTCTTTCCGTTAACATTTTCTTTAAGACTTCCTTCTTGCATACTCGTTCCGACCATAGAATTTTCAGTATCCTTCTGTAAAACCACATTTCAGCTGCCTCCAGTTTTTTTTTCTTCATCCGTGGATAGATTGTCCAGCATTCACTGCCATGTAAGACGGTGTATATCACATAGAAATCCAGCACTGTTTCTTTGTTTCTAACGATTTTTTCCCGTTTCTCAACAGGTCGCTTAGCTTTTAGAATGCTTTTTACGCTAGTCAAATACGTGTTGGATCTCGGTGTCACCTTTTACATCCTATGTTAGAATGCTTCCCAGATATTTAAATTTCAGCACTTACTTGATTTTTATATTTCCAATTCCGAAATGCGATTTGCAGGTCGGGATCACTAGAATCAAGCAGACGCAGAAGTTTAAATATCTGTGAAGCGTCTTGACAGAGGGTGGTAAGTGCGACCCTGAGATCCGTAGACGTATTGGGATGGCGAAGGACGCATTCCACAATTTGGGCAGAGTATTGCGAGACAGAAAGATTTCTTTGGTAACATAGAAAAGATTACTGAGCTGTTACGTGATATCTGTCCTTCTTTACGGCAGCGAATGTTGGACGATTTCCTCAAAGATGGCGAAGTGACTCGAGGCGACGGAGATATAGTTCTTCAGAAGGATGCTAAGGATATCATGGACCGAGCGTGTGAGCAACGATGAGGTCTTAGAGAGGATGCAGACAAGGAGGAGGTTCATGGTTAACATCAGGGCGAGGCAGCTGAAGTTTCTGGGACACGTAATGAGGAAGGAGGGTCTGGAGAATCTGATACTCACGGGTCGAATAGAGGGAAAGAGAGATAAGAGAAAATAATGCATGACATACCTAGCGGGCTTGAGCAAGTGGATGACAGAACGTGGTCTGTGGGAGATAGCAGAGGGAAGGAACTTGTTGAGAGCTGCAAGAGATATAGGGAGGTAGAGAGCCATGATCGCCTACGTCCTGAAAGGACATGGCACATAAAAAGAAAAGAAAATCTCGCATCTCGGGTTTTTTCTTTCGCTGACGGCCATAATTTCTTTCTTGTAGTTGATGATTAGTCTTTTTTTTCCCTGCTTTCTTCTACCAACCTCTCTAGGAGGTGCTGTAGTTTTCTTTCCGAGTCGGCCTTCAATACAGTGTCATCTGTGTATCTTATACTGTTAAGATTACGCCCACAGATAATAAATTCTGGTAGCGTCTCCAGTTCCTGTAGGATAGCCTCGCTGTAGAGGTTGAATAAATCTAAGCAAAAAGACATATCTTTGGTGCCTCTTTCTATTTTTAGATAGCTACTCAATACATTTTCTATTCATAGGATGACAGTTTGCTCCCAGTGTAAGTTCTTGATTATTCTAACATCTTTTCCAAATAGTTCGAGTTTCTCTAGCAGTTCAAATAGATCTTTGTGCCGTAACTTGTCAAATATTTTTGTATAATCGATAAAACATAAATGCACATCGTTATGCATTTGCATTGCTGACTCTGATATTATTTTGATTATGGATATCGCATTTCTTATTCCGGTAGCCTTGACAAAGCCACACTCTTCTTGCTCTATTTAGGGTTTAATTCGTCTTCGCACCAGGATTCGTATCATTAGATTGGTTATGTAACTCATTAAACTGCTTGTTCTTATGGAGATCGCATTCCTTCCTAATTAAAGATTAATTGTTACAGAATCTTAAAAGTGGATAAAGTGACTGCTCACAATGCAGATCCTGGAAATAATAGCTGAATCGGCGTAGACATTAAAGAACATATAAGCATAAAAATAGATACCGCCAAAACCTTCTAAAAAAGAGCATACCATGATGGAAAAAGGCCACAAACGTGACAAAAACAAAGTTTTATCGTCAAAATGTTTATGTTAATATTAAAAGGAAAGATCAAAGTATTTTTATTATTTTATTACATTTTTAATCCTTTGTTGCATATGTCGGCTTAGGAGAGTAGTGATTCTCTTAGGAAAGGTGAGATTGGAAAAAAAACAGGGAGTAGATTAATATTTGGATAATATTCAATAGCGGCACTCTCGAGGATTTCCCTTCTGAGTGAGTTATTTTCTTTTCTTATGAGTGTCGCATTTTTTAAATCAAAATTGTGGTTCAATTTATTTCTATGTATGACCAGTGCATTAGTCAAATCGTTATTTATTGTAAGAGCCTGGACGCAAATATTTTGATCGCTAGTTCAGCCACGATAAATTTGCGTCGAGGCTCTTTCAATATATCACCATTCTTGATAGATTTTCTGTTGTCACAATGTGGGATAATCAGGGACAAAGGTGACGGAGAAAAAAAAGGAAAAGAATACAGATGAATTTGGCTAGACTGAACAAATATTCATTCAAAAATTTTCTTTCAAAAATATTCTTTCAAAAATTTTAAAACTACCAGCGTCTCTCGTTTCGTGCGCATGCGTTGACGTAGCAACATCAACAAAGCCCAATCCGATGAAATCCCAACGGATGAAACGCGTCACAAAAACTTTTCCCGATTTTTCATACTGTTTATATATATATATATATATGTGTGTGTGTGTGTGTGTGTGTGTGTGTGTGTGTGTGTGTGTGTGCGCGCGCCTATGAGTGACGCAGTGCTTGGAAGTTCTCATTCAAACCATACATATGGACGCTCTGTCTCTGGTATTAAGCACCTTTACCTCATAATTATGGCAAATTTTAAACAATATATATATTGAAAACACCAGACCGCTCTTAAAAAGAAATTTTGGGAATTGAAGGAGAAAGGGTTGAGCCCACAGCTAATTTGGAAGATTATAGTTTCCGCACGTACTCCTAATAGTCTTAGAGATAGATGTAACTTATGTTTAGAAGAAAAATTAGTATAATAAAATACAATAATCAAAGCCAACTATTAAATCAGAGGAATGAATTAGTGTTAAAATGTCGACATAAAAACAAATTCAAATTTCCATAATATACGTTTAACTTAATTAGCTACGATATTTCCATAATATTCACTCCGCTCTGTCTCTTCAAATGTCGAATGAATAACTAATTCTAATTTCTATATTTCCCCACTCTATAGCCTCTCTACCTATATTAATTATAATTTATAAACTTTCCCCTACACTAAGATCTCCCCAACTCTTTTTCCATTAATCCCTTACATCCTTTTATCTATATATAAAGTTATTTTTAAATCCCTTTTTATTCCTCCTTTAATTTTAATTTAATATTTAATATTTCATTCTTCATATAACCCCAAATTAATGTCATAAGGTTACTATTCGGGTTTCATTTTATAAAACTTCTCCCCTTTAAGACAAATACATTCCACCATCCGCTGACCCCTGACTTGTGTCATTTGTCTGACTGAAACACTGAAATGGATGCATTCTGTATTAGGTTTTTGACCTTTTTTTTAAGCTCTCACAGTAACATTTCTATTTCTGACAAGAAATCAGTTCACACCGGGGTTGATAAGACAGACGACCGATATCTTTGTCTACCGAAATAAGCTATTCTCCATATGATTTTCGACGTTATTGTTTATTAATTATTTGCTCTGTAATAATAAATACATTGAGCTCTTTATGTGGATCAGTTTTAATATTTTATATTACTAGGATCCACTTGGATTATATACCAATGGATTTGTTACCTTTACTATAAATATATATCTAGGGAAAATTTCTCAGAGTTAACCTGTAGAAAAAGACAATATATATAAAAGTAAAAGACAATAGGAAAACTGTATTATTAGCCGACGCGTTTCGTCTAATGTGGACTTTTTCAAGGTAAAAATGAAATGAATTTATTGAAAGCAAAGTAACTATTAATAACAAACAAAATGTCCTTAGCTACTAGAAGAATTTAGAAAATGCTATTGTATTCATATTGTCAACTGAAAATTACGTCAAGTACTTTCACGTGTAGAAATATTGTTTTTATTGTTGTGTTGACGGATTCAACTATTTTCTTTTGATTTCTTGATGTAGTTGTGTACGTTGGGTTAAGAGAGTAGTAATTCTTTTAGGAAAGGTGATATTGGGGAAAAAACCTGGACGTAGAATAATATTTGGATAATATTCAATGGTGGCACTCTCGATGATTTTCCTTCTGATTGAGGTATTTTTTTTTATGAGTGTAGCATTTTTAAAATCAAAATTGTGGTTACATTTATTTCTATGTATGACTAGTGCATTAGTTAAGTTGTTTTTGTGAGGTCTCTTTTGTGCTCATAGATGCGATTTTTAAAAATTTCTGCTTGTTTCGCCAATATATTGGGAGTAACAGTTTTGACAATTTATTTTATAAATACCTGCTTCAGAAATATTATTGCTATTAATGTTTGAGGATCTGATTATATCCATAATGGTTTTGGAAATGTTTGTGATTATTTTAATATTATTTAGATGGGATAGGTTGTTTTGGATAGTGGACGTGACGGAGTTGGTCGGTAGTATTATGCATCTGATTTAATGTAACTTATCATTACGGATTATGTTATTATTTTTGTTTCGGTTGTATATTTTGCATGTCTTTCTTCTTCCGCTGTGGATGAAATGATATGAGTATTGTAGGTTACTGAATGTGTTTCCCAAGCCAACGTATACAACTATATCAAGAAATCAAAAGAAAAGGGGTTGAATCCGTCAACAGAACAATGAAAACAATATTTCTACACGTGAAAGTACTTAATGTAATTTTAAGTTGACAACATGAATACAATAGCTTTTTCTGAATTCTTCTGATTGTTAAAGATATTTTGTTTGTTGTTAATACTTATTTGGTTTTCAATAAATTCATTTCGTTTTACCTTGAAAAGGTCCACATTGGACGAAATGTGTCGGCTAATGATACAGTTTTCCTATTGTCTTTTATCTTTATACAAATATATATATATATATATATATATATATATATATATATATATATATATAAGTACGGTGTAAAGTTGCCCCCCCGGTGCCTTTTCTATAAATACTTCATGATAACTGTTCGGATGATCTCTTCACTATGGTACCTAGATTTTATGAATTTAATACGAGATTAGTAACAAGGTTTCATCAATTTTCAGCTGAATTGGCTAGATGTAAGTGTAAATTATATGCTAACAGTTTCTTTTCTCGCTCTTCTCGCTTGTGGAAATCTTCTCCGGCTTAATGATTTCCAGCCAACTTTGATCTTCAAAAAATTAAATGAAATGTCAATCGTTCTCTATTCTCTTTCTGATTACACTTCTGTTGTTCTCACTCCTTAATAATGTTTCAGTTTTCAAATTCTTTCACGCTCAGAAAACCCTTGTGTCTTTGTGGTTCTACTGTCTTGCTTGGAGTGAATTTCATTAAAAATAATTATATAACAAAAAACTGAGACGAAACAAAAACTCCATAAAAAATTATAGTGTAGAAATTTTCTCTACACTGTACTTATGAATTTAGTGAGCTAGTCCAGTTGGTATTTACGATTGAGTAGTACGTAGAAACCTCATACGCGGGATCTTGTGCCAGCGATAAAATAAGCTTATTGAATAAAAATGTTAGTAATAGAATTACTTTCTTTGACGTTTAATTTAATCCCAGTTTTGCTACTTCTGTGTATAAAAAACCACAAGGGAAAACTCTTGTCTTCTTAATTACCAAATTGAATGTCCACACGCATATAAAATAGCCGTTTACAAAGAACATGATCAACCAAGTTGAACTAATTTCTTTTTTAGATCCATTAGTTTTGTTTTATAAGGAACTGATCAACGAAAAAGAAAGACTTAGCAACAATAACTTCCCCAGTCGTGTCGCCGACGATCAAATAAAATTAGCTTTAAGGAATTTTATCAAAATAACACAAGCAATCACCAAGAAAGAAACAAAATTAAAGGAATCATTAACATATGTTCTTGTAACCAGATGCGTCCTATTAAGAAAGAAAATGAAAATGCCATTAAAAATAAAATTCGCCGTTGCATATCACTTAATGATTGTAATAAATATCTTAATATTTTTTATTAAAAAAAAGTTTAAAACATCTAACCAATTACCAATTAGCAAAAAACAGGATCTTAGAAATCCTCCATATGTGAAAAACAATATTGTATAAATTCTCATTTTCTCTAAGACAATGAATTATCGATATTACTACTAATAAAAAAAAAACAATATTAATTTCTTATATTGGTTACTAAACTACTACTTTCTATCGTAGTTTAACTTGGCACTTAATGAAATTTAGCAAAATTCGTGCATATATCACATATCACGAACAATAATATCCAGGTATACTGTGTTAATCAGATTATTTTTCTCTATCATATAACCTTTGGGTCTACTTATAAATAAATGAAAATTATATTGCACTCTGTTTGCAAAATAAAATCAGACTCTCCAAAACAATTTAAAGCATATTTTTTAATATGGAGAGATATTATAAATTGAAACAACCACGGTATATTGCTTACAGAAGTAAGAATATGCACTGAAACTTCTACCAAAATCGGTTGGTTAATATTAATTTATATTATGAAAAGATTGTATTTGGTATTAAAATCCAGTATTATATATGCAAACATTATCAACGCCATTTAATTTTTGGTGGGTGGCAGAAAGCAGATATTGAATACACATTTTTTATATGAAAAAATAGTAAACTCCAAATGCACACAGAAGCACAAACATTAATAATACAAGCCGTTAACGCCTGAAAAAACACATAGTCCAGTAAATTATTGCAGTTTAACGCGTTTAAATGTGGACAGGAAGTTACCATCAAAATACTTAATATTAAAAAAATGAGCGGCAATAACTAATAAAGGCTAATAGGTAAAGAAAAGTTCAAACGACTTCTTTCTTTTTATGTGCCGTGTCCTTTCAGGACGTAGGCGATCATGGCTCTCCACTTCCCCCTATCCCTTGTAGCTCTCAATAAGTTTCATCCCTCTGCCACCTCCCCAAGACCACGTTCTGTCATCCACTTGCTTAAACCCGCCAGGTATGCCATGCGTTGTTTTCCCTTGTCTCTCTTTCCCTCTATTCCACCTGTGATTCTCCAGGCCCTCCTTCCTCATTATGTGTCCCAGGAACTTCATCTGCCTCTTCCTGATGTTAAGTATAAGCCCCCACCTTCTTTACATCCTCTCTAAAACCTCATCGTTGCTCACGCGCTCAGATCCTCAGCACCCTTATTTCAAGTTTCACAGATATACCCCTTATCAGGGTCAGATAAATCTCTCTCCCCCTCTCCCCCTCTCTCTCTCTTTCTCTCTCTCTCTTGCTATATCTATCCCCAAAACGAATATTCTCTCTATTAATCATCTTACAGTACCCTTTTCCGTTTAAATGAAGTGGAAAGATTATACTGAATCAATTGCTAGGCCTGTTCTTAGGAAAGTTGGTTCCCTGTGTCGTGCTAAACAATTTTTCTCTTCAGAATTTAAGTCTGCCATTCATCTTTGTGTTCCTGCTATATATTTAGAGATCCTTGATAAAATACAAAGAAGAATCTGTAATGTTATTGCTCATGACCTGGCATCTCGGCTTCAGTCACTTTCCCACCGACATAACGTATATTATGGGGAACGCTACCGGATATAAATCGGAATACCTGATTTCGGGGGTTTTAGGGAGATAATGAAGTTTGGGTATTCTAGGGTTGTATTCTATTAGAATACCAAAAAACTTGATGGTCTACCTAATTTATATATATATATATATATATATATATATATATATATATATATATATATATATATATATATATATATATATATATATATATAAACGGTTAAAAATAATGAAATAATTAATAATAAAAAAGAAAAAGCCAACACTCAATAATATCAACTATGAACACGGCCTGAATTGCTGACCGTATTTTAAAAATAAAAAATAATTCCATCTCGATAGATACGCATATATAAATTCTATATATTCAGTTAAAAATTTTTAAAAAAAATTCTTGATGATGGCTAATAGAATAGCCAAAAGCGCTCAGATATATCGAACATTTGGACAATTTTTATGCATTTTATGTTCAGAAAAGAAAACTCTTGTACGAATGCAAGAAAAATTGAATAAAAAGCTTAATTGCAGTACCTTGTCAGCCGTCTTTAACGAAATTTGTACCGAAGAGGATTGATGCACAAATGCACACTTATATATACATTTGTAGACGTGTTGTGCATAATTTTAAATTTACTTTGATTTCATTATATATATATATATATATATATATATATATATATATATATATATATATATATATATATATATATATATATATACAATAATATTGGCTCCTGAAAATTAATTTCAGTTGAGCTCTGTGGGAATGAAGCGTGCGTTTGTAAACAGTGACTATTAAAGCTAATATAGGATGACTCTTCGGCAGAATTGAGTCACTGTCAGTCACTGTGTGTTTATCTAAATCTAAAAATAAATACGCTAAAAATTCACTTTCATCCCTGCCGTACGCCGACGGCTTAGTGGTAGAATTTCCGACTGACGCCAATTTAGTCGGGTTTCGATCCTAGCTAGAGGCAACCGGACGTCTAGCCACACTGATGAGCTGTGATACAGCGAAACAGTCTGTCTGTGGATGACAATTATATATATATATATATATATATATATATATATATATATATATATATATATATATATATATATATATATATATATATATATATATAGCCAAAGCAAGAACGAAATGCAGCCCATTTAAGGCTATTACTTAGATATGTTTTCGCAGTGCTTTGGATGCGTCCTCTATTGTTTAAAAAATCGGATCTTTTCTATTAATACCCCCCCCCCTCACCGCAAATAATGTAAAGTTACTCATCGCAAATATTCACTCCAAGAAATTATAAATTTTAAATCGACGTTTGTTTGTTTTTTATTAAATTCTTGGCACTCTTTTGAAATTATAAATCTTAAATCAAAATTTGTTTGTTTAAATTTTTGGCACTCTCTTGAAATTATGAATTTTAAATCAAAATTTCTTTAGCTTACCTCGCAACAAATCCAACCCTCAAAATGAAAAATTGCCAAAAATCAGGGAGTTATTCACATTTTGTAAGTGTGGATGATATTCGAGGTACTTACAAGGAATTTTTAGAATTAAAAAAAAAAAATGTTTTTTGGCTTGTTTATCGGGGTGAACGTGAACGTTGACACCACACTTAGAAATAGCGCACCTGAGTCGCCGACGTTTGGGGTGAGAGCAAAGGTCAACCCAATCGGAGTGCAATGAAAAGGCCTCGCTATGGGAGGTGCGAATTTTATTAAATATGAATATTTTTATTTGGGGGTGAATAACAGAAAAGAGCAAAAGTATTAAATGTATCGTTATTTTGTTTAAGATGCAAACCCAATAATTTCATTTTTTTTACGCAAATAATCTAGCTTATAAAAAAATTACATAGCTCTTTATCATGCAATTTATCGGTAGGAAACACTTTGCGACAAATTTCAGGTATGACTTGGAATGTATGTTTACCTGTAAAACAAAAAATTGTTTGCATGGGCCTGAAAATTTCTTTGCTATTAAATCACTACAGCCATACCTGTTGTAGAAAAAATTTCTCTAAGCTTATATTCCAGAAATTAAAGCTCAATCGATACTTTTCAGGGTTGAATTCTAATTTGAATTGTACTTTATTATGGAAAAAAAATGAAAGTGGAAGACGATTGATTCACTTCATAACAAAGAAGAGTGTCGGTGTTTTGTCTTTTTCTAATTCATTTATATTTTTTAAGAAAATATGAAATTGGAAGGAAGTTTCTATTGGCAAATTAACTAGCAAAAATGTAAGGCATTAGATAAATCATAGGCAAAACAATGGGCAATTTGCTTTAGAAATAGACTCATAAACATAGTAGAGCCAAATTATTTTATTCTACAGAGTCTTCCACAAGTCACGCGACAATTGGCAGAAAACATAGACTTGTGAAATAGCGACCAGAAAAATTTTGCATGACATCGTCTTCCATAATTCGACCAATAAAATTTCTTAATGATATATTGTCACATACAGAAACATGATTCCATTTGGTAAATAATTATAAAATGTAGTGCAAACACTTTGTACCTAAAAGAGTAAAAGAAACACACACACACATATATATATATATATATATATATATATATATATATATATATATATATATATATATATATATATATATATATATATATATATATGTGTGTGTGTGTGTGTAAAAAGTGCAAAGTTCTCCGTTTCCAATTTTGGCAAAACTAGATACTGAATCCATCAGATGAAAACGTTTCCTTTCCTTCCTCTCTTCTGTTTTGTAACTAAAACGCTGTCAACTTTTGCATAATATTTCTTTATATATGTACTGAAAAGTTCTCAAAGTCAGTTTTCTGAAAGATTTCCCAACATCTAATGTCAAAAATCAATATATACATTATCAGAGCGGCGCACCTCGAGGCGGTGTAATGATTAGCAAGCTTGTCTCGCTAGAACAGTTACGACTGAGTAGTGAGTTCGATCCTCAATCGGTGCCCCATACTTTCGGCCTTGTGCCATATCTAAGCTACGCCTGGAAAATCACTATATAATCTGCAAAGGGGGCACTTCGAGGCGGTGTAATGATTAGCAAGCTTGTCTCGCTCGAACAGTTACGACTGAGTAGTGAGTTCGATCCTCACTGGTTGCCGCATACTTTCGGTTTGTGCCACGCTTAAGCTACGCTTGGATGATCACAATAGATTATCAGATTATATTCTTATTAATCCGACAGATTCTTTTATCGCTTTAAACATTCTTTTTAGTGTCTACTCGTATTTGAGCAGACGCTCCGTTATTTATTAAACTGTATATTTATTTATTTTCACCTACCTATCAATGTGTGTGTATGCGCGTGCGCGTGGGTTGTGAAGATTTCGCGGCCTAACGAACAGATATTTAAAATAAATCAATAAATAACTCATGTTTACTCGTTTGATGAGAATTTGTAAAGACGGTTGAGCCATGAACATTTTAGTGTATGCGATTGGGCGTGCATGCTTGTGTGGGGATTTTCTAAGAGTGGCTTAGACGTGGTATAAGGCCGAATGTGTGGGGCACCCAGTGAGGATCGAACTTCCTATACAGTCGTAAACTGATCTGACAAGACAAGCTTGCTAACCACTACACCACCTCGAAATGCCAATGCACGGATTTGTATGTCTGTAAAAGAAAAAAAAGTTACACTACTATTAGACTATGAATTTTAGATACTACTTTTGTATCTTCTTCTTCTTCTATGTACCGGTCATGGCCCTTCACGCTTTCCTGTTCTTTGTAACCTTAACCCTAGAACACTAACCATGGGTATAATATACCCAGCGCAAATTTTCCTATTTTTAATTACAATTTTCAGTATCTGATTTTCTTACCTAAATAATGTTTTTCAGTTCCTATTAAAGTTAACTCAAAGTACAAAGTTTGAAGTGCCTGCATGTAAAATATTTCAAATAAAGATCTATATTTAATTTTTTTTTTTTATATATTTTCAAAATCGGGTATGATATACCCATGGTTAGTAGTGATGTAACTTTAATTGATGGTTAGTGTTTTCCTGTTCTGCCATCAATTTACACGAGCTTGTTACGTAGATTATGCTTTTTTTCCCTCTGCAACTTTTGTTTTCAATATGTCCTATGAGTATCAAGTTTTCCAAACACTCTTTCCTCATTATGTGCTCTGGAAATTTCAACGGTCTCTTTACGTGAAAACAATAAGAAGTAAAAATCCATTAACTCTTTATATACATACATACATACATACATACATACATATATATATATATATTTATATATATTATAATTAGTTTTTAAAAATATGATCCAAACTTAACTCAAGTCCTAAAGCTTAGTTTCGATATTAAACTTAAAATTTACAGTACAGTTTCATTCTGAAGTGATGTTATAGAATAAGTCACTGAAGAAATTCTAAAACATCGCTTGAGAATGAAACTACTCTAAATTTTAAGTATAATATTGAAGTTAAACATTAGGGCTTGAGTTAACTTTCGAAACGTAGTAATTTCTGAGGCGATGGAATCATATTTTTAAAAAATAATTATAATTTAAGCTCTACTTCTGTATCAAGCACTGTTTTTTTAAATCATACATACTAAAGAACTTTGGATCATTAATCTAACTGTTCTTTCCTATTACATCAATACGCACACATGCGTGTGTGTGTGTATTTTAATATAAGCGCTATTTTTGTGGGTCACCAGTACGCAAGGGGCTACAGAGTGTAAGTAAGGGAAAAGATTGGGTATAGAGGGTGTTGAGGCCTTGTTTTTTTTTGTTTTTTATTAAACAATGAAATTAATAACAATCGATAAATCCTACTAAAGAAACATTTGTGTCCCCGCCAGGAATCGAACCAGCATCCATTTATTCCATCAGGAAAACAAACAAATTGAAAGCATTTTTCCCAAAACCAGATTCCCGGACAAGATTTTAGAAAAAGGTGTTAGGCCTTTATTCGTATAATCGTCATTTGAAAGTTTTCATCGATATAATTTTTTGTCTTTCTATAATTAAAATATCATTTCATTAAAGTGGAGCTGAAAACATTCAAAATATAAACAAAGTAAACATTTATTGACTTTTTAAGAATGCAGAAAAAGATAAAAAATCACTGTTGGAATGTTTTTGTGAATCGGATATAACAATGTGTTGTACGTATTTAACAAGACGAGAGCAGATTTCCTTAGTCCATGGCTTCCTTAGTCGTCGGGATTCTAACTGGGAGCAGTGACTCCAACTGGCTTCAATCCAGCCATGGACGTTTGGGACTATTTTCAAAGAACAAATTATATTGGTCTTCGATTATGCAGAACGCGAATTTTGGTCTCTACAAGCCGCCGTTCCTTTTTAACGGCGTTCGACAAAAAAAAAAAAGATTTAAAAACCTTAATTTGAAAATTCCGAAATGTAAGTTTGGAAAATTTGATACTCACGAGAGATCATGAAACAGCGAGTGACATACCTCATGAGTAAAGTAAATGTAAATAGATGGCAGAATATGACCAGAAAGGGATATTAAGGAGACAAATTGCTTCGTAATGCAAGGGATAGAAAGTTGTGGAGAGTCATAATCTCCCACGTTCTGAAGGGAACCAGAACAAAATAGAATTTATGATAAAATAAGTCTGTTTTTTTTTTTTAAAATACCGTATATATTTACATATTATGCGACTTTTGAAGACCTAATTTTAAAGTAAATATTTGTAGTGGATACTCGTATTTGAGAAAACGCTTAAAAATAAATAAATATACTGTATAATAAATAACCGAAACGTCTACTCAAATACGAGTATCCAATAAAATAATGTTTAAGTAATACATATATATATATATATATATATATATATATATATATATATATATATATATATATATATATATATATATATATATATATAATCTGTATGTATGAATTGGAATCAAATATGGATTAAAATCCGATACAATGATTGAATAAAGAACAAATAGGAATCGTTTATTAGTCATGTTTGGAAATATGTTATGGAAGAAAAGTACCAGAACTTTCTCTTCCATAACTCATTTCTAAAAGGTTCTGATGAAGCTTAAATAAATGCGAAACATGTTACATTTATAAACATTTCCTATTTGTTCCTTATTCTATCATATCGATTTACTAAACTAAATATAGCTTAAATGTGATACATGCCCGGAACCTTACATATATATATATATATATATATATATATATATATATATATATTTCAATTAAGTAATTCATCGAGTCTAGAAGAAACCTCAACAGAATGCAGAAAGCACTGGACGGCCGTTTCGTCCTATATTTGGGATTCATCAGCAGTGCGCATCCACTACCGAGAATTGAAACCCGGACAGTTAAGACATCAGGCAAACGTCGTACCAACAGGTATGAAAAGGTAAAGAAATAGACTCGATATAGCGCCGCTCGATCACATATTTCGTGGTGGAACTCATCCGAGTTTCCCTTACCCATAGGTCTGTACCCTCACGAGCCACGACTACTATCCCCAAGCCGCTCCATCCAGAACATTAGAAGCCGGTTCAAGCAATGATATACAAGTGATAGAAATTATTAGGAGAATTTGAGAAAATCATACAGTACTGTTCGATAAAAGTGACTCACCTGATTTTTTTTTTACTAAATTTTCTCTTCTCCGATGAAACGAAAGTTGAGCTAAATTGAAAGGATAAGCGATCTAAAATCCGAAGAAGAAGCTTTGAAAGCTCTTTGAATTTAGTAGTTAGTACTGTCAAACATCCGTTCAGTATAATGTTCTGGGAATGCTTTTCTTTTCATGGAACTGGTTTCTTAAGACCTATTGAAAAGACCCTCAGGAGCGAGCAGTACAAGAGAATTTTAGAGTCTTGTCTGCTGCCTTCTGCTGAAAGGGTGCAAATCGACCCCACCAAGCTCATTTTTATGCGCGATAATGCTCCCTGTCACAAATCAAAATTGATGAACGAATACTTTGATGAGAAGCAGGTGAGTGTTATGACATGGCCGCCCCAATCTCCTGACCTCAACCCCATAGAGAACTTATGGAGCATTATAAAGTACAGGCTCTCGAGAAAGCAGTTGAGCAACAAAGAGGATTTGATTGTGAATTTCATATCCGAATGGAATTCAATGCTTGGAGATGAGATTTGCCAGAACCTAATCAAGTCAATGCCAAAAAGGGTTGAAAAGGTTATTCAAAATAAAGGAGGACCCATAGATTATTATATATTTCGAACTATATTACCTATTATAAATAAATTATACCTCTATTATTCTTTATTTAAAGCTGTTCGGTTATGTTTCTATTGATTACTAGTTGCAGGAAATAAGTGAGTCACTTTCTGTGCCAAAAAAGTGACCCGTGATGAGATTTAGGGAAAAATTCTTTGTTCCCTAAATCTCATTTATATCCAAAATTATAATTATCAATAGAATACCTTAGGGTGAGTAAACTTTTTTACTAGATGGTTGAGAAGGGGTCTTTATATTAGTAAGATTAAAAATTAGTTTGACCCCAAAAACAATAAGCGAAAAAAATTTTAAGTAAAAAAAATCAGGTGAGTCACTTTTATCGAACAGCCCTGTAATTAAGTAATTCATCGAGTATATATATTATCCGGTGTTCCTGCTATGTATTTAGAGATCCCTGATAAAATCCAAAGAAGAATCTGCAATGTTATTAGTCCTGACCTGGCGCCACGGCTTCAGTCACTTCCACACTATTATAACAGCTTTCCTGTTCCTTTCTGTAAATTCTTTCAGGGTAATTGTTCTGATATGATAAATTTCCTCTATGATGCCTAGACTTTATGAATTTAAGCGCAGTACTAGATTGGCGGTAAGGTCTCATCATTTTATAGTTGAAATAGCTAAGTGTAACCATAACCAAGAGTTTCTTCTATCGCACTTCTTGTTTGTGGGACTCTCTTCTAGCTTCTTACTTCCCAGTTAACTTTGATCTTCAAACATTTGAATACAATGTTAATCGTTATCTTCTGTCTTCTTAATTCCTGTTCTTTTATTGTTCTCTCTTCTTAATATTTTTTCTCATATTCTCTAATACTCAGTAACTCATTGTCTTAGTGGCTTTATTGCCTTACTTGGGGTGAAAATATCAATAAATAGTTTGTAAATAATAAGTAGATATAAAGCTCGACAATTTATCTTCCGCCTCGTGATACAGGGTTGATAAGCCGTAAAAATGAATCAATCAACAATAGAATACACATCCTCGAACAGTTTCAGATGAGATGTGATCACGAAAAAATGCCTTTTAAGATTGGACAAATATAAATGTTTGAGATTTTATTAAAGCTTCATCAGAGAATAAAATATGGAGAAAAAGAAGAAATTCTGATATTTTTAAATTTGTGTTGTTTGATTTTTATTCCTCAGTCATATTTCACGTGCATTCGACCAAGAATTGACCAATGGAAATCAAACTACATAAAAATAATAATACCAGAATTTCTTTCTACTTTTTCTCCATATCTCTTTTTCTGACGAAAAATGAAACCTAAATGTTTCTTATTTGTTCTTTATCTTATCATTCTGTCCATATTTGATTAATATTTGATTGCAACTTATCATTCACATATATATATATATATATATATATATGTGTGTGTGTGTGTGTGCGCGCGCGCGCGCGCTCTCTCGCGTGCTTTCAAGCGAAATTTCTCCCGTCATAGATCTCTCGAAATTTTATTCTCATATCTTCAAATAATTTCGTATCCAAACGTAAGTAAAGATTTTTAGAATGTATTTTTATTAATCCGACAGATTTACATTATTCGGACTAGTGTCTTCAACTTTGTCGTCATATTTATTACAACGTTTCGGCCTTCTGCAGGTGGTTGGAATGTCGAACTGAACCCTTTATTTCGATCACTGGGGTAGACTGTTCTAGTTCCATGTGCCATGTTTAATTGATGTCAGTTATCAGTTATCTCCTGTTAATTCCCCTCTTCAAGTTCACCACTGACTTAACCGGGTATTGAACTCACACTCTTAAGGTCCTGTCACTGGATCTAACCAAAACCAACGCCTTTATCCACTGAGCCATGCGTTGGTTAGATCCAGTGACAGTACACAAAGGGTGTGAGTTCAATACCCGGTTAAGGCGGTGGAGAACTTTCAGAGGGAAATTAACAGGAGATAACTGATAACTGACATCCATTAGACATGGCACGTGTAACTAGAACAGT
>OZ038486.1:126980404-126987904 GCA_964036315.1 Acanthosepion esculentum | reverse complement strand
GTCTTTAAATGTTATTATCAGGTTTAACGGTATTGTTTAACACTGTTTAAACCAAACTGACCCCCTTCTTTCAACCCTCTTCCACACCCTGACGCCTTTAACCACCTACACCTTTTCGGTTTCCATAGCTTGCACAAGCGCATTAGTGTCATGGCAGAGGGGTGTACATGTGTTAGCAAAACTTATATGAATATAATGATATAAACAGATTAAAATAATAAAAAGACGTCAAACTATACTAGTATCTTTCTTAAGTGTAAATGCAATTTGATGTATTTATTAATATAGATTATCTTTTTATATTATTAAAATATAAAAAAGATAATCTATATTAATAATAAAAAATATGTAATATTAAAATTAATATGATATTAAATCATATTAATTTTAATATTACATATTTTTTACTGATAAAGCGAATGTCAAAATGTCACATATGGAAACGTAGATATTTAAATACATATATAAATGTGTGTATATATCTATATACATACACACATTTATATATATATATATATATATACATACACACACACATTTTATTTATATATATATATATATATATATATATATATATATATATATATACGCCATCACTTGATAAGACAGCAGAAGTGTTGAAACAAAATGGCTATTTTTGTTGTGATTTTATAACATATTTATGTTATAATTTTTGAATAAATAATTATATTTGCTCTACTCTGTATTGAGCACTCTTTTAAGAATAGTATTTGTTGGTTATTGGAATTTATTCTGTATATACCAATTCTATACTTGTATATATATATATATATATATATATATATATATATATATATATATATATATATATATATATATATATATATAGGTGTATGTGTGTATACAGAATGTAATGGATAAATTGTCGTCTAAATGACGCAAAAATTAAAACAACACTGACATCTTATTTTAACAGATACATTTACCAATATTGCAGAAAAATATCTTGAAACAGAAAAAAGTAAATTTAATCAATAAAATCACCATTGGCTTCATCTACGAATTCTAGACGACTTTGGAATCTCCTGCAACTCTTCTGAATGGTCTCCTTGTATAAGATGGTAAATGTTTGCCTTCAGTTCATCTTTGAAGTTTTGTTGGTCTCTCGCTCAACTGTGCCCCACAAATAATAATCAAGGGGGTTGCAGTCTGGGGAGTTAAATGGTTAAATGTAAAGAGCGATGTGGTTGCAGAAATTGACTGACAGCCATGACTGGGTTCTCCTGCTTGTGTGGCATGGTGCAAAATCTTCTTGCTAGACATGCGGACTTGCAGCAGCCTCCCTCTTCACCCAGGGCAGCATTACCTCCTTTAGTCCCTTGATGCAGGCCTCTGTGTTGAGTCTGATGCCCTCACCAAGAAATTCAGGAGTTCAGAATAGTCAGAGTTACGGTTAGGGTTAAACCAAACACTAACCCGTATCTTCGTAATCACCATTAGACTCATCCAAAATTTCGAATTTCCGAATCTTCTGCATTGTCCTCATATTCACACCCAAACATCCCGAAGTGTTGGTATTCCGGCGCGAATGCGAAGCAGTAGAGCTTGTCGTTTCCAAATTTCTGGCGGAGTGAATTGCGTCATGGTGCTCTTTTTCTTACAGACGATGCCCAACTGACCCTACTAGAATGTGCAGTCGACAAAATCGAAAACAAACAATGCGCATGCGCGAAATTAAAAATATAAAATGGCGACAATTTACTCATCAAACCCTGTATATATTACAGGGCCGGATTTAGATGAAGAAAGGCACTAGGCTATTCTAATTGTGAAGGCCTTCCAAATCCCCCTTTCTCGCGAGTAGGGAAAGATGGAAGAGTGTTAAATTAAACAATTTGAGTAAAGCCGAGGCTGATGACGGGTGTTTAAAACTCCACAATTGACAATTCCTCCTCTAAAGGAGGTGTTATTGTTAAATACAGTATGTGAATGAAAAAAAATGTATGACTGGTAAAATTTTAAATAATCTATAATGAAATCAATGCTAGCTTCGAATGATCGGCTTAAGACAGTGTTATTCTGAAATGGAATGTAAGGAAAATTATTGAAGGGTTGTTTAGAGTCCGCAATGCGTTATTGTGGCACGTGTAAGAAATGCTTATAACAGTATAAAAATACTATAGACCTTGGCTGGAGGCCCATTAGATTTTTAGGCCCTAGGCTTCATCTTGCTAAGCCTATAGGTAAATCCGACACTATATATATTTATGAATCAATATTCGAAATTTATTCAAATAAAGTTTTTTTTCTTCTATATCTCATGTTCCGTCAAAACATGGTCGATCGTGACTCTCCACAATTTCCTGAACTTTCTATCTCTTAGTAAGGTTTGTCTTTTTGCTATCTATTCTACCTCCTGTTCATACAAACATTTTCATCGCCTCGTTAGGCAAGTTGCTCGCTGATTTCCTGTAACCTTCTTGCCTTCAATATATATCCTGTGAGGTTCAAATTTCCAGAACCCTCTTTCCTCATTATATGCCTAAAAAATTCAAGCCTGTTTCTGATTTTGTGTCTTTTTTGTTTTTATTTCCCCTAAAAGTTAATTTCAAGGTATTCTCAACATCCTTCCGTAGAACCATATTTTTGTTGCCTCAAGGCTCTTCTATATCTGTGATGAGATTGTCAGGCATTGCCACATAGGAAAACTAGTCACTTTTGCATATAATTTCATTTATATATATATATATATATATATATATATATATATATATATATATATATATATAGAGAGAGAGAGAGAGAGAGAGAGAGAGAGAGAGATAGATAGATAGATATAACGTGTGTGTAAATTTGATGAAGGCGTGAAACTGCATGTTACCACACAGTGTTGATTTCTGTATCTACTTTGCTTAGAGCTATTTATGCTCTATCTTCGTTATTGATCATTATCTATCTCTCTCTCTCTCTCTCTCTATCTCTCTCTCTCTCTCTCTCTCTCTCTCTCTCTCTATATATATATATATATATATATATATATATATATATATATATATATATATGGGCACTTTGACGTGGTGTACTGGTTTGCCACGATAGATCAATTGCGGCTGAGTAGTAAGTTCGATCCTGACTAGGTACCCCGCATTTCTCGGCCTTGTGCCATATCTAAGCTACGCTTAAAAAATCACCATATACACATAAAGTTAAACGTGCTGAGAAGATAGAATTAGGAATTTACGTGAAAGTGGGCAGAAGATGGGGGAATAAGACGACATATTTTTCAATAATGTCAATATCATAAACAAAAACACTTGCCTATAATTTTCATTTTGAACAAACTTTCATGTACTTATCGCTACAGTTGATCCGCACCACCAGTTGGCTACACATAAAACCAAAATTGTTATAACTACCTGTAGGTATTGGTGATATATATATATATATATATATATATATATATATATATATATAAGTAGAGCAATGCAAAAGTTCGTGCCCGATTAGATAATTAAAAACAATAAGTATCTGGCATGAAGTTTGCCAATGGCTCAATCTATACAATAAAATAACACATCCAGACTTCCGATAATAAATACCCGATAGTAAATTTAAGTTTTTAATCATTAAAAACTTTCGGTTTGAAGAGCTGAATATATATAAATATTCACGAAATAAATTATAACCGAAATGGATCTTTAAGTTTTTCTGCTTGATTAATAATATATATATATATATATATATATATATATATATATATATATATATATATATATATATATATATATATATATATATATGATAAACAGTTTTATATATATATATATATGATAAACAGTTTTAGTTTATGTCATATTTATGCGTTAAAGTGCTAGATGTCGGAAACAGAGCGTATGGAAATATAAAAATTGAACATTGAGGTCAACATCCACCGGCGACATTCTGTTTCATGCTTAAACTCAAACTTAAACTCAAGGGCATGTGTGATATATATATATATATATATATATATATATATATATATATATAGAGAGAGAGAGAGAGAGAGAGAGAGAGAGTCTAAAATCGTCTTCACGTCCTTGTAGGCGACGAATTATTTTCCACTCTGCAACCCCTTTTTCACAGAGGTGACGTCGCTAGCTTATCACTGTTCTGTCGCTATTTCCATGGAGAGTGCTCAGAGAGTCACAAACTCACATCAATCCAACCAAATATGTTAGCTCTATCGCTCTGATATTGAGCACTTTCTAATAAGTACCGCGCATATAATATATAAATAATAATATATATAATATGTTACATATATATATTCATATTTATATTTATATTATATTTATATACACACACTTTTCATACACACACATACACACACACACATATATATATATATATTTGTTTTGATTTTATATCGATTGTGAATATATTATCCAAAATCTTTTGTTTTTATGCATATATATATAATTTATCTATTTTTCTCTCTCTCTCTCTCTTTCTCTCTGTATATATATATATATATATATATATATATATATATAGAGAGAGAGAGAGAGAGAGAGAGAGAGAGAAATAGAGAAATAGATAGATAAATTATATATATATATAGAAAAACAAAAGATTTTCGATTATATATTCACAATCGATATAAAATCAAAAAATGTATTAAATTCCTTAGATATTACTTTCAACCTTAACAACGGAACCTACAAAACATACAGAAAAACAAACTCCAACCCAATATACATTAAGAAATGTTTCAGTTACCCCCATAACGTATTCAAAGAAATATCTATAAATAAAAGAATTTCCACAAATTTTAGTAGCTTAGAAATATTCAAAGAAAACAGAAAAACATATGAATCAGCCCTAAGAAACTATGGATATGCAAACAAACTAGAATACAAAAACGAAAACAATTCGAACAAAAACAGTAGGAAATGAACCATAATTTGGTTCACACGCCCATCTACAAGAATACGATTAAAACAAAAATAGGCGAAATAGTTTTCAAAATAACTGATAAAACTTCCCTAAAAACAGCAAATTATCAGAAGTTATCAATAAAAATACAATAAAATTTAGTTAAAGCTGCATGGATAATATTGAGAGAAAATAACTAAGTACAATTAAAAAAATACTCAACAAAACCAATAACAATTACAACAATAACAATAACATCCGTCAAAGTAACGCCATCAAATGTAACTGCAGAAACAGAAAAATAAATATTTATCCCATAACATAATATACAAAGCCATCGTAAATAATAACATATCACAGACGAAAAAATTATATAAACACTACAGAAAAAAAATTAAAAGAAAGATATTATAACCACAAAATGTCCTTTGAAAGAAAAAATACGCAAACAATACAGCCCTATCAAAATACATATGGAGCCAAAAAGAAAACAATAATCCCACCAAAATCAAATGGAGTATTATAAAAAGAACAGCTCCATACACTATTAGCAGTGAAAATTGTAGAGTGTGCATAGAGGAATAATTAGCAATAATTAGTTTTAAAAACAAAATAAACTCTTAAACAAGAAAACTGAAATAAATACATTGCTATCTAAGAACTAATTAAAAATAAGCAAATAAATAAAATAATTATAATATAAACTTTAAATGAATAAATAAATGAAATAAATATAATATAGACTTAAAAAATTATTAATAAATAAATAAACGAACAAATATTAAATATATGCATCTAGACGTGAGTTTTTGTTCATATAAATACACACACACAGACAGAACAACTACAAACGAACAAAACTAAGCTCTAATAATTAATTAGTAGCTTAATAATATTCAAAGGAAACAAAAAAACACATGGAGCAGCCCTAAGAAACCATGGATATGCAAACAAAATAATCAATATTTTAATAGTACTCGAATTAAGATACCACCAAACCAAATAAGAAAGTAAAATAATAGCCAAGTGAAGACATATATAAATATCTACTTTATCATTTAAGCATTAAAATCAATTATTTATGTAAAAAAAGAAATACATTTTTCATAACTAAAGAAAAGACTAGAACGCACAAAAATTAAAAACGACATATTTAAAAAATAAACACGCGCGATGGTGCACACACACAGGCGCTTGCCCAAATGATAAGTACATATAAAAACACTGATACTCCCAGAGGAGTGAACGGACGGCTGCGTCTACGAAACTCTGGAGTCGGGATGCTGAAGGTAACACCAATCAGCTAAGTGACAAATATTTTACTTATATATATATATATATATATATATGGCATAGGTATAGTTAAAATCCCACCATGCATTTGTGTGCTTCTGCGTATAAATTGGGGAGGGGCAAGTGTTTTGCAGTCATTCCTAGCAGACTGGAACCAAGAATATATATATATATATATATATATATATATATATATATATATATATAATATCTGGATAAAATGAATGAAACAAAATTGGGTGTTTTTTTTATGAAAGTATTTATTTCTGTGTTTTTGTATATATTTATTTATTTAATATTTCAGACCACCTAGGTCTTTCCTCAGAAATCAAATTTGATTCCTCATTTGATTTCTGAGGAAAGACCTAGGTGGTCTGAAATATTAAATAAATAAATACATACAAAAACACAGAAATAAATACTTTCATAAACAAAACACCCAATTTTGTTTCATTCATTTTATCCAGATATTATATACATATCAAGAAAGTATACGTGGCCTCTCATTATGCTATATATATATATATATATATATACGTCAGGAATATTGTGGTGTAGTACAGATGTTATTTCATCATTTATTTCTATTTTCATTTATATGTCTCTTTCGCTCTTCACTCTCTCTCTGTCTCTCTCTCTCTCTCTCTCTCTCTATATATATATATATATATATATATATATATATATATATATTTGGAAAAGGAATGATATAATGAAAAAATGAATTGTGACACATTTCATTGGGAGAAATGACTTCTTTAAACTTAATAGTTTTCATTTTTATCATTCATTTGTACACAGTTATATTTCTCTCTCTCTCTCTCTCTCTCTCTCTCACACACACACACACACACACACACACACACACACACACACACACACACATATATATATATATATATATATATATATATATATATATATATATATATGTATGTATGTATTCGATAGCCGCTCCGCAAGCAATATCTTATACTGACTCATGTCGTTTGAGGCGGAAGTTTGTGTTGTAGTATTATGCCAGAATTGATCTGAGATGCCGGAATAAACTTGGCCTCAATTTCACAACAGACAATCAAAGAACTCCAGGCAGAGAGTTGATTTGAAATGACGCTAGCAAGGGTCGAAATCTGTTATTCACCCGCTGTTAGTTTTGACCCTAGAGCTGAAAAACTCTAGGCCTGACCATGCCTGATATGTACTATATATATCCAACAAACAGAATTGAAAAAGGTTTGTAATGAGCAAAACAACAGTAATAAGGAACTGTAATAAGACAAACCAACTGTAATAAGGCAAAACTTTTACAAACTAAGCATTGGGGTTGAC
>OZ038486.1:126945404-126975404 GCA_964036315.1 Acanthosepion esculentum | reverse complement strand
TTTAGAGCACGGAAAATGCAACACCAAAATCTGAAGACGCATTAGAATAGTTAAAGTTGCCTCCCAGAAGAAGCTAAGCAAAGTATTAAGAAACAGGACAATTTCGTTATAAACAAAGAAAAGAGTTATGAATTATTATATAATATCGATACTTCTCTATAATAGTGAATGCTGGACAATCTCTTCGAAGATGAAGATGAAGAATAGTTGAGGCAATAGAATTGTAGTTCTACAAAAGGATGCTGAGAACATGAAACGAATACGTAAATAATGAAGAATCTTTAAGGAAAATGGAAACAAAAAGGGCACTTATACTTAACATCAGAAAGAGACATAATGAGGAAAGAAGACTTGGGGAATTTGACACCCACAGAACATATTGACGGCAAGAGGGAGAGAGGAAAGTAGCGAATAACATACCTAACAAGCTCGTGTAAATTAATGGCAGAACAGAGAGTAACTGCAATAGCAAAAAATATAAACCTTACTCAGAACTATAAAGGATAGGAAGTTGTAGAGAGCCATGATCACCCGCATCCTGAAGTGACACGGTACACAGAAGTAAAATACTTCTTTACCTAAAGTTGCCACTTTGTGGTTCATATTTCGGAAATAGGTAACTTTATCACTGTTTTTTTAAGGATATCCTATTGTTTACACAATACAAGGCTCAAGAGACACTCAAGGTAGTGGGTTACAGAATTATGTTTTTTCAAGGGTGTAAAGGGAGGAAATAAGTAATGCATATTATGAGAATATGTAGGATAGACAGCGGTTGACTCTAGACTTGAAGATGTTAAGATTGTGGTGATCGGGAAGCATCTTCTTGGGAATCTGTTCCACAAAGTAATAGTTCTAGCGAAGAAGCTATCTGAGTGGAACTTCCTCTTTACTAATGGAATACGAAAGGAATGTGGACAAGGAAACGTGTATAAGTGACTCCTGGTTTTGAGCCCCTTAACCGGTGGAAGAAAGGAATATCGTTCGCTGAACATCTGCCATGAAACAGAGATAGCGTGGCGAGAGGCAAGCAAAGTTTCGTCTGTGGAAAAGGGGTTAAAGGGAAATAATAACCCCCAAGTCCGCGTAAAGGCTTCTGATATCTGTCATGGGCTGGAAAATTAGGGTTGGGAAGCTCCAGAGGGCGTAAAAGAATGTGAACTCCCACGGACAATCAGTTTTATGAGCTATATAACAAAACATCCGAATTCTGATGAATAGATTGTGCAGCAACTGGAAATAGGATAAGAACAGTACGGGTTCGTTAAAGATACCGGAACAAGAAATGCGACATTTATGCTCAGAATACAAACAAAAAAGATGTATATTTGTTTTATAGATTATGCAAAAGCGTATGTAACAAAGAACTGTTGTAACATGATAGTTTATCTGCTAGATAATCTACCCTGGGAGCAAACCGCCTGCTTACGGATACAAAAAATTCAGTAAATATTTAAAAAAATATAGAAATGTGTGTAAGACAAGTATGTGTCTTTTAAGCGGACTTATTTTAGTTTAGGAGAAACCGGAAACGCAATCCAAAACAGGGAACAAAGGATAAAACCTCTACTCCTGTTAAAAAAAATGGGGAAGTGTGTGAACCGGACGACATTTAATTTTGTAACATTTTTTATGGTCATGCATAAATATGTTGGGTTGAGAAAGGAACATTTCTTTTAAGAAAGAAGATATATATATATATATATATATATATATATATATATATATATATATATATATATATATATGTGTGTGTGTGTGTGTGTGTGTGTGTGCGTGTGTGTGTGTGTGTGTATATATATATATATATATACGTTAAATATATATATATATGTATATATATATATATACGTTAAATATATATATATATATATACATATATATATATATATATATATATATATATATATATATATATATATATATATATATACACGTTAAAATACATAAGTACTATCCAATTACATCATTAGCAAACTGAAAAATAAAGCTTCTGAAATATTTTGATTTTTTTACCCTTATTGAGTACATAGTAAACTCGAATTTTTGGCTTGAGGGTGACCTTTTTCAAGAACTAAAACAAAGTAATGACAAAAGGTCATCGATTTATGACACAGGAACATAGGGTAACAAAAAAAGTCATAAACCTAATATATATATATATATATATATATATATATAAACAACTAAAAACTTTCAAATTAAAAAAAATGAATGTTTTCTTGTGAAAGTATTTATATTTTTTTATATATATATATATTTGATATTTCAGATCGACCCCGATCTTTCTGCAGAAATAACAGTTTTTAGAGGTTTGTTTACAAGTAGCGTTCGTCGCGAGATGCGGACGTCACGTGATATGGAATGCAACTGTGTTCGAATATTTTAAACGTAAATCTAACTGTAATAATATTTTAGTTGTTGTTTAAAAATTTTTTAACTATATCTAAAAAAATTTTGTTTAACTATTGAAATATTTATAAAGATTTAAAATACCCAAGTCTTTATTTAACCCTAGTTTATATGTATTTAATTTTAAAATACAGTATTTTTCTTTTTTTCTGCGTGTGTATGTGGAACTGAAATCAGAATCTATCAATAAACATTTACAGTTTTCTAATGAGTGTCCTGATTGATTAAAATGTTCAGCTATGGGGGAATAAGGATTGTTTTGACGTATGGTTAGTTTATGATTGTTGAAGCGAAATCTAAAATTATTTCCAGATTCCCCAATATATCCACTATTAGGACATATTGTGCAGAATAAATAGTAGATTATGTTATGGCTATCACAGATGAGGCGAGGTGGGTGTATCTTGATATTGATGTTGGGTACAGAAAATACAGTATCGATTATTAAGTGTTTGCAAACTAAGCAAGGAGGTTTGTTACATTTGTAATTTCCTGATTGGTTTGTATTTTTTAGATATTTGGTAGAGGTGAGGATAGTTGATAGGTTAGGTGATTGTTTCTTTGCATTTATGGGTGGTTTATCGAAAATGTCTTTGATCTTTTTGTTTAACTGGAGGTTCTTGTAATCCCTTTTTAAATTGTGAATAAGTGTGTGGGAATTTAAAATTTAAATTGTGGTTAAAAACCATGGGAATCTGATTGTTGTTTTTACTTTTCTTGTATGTGAGAAGTGTGTTACGATTTATGTGGATAGTTTTATTTAGTGCTTCTTTTATTATTTTTATTGGGTATTTACATTTTAGGAATTGTTTTGTTAACTTATTAATGTTGTATAGAAAATCTAGATGGTCTGAGCATATGCGTTTGATTCTTAAAAATGGACTGTATACGATAGATCTTTTTAATTTAAGGGGATGACTGCTGTTAAAGTGTAGGAATTTATGTTGGTTTGTGGGTTTGTTGTATAAACTGGTAGAAAGTGTATGTTTTTTTAAATTTTATCATAACGTCTAAGAAAGGGACGGATGTGTATGTTGTTGCAGAAAGTAAAAAAGTTTTTAATTTTTCTGATCCATGAGTCCATAAGAAAATGTCATCAATATATCTAAAATAATGTAATGGTTTAAATTCTGAATTGTCTAGTATTTTCCTTTCTAGAATGTACTTAAAGATATTAGCATAACTAGGTGCCATTTTCGTGCCCATTGTTGTGCCACTAATCTGTAAATAATGTTTGTTGTTGAATTTAAAATTATTATGTGTTAAAATGAAATTTATTAATTGGCATATATCTGTAATTTGATTGTTAGGTAATTTTTTACTAAGGAACTCATAGCAAGCTGATACTCCTTCAACATGTGAAATGTTCGTGTAAAGGGACGAAATATCCATCGTTACTAGGATTGTATCATGGTGGACTAAGTTAATGTTTTGTAATTTGTTTAGAAAGTCAGTAGTGTCTCTAATATAACTAGGTATGTCAGGCAGTAAAGGTTTTAGGATATTGTCTATGTACCCAGATATAAGTTCTGTGAGGGTACCTATCCTTGATATTATGGGTCTACCAGGTGGTATGATTTTAAGGGATTTTGAAATTTCATAGATGTTCTCTTCATTATTTGATTGTGTAATTTGATGTGGGTTGGATGAAAAGGTGTTAGGGTGTTTTTCTGAAAGGATTTTGGGGAGTTTATGTAGTTTTGGGATAGTGTAGAATGTTGCTGTTTTAGGGTTCTCAGGAATAAGAGATTTTATGGTATTTCTTATGTTGTGGTTCAGGTTCTGAGTGAGAAGTGATAATTCTGTTTTGAATGTGCTATTTGGGTCTAGAGGTAAGGGTACATAGAATCTATTATTTTGAAGTTGTGATTCTGTTTCTATAATATATATATATGGTTATAGCTCCGCCCTTGTCGGCTGGTACGATAATTATGTCTCGGTTGTTTTTAAGAGTATTGATGGCTTGGTGTTCTATTTTGGTGTTGTATTTTTTTATCTGGTGTCCTTTGTTTTTTAAGAAGTTATCCATGTATTGTCTGGCTTTGTTGGCATATTGGTCCAAGTGTTGGTTACGTCCGCTTGGTGGAGTCCATAGTGTTATTCTTCGTAGGAGGAAGTTTGAAGCATGATTGGTTAGCGCTGTTGTCTGTATTAGAAGTAGATTTATTGTCTGAGAAATATTCTTTTAGACTCAGTCTACGAATGTATTTTTCCATATCGTAGCAAAGGTTTAGAGGTTTTAGTGGTTGTGAGGGGCAGAATGATAATCCTTTATTTAATAAAGAGGTTTCTCCTTGGGTGAGAGTATATTTTGATAGGTTAGCGATGTGGTTGTCAGCAGAGGTGGTATGGGTGTACTGAACATAATGAGATCTTCGTGGAGTCTGTTGTATTAAATAGTTATTCAGGTATGGTATGTGTTGTAAAACAGCGCTAACCAACCATGCTCCAAACTTCCAACTACGAAGAATAACACCCTACTGAGTGTTAGAGAATATAAGAAAAAATCACTATTAAGGGGAGAAAGAGAGCAACAAAAGAACACGAATTAAGAAGACAGACGATAACGATTGACATTGCATTAAACTTTTTGAACATCAAAGGTGACTGGAAAGCACGAAGCCAGAAAAGTGTTTCACAAGCGAGAAGTACAATAGAAGAAACTGTTAACATAGAAGTCTCGGGTGCTATATCCACAGTAAAATGATGCGACCTTACCGCCAATCTAGTACTACGCTTAAATTCATAACGTCTAGCTTAAATTCATAACGTCTAGGTACCATAGAAGGAAATTAATAACGTCTAGCTTAAATTCATAACGTCTAGGTACCATAGAAGGAAATTAATAACGTCTAGCTTAAATTCATAACGTCTAGGTACCATAGAAGGAAATTCATAACGTCTAGCTTAAATTCATAACGTCTAGGTACCATAGAAGGAAATTCATAACGTCTAGCTTAAATTCATAACGTCTAGGTACCATAGAAGGAAATTCTTCAGAACAATTACAACAGTTCTAGTGCGACATTACATGCATTGTAAATCGACCCGCTCTTTTGAAGTCACTTTGCTCGCTTATACTTTAAAATTTAAAGTTTCCAAAGTAATAAAGTGTCATTTTCATAAAAAAACAGAACAAACTGTATCAGGGAAAAATACACGGTGTCCCAAAAATGTTGACATCATTTCACAGGCCGATAATTTTGGCAATTCCTGTTGAAATAACCTCAAATTTTCACAGAATGTATACAAACGGCTCATGTTTTATTTTTGTCATCTCAATGAGAACCTGCCAGAGAGATGGATCGGGTGTGGTGGAGATAAAGACAGTTTTCTAATGAAATGGCCTCCGCTGTCGCCGGACTAGTCCGTGTGTGATTTCTTTTTATGGGGATATGTGTCTATGTCTCCGCCTTCCTGCTAGCATTGATGAACTCAAGCAGAGAATCACTTCCGCACTGAATAATGTTACCGGGGACATGCTACAGCGTGTTTGGCAAGAGCTTAACTACCGACTTGACATGTGCCGTGTCACAGGCGGTGCACATATTGAACACTTATGAAATCGGTGGCATAATAATCTTATGATGTTCAACACCTAAATTGTTCAGTTTCATTGAGCTAGACTTGGTAGTTTTTTTAGATATGGATTTAGCTTAAATTCATCTCACAAAAGGCTAAATGAATCTTTTGCTATCGATCCATTCTGAAAATAAAATGAGGATTTACCTTAAATTCAATACAGAAAAGCTGGGCGAATATACATATATTTATAATTTTCGACATTAACTAAGATTTATAAAGAAAAGATACAGATTAAATATTAAGGGCTTTTTAAAAAATTAACTAATTTTCATTCTTTTCTTTCATCAAGAGAAACGCTAGTTTAGGGAAAAACGTACTAATAATTTATTATTAAAACATACACACATACATTTCTTTCTTTCATTTTTCGATCTGATGGAGCCTAGAAAGGCGAAACGCGTAATCAAATCTAGTTTAAATGAAGCTGTTTTCCATTTGTCATATTTCTTCAAAACTTTGTCGGGCTTCTATATCCTATTTTTTAAGCATATATATATATATATATATATATTTTGAACGATAAAAATTATTAGAAAAATCAATTAAAATCTTCAGACACACTGGGTTGTAGATTAATATTCTTATGCTTTTATTATTATTATTTCATTTATATTCCTCGACTAGTTTCGACCAACATGGCCATCATCGGGAGAGAAAAAAATGTCTCTGCTTGCTATAGCAGTAAACTACAGAAATGAATGTCTTGTTGAAGAAAACGAACGTTTGTCTGTAGTTTTCATTTGTTTTTTTATTGTTTATTTATTTATCTTTTTAACATTCCTTGTGTTGGTCAAACAGTCTCTTTTAAGTTGTCATTTGAGATAAGAGCTATATTCCCTTTTTTTTCACCGGTCAGTTCAGCAGTTTATTTGTGTTTGGGGAGGGGATATATATGTATATATATATATATATATATATATATATATATATATATATATATATATATATATATATATATATATATATATATATATGATGAAAATGTGGAAAAGACAAAGCAATATCCGAATATGTAAGTTTACTGTTTTTATTTTGTTTTTTGTTAAACTTACATATTCGGATTTTGCTTTGTCTTTTCCACATTTTCATCATACCGTCGGATCTACATCCACATATTTGCTTACATATATATATATATATATATATATATATATATATATATATATATATATATATGATATAACGATATATAATTTTGTATAATCTTATATACCAACAAAGAGTATTTAGAAAAATAGTATGACAAATTGGAAAAAGTTTGTGTCGCCTTTCATTTGTGTAGACGTGACATCAACAAAGACCAGTCTGATGAAACCTAACGGATGAAACACATCACAAAAACTTTTTTTTAGAATTTGTCATACTATTTTTCTAAATATATATGTGTGTGTGTGTGTGCCTGTGTGTGTGCGCGCAAATATATTGAAAAATAGGAAATCACCGTTAGGTTAATAATCCGAAGTTCTTTAGTATTTTTGTTTTTATTTTTATAAAACAGTGCTTGGTACACAAGTAGAGCCTATATTATAATTCTTTTAAAAAATATGATTCCATCTCTACATAAGAATTGCCATGTTTCAAAAGCAGAAGCTAAAAACTTCCAGTTAATTTATAGAAATTAAATTAAAATTAAAGTACCTAGTTCTGTTTCATCCTCCAGCGAATTTTGGAATGACTAATTTTAATTAGTTATTCAGAAAAGGCAATTGAAATGAGAAACGAACCTGTAAGGTTTGTCTGCATGATAACCCAAGTGTTGTGGGAGCGGGATGGCTGGTTGGGGTGCACTAGAACAACCCAAAGACTGGGAAATAGTATTTGTTATGTAAAATCAATGATTAAAATAAAATCCCCCCACCTTCGTCCACACGGTTTACAATCAGAATTATCAAAAAGACACTCAAAATCTCCCCGCGGAAATGGTCTCAAATGGGATATCGCGAGAGGAGAAGAAAAGGGTAAAATTTACCTTTGCCGATTTGGAAGCAATGGTGTAAGGCATAAATACGAGAAAGTATGATTTATAAAAGCGAGACGCTACCTGCAACATTTTTTAAGCATTTCACTCCAAGCAAGACGGGAGTGCTACTAGCATGCAAGAGTGAAATTAAGAGCAAAGTGGGGTGTTTGAGGAAAGGATGAAGAGAAGGACGGGGATCAAGATCAAGGCATCAGGAGATGTTGATTGACATTACATTTAAATTTGGTGGACAGTTGGGGCACCAGTGAAAATAGCTCGTCAGAGCAGTTGCCATGAAAATATGTGTAGAAAAGACAGAGGAAAGCCACATTATGTCTGTGAGAAAGTGACTAGTGTCGAGATGCCAAGTCGGGACCTATCACACTGCATATCTGTCTTTGGGTTTTGTCGAGAACCTCGAGATAAACAGCGGGACACCATACCGTATATGGCAACAGTAAATCCGAAAGTTAGGGAATTACCGAATCCCCCAGACCAGTCGACCCCACTTCGATGTAAGCAGATAGCGTTGGCAATTCAGAGAGTTAGAGAGAGAGACGAGACAAGCCGCGAAGAGCGAACGAACTGCTACCGAAACCCCGCGTGACGTGTTGCCGGGAGAATTCCCGACTTTGAACCCCCGTTCCAAGATTTAGAAAAGCAAAGTCTTACTATAGAAATTTAAAGATGGAAGAGTTGATTTTTGTACCAGGAACTATATAAACCGACTTAAAACTAACCCGACGAACCTTCTGTTTTTATTTCTTCTGCGAGAACATTTTTATTTCTTTCATAATACAGCTATGCCGTGACTCGAACCAGTGCTCCGAATTACTGACTACATTCGATCTTCACTGCTCTGAGATCAAAGAACACAGTATGGGTAGATTGGTGTGGATCGAAACTGCCAGCGACGAACAACCAGTTGACTGACGACGGTACAGGCCAGCGTAGGATTGACCCTGTGATTGACAAGTCGACCAACGACCCTAAGGACCGGAACGCGGTTATGGTTTCATGTGATATAGGCGGCGTGTGTCAGTGGCCATACTATCTGGCTGATGCAAACCTAGACTTGACCCAGGATCGACTAGGGCGGATGTGTTATAGTTAAAAGTTAAGCTCAAATATTTAACGATGCGATAGGGGAATTTCTAAGTATATTTTATTGTCGTAGAACTCGCCATGAGCTTATTCAGTCATTAACTTAAGAGTTAAGGAAAACCGTGAAATTTTCACGGACATTTCTAGTTATTATGATTTTATTTTTATATATTTATGTGTGTTCGTTTGTTTACGCGGTCTGTCATGGGACTATCTAATGTGATTGATATAGAAATTGTTGGCTTAAAATAAAATGATAATAAGTTGGCATATACATCAATGCACACTTATATTGTCAATGTATCCTGGAGAGCTCTTTTATACCAACAGAGGAGTAAAATCTACAGTACATAATAACATAAAAAGAACTTATACTATTAAAATTCAAGGTAAGAGAGGCACTAGTCAAGTTGAAGTGAAAGAAATCAGTAGGATCAAATGGAATTGTAATAAATATGTTATCGGACTTAGATTGGCTTGGTTTGTTTAACGACACATCAACTCCTTATGGGTCATTTAATGCCGAAATATAATTTTCTTGGGAGTTTTTTTTTGGGGGGGGTAATTAAAATCTAATGTATTTTTAATGTATTTTTATACGTTAATAGTGTTTTGATCCCACTTTGGGGGGTTTACTATTTGCTCATAACTGGGACACTGTCAGGTGCTACCATCCCCTGAAGGGGTGGACCTGGGAACAATAGCAATTAAGAGGTGGTCTCGCGCATCTCAAAACCTCCTGATTGCTGCCGGGTATAGTTAATTGTCATACCCAGGACGTTGTCGGCCTTAGACTATTTCAGGTTCGATAAAGCTATTGATATAAGTGATAATACAATAATTCCTGTCAAACCGTGAAATTAAGGTCGTCCTAAACGAGTTCTCTTCCGGCTCCTTTATCACGAACGCTGGTGTTCCCCAAGGCTCTACCTTGGGCCCTACACTGTTCCTGATCTTCATCAATGACCTTCCCGATGTCATCAATTCCCAAGTTGGCATATACACGGACGACACCATAATTTACTACCGCCTCAATAGTAAATCTGGTATCGTTGACAAAACTATCCCAACTGCTGATCTCGAAAAAGACCTCCAATCTGTGTTTGACTTGGGCAGGAAATGGCTTGTAAACTTTAATGCCTCCAAAACGAAACTGCTTGCCTATACCCACCACAGAGAACCCTTCCTGCCTCTCATCAGAATGACTGATTCTCAACTCCTTGAGAGAGCCTCGTTACGCCTGCTTGTTCTCACGCCGTCCACTGACATGAGATGGAATAAATACGTTGAATCAATAGCTTCATCTACCGCAAGGAAAGTTGGCTGTGTCGTGCCAGAAAGTTTTGCTCGTCTGAGCCCATCCTTCAAATCTATAAATAAACCACCCGTCCTTGCATGGAATATTGCTGTCATATATGGTCTGGTGCTCCCGCTGTACGTCTCGAGGTCATTGACAAAATCCAGAGACGCATATGCAAGATGATAAGTCCTGATCTGGCATCTCGTCTACAGTCGCTTTCTTACAGACGGGACGTGGCTTCTCTCTGTCTCTTCTACAAGTATTTTCACGGCAACTGTTCCGACGAGATTCTTTCGCTGGTTCCCAGACTACATGAATTTAAACGAGCTACCATGCTGGCATACCGGTCCCACCCTTTCACTGTCGAAACGGTTAAAAGTAACGATTTCTTATTCTCAAACAGCTTCTTCTCTCGCACTTCCCGTCTGTGAAACTCCCTTCCCCTTACTTGCTTCCCCGATGACTATAATCTTCAAATATTCAAGTGTAATATTAACCGACACCTGACACCCTGAGCTTGGTCCCGTCCTTTTCTGTATCCTTTCCTCAAACACGCCTCTTTACTCTTGTTCGCAATCCTCTGTAACCCCTTGCGTGCTAGTGGCACTCCTGCCTTGCTTGGGGTGAATTGCCTTAAAAAAATGAAATATATATGACATTGGCGAAATATTGATCGACCTTATAATTCTTCTTCTTCTTCTTCTTCTTCTTCTTCTTCTTCTTCTTCTTCTTCTTCTTCTATGTACCTTCATGACGTTGGCGATCCGGGCTCTCCGCAACATCCTGTCCTTTGTAGGTCTTAATAAATTTTTGTTATCTCTCTTAAACCAATATCCGTCATTTATTTACTCAAGCTGTGCAATGGTGAAGCGAAAAAGATCATTGAGGCCTTCACTAATGGTACTGACAGTCATACTCTGGCTTCCATCTTCAAAGTCCATTGAAAAACCATCAAAATAACGGCGAATAATTTTAAAAAGAGGGAACAGTAAAAAGGAAAACTGAATCATGAGGCTACAGCAGCATGAGGGATCGTCATTTTAGAGCTAAATACATTCTTATTGTTCAAAGTAGAGTCCAATAGTTTTATACAAACCTCGGAGAATTCCAGTTTAGTACTTTTAATCATTTCTAATATATAACGGTTCAAGGCTTAATCTATCAATTGGACAGTTTTGCTGTTACACGATTTGGACAATTTTGCTGTTACACCTGATATATATATATATATATATATATATATATATATATATATATATATATATATATATATATACCAGGTGTAACAGCAAAATTGTCCAAATCGTGGATTTTTATATATATATATATATATATATATATATATATATATATATATATAAAGTCCTGAAGCATAAAACAGCATATATTTAATGTAACAGGTGTAACAGCAAAATTGTCCAAATCGTGGATTTTTATATATATATATATATATATATATATATATATATATATATATATATATATATATATATATATAAAGTCCTGAAGCATAAAACAGCATATATTTAATGTAACAGGTGTAACAGCAAAATTGTCCAAATCGTGGATTTTTATATATATATATATATATATATATATATATATATATATATATATATATATATATATATATATATATATATATATATATATATATATATATATAAAGTCCTGAAGCATAAAACAGCATATATTTGATAAATATAATGTCGTTTTTTATGCATGTCAAACATAAATTGTACCTTTCGTCCCCCACCCCAAAAAGTGACAGAACAGTCATATAACCGTCAAGAACGATTCAATTTCCCCACCGGTTCCAAACATTCAAATTGTCCAAATTAAGTTACGTCTATTTTCTTCTTCTTTTTTTTTTTCAAGAGACATTTTTACTATAAAGTATGAAAAAACGGTATCATGTAGAAGAGTAGCCTGGAGATCGAAACAGGTAAATAGATTTTAATGCACGTACCCAACTACACACTTATGTAACAGAGTGACCATCTCACCCAATATTTTAATAGTGGGTGGATAAGTTTTTGTGGATGCAGCAAACAAAGTTGTTATACTAAATACATGAAATTGAGTATGGAGATACAGAAGGTAGAAAAAAACTATAATGGAAAAATAAACCAGACGAACCGGTTAATTAAAACGTATAAACAAACGCTTAATGAAGGTTTTGAGCTCGGAAATGGTGAGAGTCGAAACTCATGTTTCTAAGCTCAGAGAATGTGCCGTCCTGGGTAAGACGATAAACTGCGTCCAAATCCGGAACTGGGGTAAAAAGCATTATAAAATATTACCAGCAATACGTTTTTGAAGAAAAAAACTATTGCTAGCGATGCGTTTTTGAAAAAAAACTATTGCCAGCAGTATGTTTTTGAAAAAATATTACCAGCTATACGTTTTTGAAAAAATAATATTACCAGCTATACATTTTTGAGGAAAAAAATATTAACAGATTTTTGACAAAACAAAAATATTACCAGGAAAAAAAAGTTATCGGCATTAAATGACCCTATTTATTACAACGTTTCGGCCTTTGAACGCTCCGGCCTTCTACAGGTGGTTGGAATGTCGAACTGAACCCTTTATTTCGCTCACTGGGGTAGACTGTTCTAGTTCTACGTGCCATGTTTAATGTATGTCAGTTATCAGTTATCTCCTGTTAATTTCCCTCTGAAAGTTCTCCACTGCCTTAACCGGGTATTGAACACACACACTTTGGGTCCTGTCACTGAATCTAGCCAACGCCTTTATCCACTGCGCCATGTGCAGAACTTTCAGAGGTAAATTAAGAGTCGATAACTGATAACTGACATCCATTAAACATGGCACATGGAACTAGAACAGTCTACCCCAGTGAGCAAAATAAAGGGTTCAGTTCGACATTCCAACCACCTGAAGAAGGTTGGAGCGTTCAAAGGCCGAAACGTTGTGATAAACATGGCGAGAAAGATGAGGACAATAGTCCGAATAATGTAAATAATGTACATAATACCTCATCTCAGAAATATAGACAGATATTAAATGATCCATTGAAGTTTATATGCCGTAAAACAAAACAAACCAAACAAACCATCCGAGAATGTGACTCTGACAGAAATTTTGGATGACCGGGCGAGCAAAAATTATCCGAATATTTTCTTATTCACTCAAAATACATGTGATTCTCATCCCTCGTATCTACTTCGGAAAATAACAGTATTTATGGGTTTATCTAGCGGCACCAGCTAGCCAGTTAAGGGCATCTGAGTTTTGTCAAGAGAATTTTCGTTGTCTGGTGAAAAGGCCTACGTGACAACTCCAGTGTCTGAAGGCTTTATAAACAGAAAGGTCCACGCCTGCAGTCACTGAGCAAGAGAGAGAGAGAGAGAGAGACGCTCTAATCAGTTAGCAATGTCCGTTTTGTACCCTGACCATTAGAGATACGGTGTTAAATTTCACCGGTGTTAGAAGAACGCACTTGAGTTGAAAAGGAATAAACACGGTCCAGTGCATAAAAGCGATGGTTAGATCCAGTGACTTGACCCAAACGGTTGTGGGTTCAATACCTGGCTACCGCAGTGGCGAACCAAAATTTGGAGAGTTGAGTTAAAGGCAGATAACTGAGACATCCAGAAGAGGCATAGCACGTGGAACTAGAACAATCTACCCCCCGGTGGACAAAATAAAAAGTTCAGCGGCCGAAATATGATAATAAATAACTAACATAAAACAGATAACAAAATATAAATTCTGAATATGGTAATAAAGATGAAGACAACAGTCCGAATTACAATACATCATCTCAGAAATATAGTCAGCTAATGAATAAACCGACTTAAAAGGAAGAAAGAAGACGAAATAAGTCGTTACTATTGTTAGGCCTTAAAGGAAATAAATCCCTGTGTAGAGACTAGAGTCCGCGCCAACTAAAAACAAAACTAAGAAAGAAGACGGAACTGTGTAATACTAATTATTAATAATAAATAGTTGTTTGTTATCAGAATGGTTTTGTGATATGAATTCATTTTCAGTTAAAAGGATTACTACGGTACTTTCGGATATCCACATCGATAGGTAAACACAACACCATCTGCAACATAGTAAAGAACAGAGTGCAGCGTGGCTAGTGTAACATAGCGTGAACAGATTAGTGCAACTTATCATTCCACTTATCTTGCCACGGGTAAATATAATAGCGACAGTGCAACCGGGGAAGAGCCTTAACCCCTGCCCTGTCATTATGTTCTACACTTACATTTTAAATTCATTGCTTCTTTTCTAAATTTACAAAAATCAGAATAACGTTTTTGGACTTTGAATAAACCGACAATTTTTTAGCTAATTATGTCAGTTTAGTTTACAGGCGTTTTAAAAAGACGAAAAAATATTTTAACAGTTTTCTTTAGATACATGGATATACAGGGTGCGATGGTTAAATTGTCGCCATTTTATATTTTTAATTTTGCGCATGCGCGTTGTTTGTTTTTGATTTTGAATAAATTTACTCTTTAGTATTTCAAGATATTTGTGTAATTTTGGTAAATATATCTGTCAGGATGGAAAAAATCAGTGTTATAATTTATCCATCGCACATTGTAAATGCCATATTTTCCGTTGTGTCAGAGGAAAACAGTTAGTTGGAAATGTAAATAAAGAGTGCGGTGGCTCTTACACTTTGGTTCAAAAAACGCCATCAGCCCATTATTTGTAACTTTCAGTGCCTGAAAAGATTTAGACTCAACACACTTTCCAGAATCTGACCGAATCATTATAATTTATCTCCGAATAGCTTCTTAGCCAGCCCAGAAATTTATCAACATGTATATAAAACGCAGGATAAATTCAATATATGTTGTATGTATGTATGTATGTTATATGGGTCGAGTGGTTAGAATGCTCACCACGACTGATTTGTCATTTGTCATCTTCCTGATGTTATCGGTCTGATGGGGGTGGCGATCCCCTCCAGACCGATAAAGTGCCTGAAAACCATACCCAAGCCTTGTGAGTGGAATTGGGTCGACGGAACACTCGAGGGTTTCAGTGGGCTGAACTTGTTCAGATTGTTGATCGCGCTAGATAACACGCTCTCTCCCAGAAAATGTAACTAAGGGCTGCTCAGCATAGTTGCGGTATAAAGCTCAGGTGGGCTCTGTGGTTGTTGAACAAACACAAATGTGCCTGAGCGATCGTCTGCAATAGGGATTGGCTAGCTGTCCTAATAGACGGGTATCCTCGAATACGGGTGGCCATTATGTATGTATGTATGTAGAACTTGCATCAAATCGGCAAACATGGAAAAATCTGATTTCTACTGGTGTCAAGAATTTTGAGAACAGCAAGATAGAATATGCACAACAAAAATATGCAAGCAGATATATGAAAGGTGTCAACACGGGTCGAAGGAGTCTTTTACATGTGATCAATGTCACTGCATTTGCTTTTCCATAGCAGATATTCTCAGTCACGCGCGGAGTCATCTGCCAATATGACATTCCTGATGATCATACATGTACAATCTGCTATAAAGTGTATCTGGCAGATCTAGAAATTCTAGAAGACTCACACGACATTTCCACAGCTAGAATCTAGAAAGGCAAGCTGCAACAGGAAGACTGACACGTGAGCAATGTGGGAAGAAATGTAAGACACTCGCAGGTCTTAAAACCATTTGAGATCTCATCAACGACGAAGTGATGATAAATAAAATACGTGAAAAATTATGAAAGTTCGAGTGCAAGTGGTGGTTTTACTCGGTCACGAGTTGACTTCCACCACGTATACAGTAAGCGTATTAGTGTTAAATAATAGTTTAACAGACTATTATTCTTAGGGAGAACTGTATATCTGCTCCGACTTCGAGATCAGATGTAATACATAATAAGGAAGTCGATTTTGATTGGTTGATCTTGCGTGAGAATCATAGATAGAGAAAGGTTTTTCACTGAGTCGAGTCTTAACCGCAAAGCGTTGTAGACGTGTTCTCTTTCGTGTCTGAAATGGCTCCTCATAATTAGGTAAAAATGTCAATTTTTCTCATATTTTGTTTCTTATGCAACCCTAACATGCACTTCATGTGCAACGGTTTCTTTTCTCGCCCTTCACGCTTATAGAAGCTTCTTCCGGCTTCTTGCTTTCCAGTCACGTTTGATTTTCAAAAATTTAAATGCTATCTTCTGTTTTCTTAATTCCTGTTCTTATGTTGATCACGCTCCTTAATGTTTTCCTTTTCTCATATTCTTTCACACTCAGTAACTCCCTGCCTCTTAGCGATATGATAAAAAAATGAAGAAAAAAAAAGAAACTTTCAAACTTCATGATTATATTTTGTATAAGCATCATGATAATCATTTCGTAACATTTATTCTTTTTTTAACGTAACATTTCGTTGTCTTTTATTTCTAGACCAATGGAGAACGTTTAATTATGAACCAATGAAACTGCTCGCATTTTACTTAATGTTTATTTAAACTCTAGAAAGCTAAAATCTGTTTCTGTACAGTGAAGCATAACCCAGTTTTGCAACGAGTACTATAGTTTTTTCTGGGTTTTTTTTCAAATGATTTTCATGTTAAAACAAGACACAAAAGTACACTGGAATAGCATGCACTTTTATACCAATAAATCAGACATTTGCTGGTTGATAACTGCATAATTAGCGTATTTTGTAATAACTAATAAGTTAAAATTCCACAAACAACTCTATACAATAGCTATAAAATAACAGCATTCTGGTCCATATTCCTGCTCAATAGTCTTTAGAATAATTTAAAATACAACCGCCCCCACCTACCCAATAAGAAGGATAACACAAACAACCGGATACACGTGACCTTCTACTCATAATGTCCCATTAAAATTCAGGATGTAGATTTAGTATACAACCGTTTTCTCATAGTTATGGTTAAAATGACTTCTAGCGGGAAGTCTTAGGTTTTAGTGAGGACCATGCTTATTTGAGCCTTCTGGACTCGCGTTACTAAATCACAAAAAAGAACTGCGCCAAATAACAGAAAACACACCACTTGAGGACTTCCAGCAACGGCAACAACTAAAATGGACAGCGCATGTAATTCGAAGAAAAAATAATGACATGATTAAGATGTTGATGTTCCACACTACTTCGAACAAATGGCTGGAAAAGAACCCCCCCCCATCAATATTAGAAAGAACAGCTAGTGGACATAATGTCCGATTAAAATTCAGACCTCGGGCTACGGAATAATTCTAACACATTTTGTACAGGAGAATAGGAAACAAAATATAGAATAGGCTGCACTAGAGGTAATTTCTCTCAATACCGTAAGTTGTTAGAAAATAAAAACATTAACCTGAAAACTCGAGACTTGTTCTTAAATAGCCTCGTCAGATCGAGATTTTCATATAGATGTCATGTTCAGAATTATTTAAACTATTAGCTATATACAACCGCTTTCTAAGATCCATGATTGAAAATGACTTTGATGCCTCTGGTTCTTGGCGAAGACAATACTTCTTCGAACATTGTGGAATGGCGCTACAGAATCACAAAACAAACTGTACCAAATAACAGAAACCACATCACTTGAAGACTTTCAACAGCAGCAACAACTAAAATGGATATTACATGTAACTGGAAGAGAAAAGAATGACATAATCAAGAAGTAGACGTTCTACACTACTTCAAACAAAAGGTTAGGAAAGAAACTTCCCTATCAATATTAGAAAGAGTGATAATAGCTACTGAACTTGAGAAACTTATTTTTCTGAAAAATTGTTTTAACAGAAAGATTTTTACCGAAAGCACTACTGGCTGCTCGGTCAACAAATGCCAAATGTTTCCTTATAAGGAAACGGCTAATATTACCATTAGAGATGAGGAAAACAGATTTTATACCAGCCCAATGGCCATGGAGTGGAGAAAAGCACTTGAGTAGTACTGATTACTTGGACAATGAATACCTAATGTTTACTTATAACAAAACTGCTAATACGAGGGTCATTCAATAAATAAGTTGAATTTTTCGGTATAAGGACTTCTAATACAGATAGAAGCTTACTCTTTTTTTTCTTTTTTTTTGTTTTACTTCTTTTTCACATGGATTTAATTTCTTTTGCAGATTAAAAAAAACTTTGAGAGTTTTGGCGATTAACAAAGATGGGCGACCAAGAAGCATGCTCCAGGATTGAACAGCGGTCAGTTATCAAGTTTTTGGTTTCTGAAGTGTGCAAACCAGTTGAAATTCATAGGAGAATGTCAACTGTGTATGGTGCCACATGTTTCAGCCAAAAAAATGTCTACAAGTGGGCTAAATTGTTTAAAGAATGACGGAGCAGTGTTGAGGATGAAGACAGGCCTACAGAAGTGTCTCCTGAGGTTATCGAATCAGTCAATGACCTCATTCAGTCTGACAAAAGGGTGACAGTGGATGACATTGCAAGGACTTTGAGCTTATCTGTTGGGACAAACGCAGGGGTCATCAGTCAGAAGGAGTCATCTTGCATCATGACAACGCAAGGCCTCACACAGCAGCCCAAACGGTGCAGACCATCAACGAGCTGGGCTGGGAACTGCTCCCTCATCCCCCTTACAGCCCAGACCTTGCCCCTTTAGACTTTCACCTGTTTGGTCCCTTGAAAGCATTCACGAGAGGCACGAAGTTTAAAAGTGACGATGAAGTCAAAAGTGTTGACATCAGTCCAAAGATTTTTACACTGAGGGAATACGGAAGCTTGTGCACAGATGGGAAAAGTGTGTGACAGTGCTGGGAGACTACGTTGAAAAAAAAAAGCTTCTATCTGTATTAGAAGTCCTTATACCGAAAAATTCACCTTATTTATTGAATGACCCTCGTATTACCATTAGAGATGAGAACAGATACTACACTCTTATCCAGCCTGATGGCTAGGGAGTAATGAAAAGTGTAACTCAAGTAGCACTGCCTGCTTAGTCAAAGAATGTCAAAGGTTTCCTTATAAGGAAACGGCTAATATTAACCATACCATTACCGTTGGGCTCAAATAATAAAAAAATAATCCATAAGTGAAGAGATGGATTCATACCTTTCCTTGTGGTATTTGAACGCGACTGGAATTCGAACTGGACTCTCCGATTTCTCTAAGTCGCACACCCGCTTATAGGGTTTGAAATTAATATTAAGACAGATATGTGATTTGTATGAGTCACTTAAGATAATCGATACTATTTATTTGTAAACTTACTCATTTTCTTGAAATTGTGATCTTTATTCACTATGTTAACCTTTAAGCTGCATTATCCAAATAATTAATATTTTAATCAATAATAAATCTCGATTATTTAATCAATATTAATTGGAAAAAAACTGATATTAAATATTCTCGTATGTATTCAAGAAACGAGTCTGCAAAAAAAAGTAGGTGAAAATTTTCAATAAAATAATAACAGTCCCTATTGGTGTCGAAGTTCAAATTTCAATGTCGAGTCGATAACTCTTGAATATTCCTTCATCACACTCAAACATAGTCATCATTTGTGGGTGGTATGGCTGTAATCGATGCCCCAAATCATAACAGCAGACTGCTAACTTATCTGTTATTACTCAGACAGGTGAACATTTAATTTTATTTATTACTACTAATGATCTCGTTCATGATGTTGAGCATCATAATCACAAACACTGTCCGACTTGAAGCGTTATCGTCCAGAAATACTCAGGTGGTGCAGTTTTTCGTCTGTGAAACGCAATCCTATATATATATATATATATATATATATATATATATATATATATATATATATACAGTGTGCGATGGGTAAATTGTCACTATATTATATTTTTAATTTTGCGCATGCGCGTTATTTATTTTTGAGTTTGTCGACTGCACAGTATAGTAGTCAGTTGGGTACCGTCTGTTAGAAAAAAGAGCAGCATGACACACTTCATTACGCAATTCACTACGCAATTCACTACGCCAGAAATTTGAAAACAACATAGTTGTACTGCTTGGCATTCGCACCGAAAGCTCCAATACGAATATTTCAGAGTGTTTGGGTGTCAATCTGAGAATAGTGCAGAGGAATCGGAAAGAGTTGGATGAGTGATTACGATGGTGTTTGGAGTGATCACTAATGATGGGACGTTATGCCTCCATTCATCTTCCCACAGGTTTAAAATCAGAGTTTAAAATCAGTGTTTTTCTTCACCTAGATGTGCTGCCTTTCTGTTCTGTCGAGTTACATCTACCCGGAACATCTGGCTATGATGTGCCAGCTATCCGCCTTTTCGCCAGCTTTTCTCCAGCTTGGATATGGATTTAGTTCAGAGGCTATTTGAGACGCATGCCATAGAATCATAAACAGTGGGAGCTTGTCCCCACTATCACCCCCGTCTTTGACAACTTATGCAACGTTATGCCTCCATTCATCTTCGCACAGGGCCTCAATCTCAACATGGATGTCTACATCAAGTGCCTTGAGCAGTTAATGCTGTCTTGGATCAAGAGAGTGGCTGTTGGAAAACCACATGTCATACAAGCAGCAGAATACAGTCATGGCTGTCAGGTACTTTCTGCGGCCACATCACCCTTTACATCTGGGCACCTAACTCCCCAAACTGCAACCCCCTTTATTATAGTGTGTGGGGCGCAATTGAGCGAGAGACCAACAAAACTCCTTGTAACGCCAAAGATGAACTGAAGGCAAGGATTATGGCAGTATTCACGAACGTAAACAAGAAGACCGTCCAGAAGTGTTGCAGGAGGTCCCAAAAATCGTCTGGAGGCCGTACTTGAGGTCAATGGCTATTTTATTAAAGAAATTTACGCTTTAGTATTTGAAGATATTTTTGTTTAATTTCGGTAAATTTAACTGTTAAAATGAAATGTCAGTATTATTTTCATTTTTGCGTAATTTAGACGACAATTTATCCATCTCAGCCTATATATATTTAGGCAGCATATCTTCATTCAAGCATGTTTCATTTAATAATGTAGACATTTTATACCTATTTAATATATATATATATATATATATATATATATATATATATATATATATATATATATATATATATATATATGTTCAGTTTATTTGTTTAAACGTTATATTTTAAATGGATACCCCTATCTGAGTAGATTCTCTGTTTTTATTTATTTATTAAACAGTATATTTATTTATTTTCTAAAAAGATTTCTCAAATATTCAGGCCGATAAATGTAAATAAATAAATATACTGTTGAATAAATAAATAAAAACAGACTATCTCCTCAAATATTTAAAAAAATAACCTTTAAACAAATAAATTAAATATCTGTCGGATTTAATCCATTTCCTATTTTATATATATATATATATATATATATATATATATATATATATATATATATATATATATATATATTGTTGTGGACCCAGAATAGGTCCGAAAGAAAACTCGAACTCAGCAATTTAATGAAAACATATTTTTAAACAAAAGAACGAATGCAAAAGTGTTGCACGTCCAACTGGCGGCAAAGTACAGTAGTCAACTCGTCAACTGTAGACAGCGATATTTACTGTCCCCCTCGAGGGAAAGATGTGGCACAAGGCCGAGTTTAACGTGGGTAATCCCGAGCCCGTAGGCTCGGCCAAAAAATGTCCGTAGAAACTGTAAAAACAGAATCGGGTTGGTCAACCTCCCCAAACGAGACTCTGCCCTTCGGCGGAGCCTCGTCCGGGTTCCTCTCTGCTCAGAGACAGAGAGTTCGACCATCTTGTTGGAACAAGTGGCAGCAAGGCTGTCAACTGTCGACAGCTCTCTTGAGAGGCATAATCTCCCCGTATATATACCGTAACAGGACGAGTCCATTTAGTCCATAAAGGTAGGTCCCATAATATAAAAAAGTGTGCTCAATACAGAGTAGAGCAAATATAATTATTTATTTGAAAATTTTAACATAAATATGTTATAAAATCACTACAAAAATAGCCATTTTGCTTCAACACCTCTGGTGTCTTATCAAGTGATGACGTTGAATGTAGAATAAAGGGTTTTAAAAGGTTCAAAATAATTAACCACCCCTCACAAGGGGAAATGCTGTTACATAAGCTGGAATGACCAATCAAAATACAAGTATACGAGAATTCAAAAAACTTGACAACGAGGTATGGTTATAATAACTATTAAATGCTTTAAAGTTTGGGTTATACTAAAATAGAATTTATTATAACTAATAAGTGTTAAATTATACGATAAAATTTGAAATTAAAATTAAAAATTAACCAATTTAAAATCTAAATTTAATCTCTATTAAGTTTAAAATTATAAAATTACTGAGGACAAAAACACATATTATTCTATTTATTTTGTTTTTATTGAAATTAAGTTGGAATAAACGTTAAGATCGACTGCTCTTAACTTCATGACAACATGGATACATTTGAATTCTATGCATAGGCAGGGGATGATGACATCTTGCGAAAGACAATACATACACAATCAGATTATAATACATGCACGAAGACATATTTAGATATATACACACAAAAAAGGTGACTAGACAGGAAATATCACCACGACCCTTTACAAAAAAAAAACAAAAAGAAAAAAAGAAACCATACCTACACAATGAAATGTGCATGCAAGTTACTATGCACATAGACACCGATAAAGACACATACATACACCCACATACATTGACATAGACACTCCGATACAACAACCAAGAAATATTCAAGATTGAAAGTGTTATTAAACTAATTCTAAGCACTTATTAAAATATAACTTATAGGGGCAAATATTCATAGATAAAAATGGTCTAATATAACAGAAAACAAACAATATTGAAAGAAAGGACATTAAAACAGATATATACGTAGAAAAATAACACGATCTAATATATAAAAACGAAAATTATAAATACACAAATATATATAAAAATATATATTTCATATATATCTATATACGCCCTACAGTACATTAGGTGAGAAAATAAGAACTACCTACAGATATATGTGTACAGTGTACACACATTCTTCACTACAGACAGAAGCACAGAAAAGCCTACCTATACACAAACATATACGCACATATATACATGTACATGCAAACACACACATATATATATATATATATATACATATACGCATATATACACATACAGAAGCAAGCATAAATATATCAATCCACACAACAACGTAAAAAAGTAAACAAACCAAATATAAATATATATACATACATACATACACATACATACATATATACACATACAGACATATATATATATATACATATATTTGATAGTTGTATATTTAGGCAGCAATCCTTCTTTTATGCAAGTTTCATTAAAAACGACAGACAAGGTACTACGGTTAAGTTTTTTATTTAATTTTTCTTGTGTACGAACAAGAGTTTTCTTTGCTGGACAAAGGGTGTGTAAGAACTGTCCAAATGTTTTATTTTTCCGAGCGCTTTCGGCTATATCTTTAGCCATTATCAAGGATGATTTGATTTTTCTGTTTAATTAAGTATGTGCATTATGTGTATGTCTTAGTGTGTAGTAGTGGTGTTTTAATTACCAAATACGGTTAGAACGTTGTGGCTTTGTTCGTAGTTAATATTGTTGCGGGTAGGCCTTTTCTTTTTTATTATTAAAGCCTCCATAATTTTTGGCTTTAATAATAATTTAATAACCTACGCATATTCTAACAATATTATCTTATTGACGATAAAGTTCAGTAGAGTCCATAATAATTTTAAAATGTAACAAGACACAATTGTTGATTAAGTCTATAAGCAATTAAAAAAAACAACCTTATCAAACAAAAGTAGATTTTAGTTAGTTTAAGGTGTACTATATTTATGGGATAAAATGCTCAATATCAGAGCGTATGTAAATATAAATATAAAAGTGAACATTGTAGTCAACACTCAGAGGAGACAGGCTTTTTTATGCTAGATGCAATTGAGTTCTCCACCGCCTTAACCAGGTATTGAACTCACACTCTTTGTGTCCTGTCACTGGATCTAACTAACGCCTTTATCTACTGCGCCATGTGTCCTCAAGGACACATGGCGCAATACCTGGTTAAGGCGGTGGAGAACTTTGAGAGGGGAATTAAGAGGAGATAACTGATATCCATTAGACATGGCACGTGGAACTAGAACAGTTTTCCCCAGTGGGCGAAATAAAGGGTTCCGTTCGACATTCCAACCACCCGAAGAAGGTTAGAGCGTACAACGTCCGAAACGTTGTGATGAACATGACGGCAAAGATGAGGACAATAGTCCGAATAATGTAAATAGTGTACATAATACCTCATCTCAGAAATATAGAGAAATATTATGTTTTAATCGTGTGGAAAGAAGAGAAAAACACTACTTCGTTTCCGTGAGAAAATAAAAGAAAGAAGTGAAGTTAGAAGTGTTTAACGTCTTCTGCCAATACCTCATAAATAATGGAGTATTTCGTTTTGACAGCGTGAAAAGACAAAAATCATATATCATATCACAGGCGCTACTTGGTTTCAATAAGAAAAAGAAAGAACGTAGGGACGATAAAAGTGTTTAACGGCTGTTTCACTGAAATGGAAAAACACCCTTACTTTTAAAATTACGGACCAGCATTCATATTCATGATTGTTATTGCATTATTTTGTTAAAGTTGTTATACTCAAATATTTAACGATGTGACTGGTTAATTTCTACGCATATTTTATTGACACGGAATTCGCCATTAACTTATTCAATCTTTAACTTAAGAATTAAGATTCAGGCAGAAAATTCAAATAGGAAAACCGTTCAATTTTCACGGTTTTTTCTAGTCATTATTGTTAATATGAATGATGAATCTGTTATTATACATCGAACGCAATTTTATTAACACCGGAAGTCAGTGTGCGATATTTCATATATATATATATAAGACACTTCAATTATATATTATCACTCAGAAATCGAATAAAGTTAATTTTACATGGTCGCATACAATGTCTTCCAGCAAACATCTTTCTCAAATTCGTAACGAAATCATAAAAATAGCTAAAATATTATTTGCCTGAGAGTGTTGAAACGAAGACGAGTGAAATTGTACATTATTTTCTTAATGAAAACAAATGTTTACCTTCGTGAAATCTTTACACGAGTCACATTTTTCCCAAAGAATATTAACGAACCCAACAAAATGTTCAGTACACCTACGTATATACGCATTTATTTCTATGCGTTGGTGTATGTACGAACGTTAGTTTATGTAAATATCAACCCTCTCGTTCAAACATATATATATATATATATATATATATATAGTTTAGTTGAATGGATATGGGTTTGTGGCCGTAGGTTTCACGCTTATGTGATCCTCAGACAATTGTCTGAGAATCGCACCTAACGATTGACGATCAGTACCTGACTATTATGTTATGTATGAAACTCATAGTGGCGCTACCGGTGAGGAAAAAATGTATATTTAATTATATATATATATATATATATATATATATATATATATATATATATATATATATATATATACACACACACACAAACACGCACATATTCAGATACACACAATTGGCTGAGGATCGCATAAGCGTGAAACCGACGGTCAAAAACTCATATCCATTCGACTAAATATGTCAACTCTATCAATGATATTGAGCGCTTTCCAATAAACATCGCACATATATAAAATATATATAGAATTTACATATATGCGTATATATATATATATATATATATGTGTGTGTGTGTGTGTGTGTGTGTGTGTGTGTGTGTGTGTGTGTGTGTGTGTGTGTGTGTGTGTGTGCATTATTTACATTATTCGGACTCATTTTTGTCGCCATATTTATTACAACGTTTCGGCCGTTGTACGCTCCGGCCTTCTTCAGGAGGTTGAAATGTCGAGCTGAACCCTTTATTTCGCTCACTGGCGTAGACTGAGGACAATAGTCCGAATAATGTAAATAATGTACATAATACCTCATCTCAGAAATATAGACAGATATGTGTGTGTGTATGTGTCTCTGTATACATAAACGTATGTATGTATGTATGTGTGCGTGTGTGTGTTTAGAATGGATTTTCATAAATCCAACAAAGTTTTATCACTTTAAACGATATTTTTTGTGGATAGGCGCACTGTAAACAGTGCGCCTTTCCACTAAAAATATCGTTTAAACAGTATATTTATTTTCACCTACCGGCTTGAATGTCCGAGAAAACTTGTTAAAAAGAAAAACTTGCTGCTAAAATCTGATTACATAAAACCTTCGACGGGAATCGAACCTGCGTGACTCTGAGCAGTACGGGCCATTGTTTAGCCCTGCACGCCTTAGCGCTTAGCCACGAAGAAACAAAGCCCATTTTAATGCATTCAAATGAAATTTCTTCTGCCATACATTTCTCGAAGTTTTCATATCTGCACATATTTTCGATTCCAAATGTAAAAAAAGAGAATTTTTAGAATGGATTTTTATTAATCCACCAGGTTTTTATCACTAAGGACTAACAAAAATATTTTCACTTAAATTTCAATTTTATAAACATTTTAATAAAGGCGATGGATTTTTTAATCTATTAATCCACCAGATTTTTATCACTTTAAAAGTTATTTTTAGTGGATAATCATATTTGAGTAGGCGCTCCGTTTACTTATTAAACAGTATATTTATTTATTTTCACCTAGCGCCCTGAATGTTCGCGCTTTAATAAGATTTCTAGAATATTCAGGCTGGTAGATTGAAAATCGATAAATGTACTGTTTAATAAGAAAAACGAGAGCCTACTCAAATACGAGTATCCTCTAAAGATAACGTTTAAAGTAATAAAAATATAAAGGGTGATACAATAATTTCGGCCGATTTTAACCAGTGAAAGATTAACAATCAAATAACTTTTTATAGTTATCGAAGCCTATTACGAAAATGGACGATCAAAAAGAAATGACTGTTCTTTCTCTGTATATGTATATATATATATATATATATATATATATATATATATATATATATATATATATATATATATGCGACAAATATAATTTATGATATGCTATATATAGATTAAATTGCTCAATATCATGGATAGAGCGTATGTAAATATAGGATGTTCCAGTAAATAGGATCCAAAATGTGAATTAAGTTTAAGCGTCTAATGATTTTTTTCTTTTTCTTTCAACCATAGAAAGATTAACAATCAAACAACGTGTTAAGGTTATCGAAGCCTATTACGAAAATGGACGATCAAACAGAAATGCATTTCGTGCACTTCGCGATTTTGGGGGTCAACATAATCGACCGATCGAGAGTGCAAATTGAAAAGATATAACGCTGTTGTGGGGAGGTTCAATTCCTGCGCGCGATGACGAATAGAGGTGTCTGGATTTTTCGCCACATTCTCGTGCATTGCAACAATGTTTTCAGCTGAACGGCATAAACGAGCAGACAATGGTGTTTTCACCTTTGCCACCGACCCAGTTTGTTTGAATTTAAGATCAATTGTTCCAGTTTTACTCTTGAAACTTTAACACGTTGTTTGATTGTTAATCTTTCGATGGTTGAAATTGCCAATGACTTAATTTGTTAAATCTGAAAGAAAAAGAAAAAAAATCATTAGACGCTTAAACTTAATTCACATTCAAAATCTAAATCAAAATCGGTCCAAGCTATTGGACCACCCTTGAAATATATATATATATATATATATATATATATATATATATATATATATATATATATATTTAATTTATATGTGGCATATGAGGTGCATGTTCGGCCTTACCATAAGCCTCGTGAAAACAGAAGTGTTGTTCCAGTCCAACCCTCCCACAACAAACCGACATCTATCCATCTCCATCGAGGGAATAGAGCTGAAGACTATGGAGGAATTCAAATACTTCGGAAGCGCCATTTCCAAAGATGTCTCCCTTGACAAAGAGCTTAATGCCAGGAACTGCAAGGCAAGTACACCCCTGGGCAGGCTGCAAGCTCACGTGCTTAAGAGATACAATATCCAGCAGACCACCAAGCTCAAGGTCTACAATGCAGTTGTCATCATCAGCCTTCTTTATGAATGCGAGACCTGTACTCTGTATAGAAGTCACATTAAACTGTTGAAGCCCTTTCCCATGAGAAGCTTGCTCTCTGCCATGAAAGCCCAACTCAGATGGACGGGAGCATGTCATCCGGATGGACAATTACAGAATCTCAAAGCAACTTCTCTATGGCGGGTTCAAATATGCATCGGAATCCGACAGAATGATAGGATAAAGAACAAATAGGAAACGTTTATAAATCTAGCATGTTTCGCTTTTATTAAAGCTTCGTCAGAAAATGCGATATGAAGAAAGAAAGAAATTATATTTTTTTTATTTTGTGTTGTTTGGTTTTCATTGTTTAAACATGCTTCACGTGTATTTGACCTGTTAAGCAGCGTTAGCTTAAGTTATGGCGTTCTGAACTCAAAGAGAGATGACGCATCTCTTCGAAGCTCCAAAATATAAAAAATTCCAAGCTTAACTGAAAAACGTAAATATTGCTTTATGTATGTAAGTGTATCATAATTCTAGTTTGTCTGAGTGGGATTCGGACGATAATGTATATTCGTAAGTGTATGTGTATCTAGTAGGCATTATATATGTTTGGTGGTCATCTACGTGTTGACTTAGAGACGTTTTTTCGTAAACACTGGTTGTGGCAGATAAACATATGTTAGATTCTTTAAGAATTAATTTAATAAAGGTGGTTGATGTAATATAGTGTTCTTGGCGTGTGTTTGTAGTTGGTGAAATTCTTATCAGGACCCACTCGAAATATTTTCGATGTAAAGAATTCTTAAATCTAAGTTTAAATTAAAAATATATTAAATCTAAAATATCTGAATATGTTTTTGCGTAAAAGGAAAGGCAAACTATGGAAGATGATAAGTAACTTAAGTTTCTGATATATGTAAGGAATTAATGTTGTGGTTGATTTTTTATGTATGTATTTATTTATTTTTTTAGTCATGTCTGATTGAATAAATTACAGATATTATGCCAGTGTTTAAATTTCTTTTATTTTCATTTCCCAAGTACTTTCGATCTTCTTTCAAGATCATCTTCAGGGGTGCAAGTAGTACAAAACTATATGTTGTTCATTGGTACAAGTATTTATACAAAGTTGTGCGTTGTTATCCATTACCATAATTTTTTCATTGTGCTTTTAAATGCAAAACAGTTTACAATACTTGGAAAAGGAAAATAAAAGAAATTTAAACTGCTATAGAAAATTTCTCTCATCCTTTAATACCAATACATGGAAGGTTATTCGTGAGTATGAACTGATTTTGTTAAAAATTAGCAGACATAATGTCTGTAATTTATTCAATTAGACAATCCTAAAAGAGAATTTGCTGCCTAAATAGAAATTATTTATTTTTATATATTTTTACAAGCTTAGGCGATCATGTATTTTTCGATACATGACTGACGAGGCATCATTTTTTTCCGCAGTAGGTTGCCATTTCCTTCTGCGGTAGATCAGTTGACATCCAAGGTTATAGAAACCGGTAAGAAGAAGAGGATTCATGCCTTCCCCGAGAGTAATAGTACGTAAGTGAATATAATGTACTCGACAGGAATTCGAACTCAATTCGAGCCGCTATCCATTAATCAACCTTACCTCCCTCACTTGCCTTTAAAGAACGAAACACGTTGGCATAACAGATTTTCTTCT
>OZ038486.1:126770404-126940404 GCA_964036315.1 Acanthosepion esculentum | reverse complement strand
TTCTTTGTTCCACTGACGCCTCTTGCGTCTCTCCTTCTTCTTCTACTTTTCCTCCTTTTTCTTTTCCTTCTCCACTTCCTCTTTTTTTCTTCTTCATCACGCTACCTGTTCTAGCCGAAAGATTTCCGAAATTGATAAATTATGAGGCATCTTAATGACTTACTGCTAGAAATTTCAGAACACATCATCCCTTTCTATTTTTCGCTCGCTTTGTACATCCTGTTTTGTCAATATATACTGGATATTACATTATGAATCACACACACACACACACACACACACACACACACACACACACACACACACACACACACACACACACACACACACACACACACACACACACACACTTCTTTAAAAGGATTGTTCATCCGACCTCATTAATATAAATGTTATTTTTTTTTGGATACACGTGAATTTTATTTTATTTTATTAAAGAGACAAATTAATAACAACCGCTCTAAATTGAGAAAAGTCGTTTCCCTGTTGGATAAAAGGGATGCAGGTTCGATTTCTGTCGGGGTCACAAGTTTTCGTTGGTAGGACGAATATATATATATATATATATATATATATATATATATATGTGTGTGTGTGTGTGTGTGTATGTGTGTGTGTGTGTGTGTGTGTGTGTGTATGTGTGTGTTAGTAAAATTAATGGAAAATGTCGAAATCCGTCAGACATTTCATTTACATTTCTTTAATAATTTTACTAATATATATAGACAATATATATATGCTCCTGTAAAATTTATTTCGGTTGATCTCTCGGGTGAGAAAGTGTGAGTTTGTAAACAGTGACTACTACTGCTACTAATGCAATACTCTTCGATAAAACGAATAGAGTTCTCTCAGTCACTGGCGTGTTTATCTAAAAATAAATACGCTTAAATTCACATTCGTCCCTGCCCTGCGTCAACGGCTTAGGGGTAGATTCTTCGACTGACGCCAATTCAGCCGGATAGAAATAGAGGCAACCAGACGTCTAGCCACACGGATGAGCTGAGTTAACACGAAACAGTCTGTCTGTGGATGACAATATATATATATATATATATATATATAGTCGACTTCCTGACGATATCGAACTGGATTGAGGTCGATCCCACCGTGCGGCACCTTTGGAAAGTGTCTGAACACCATACCACGGGTTGACCCAAGCCTTGCGAGTGAAACTGGGTAGACAGAACTCTTGTGAGCTGTCGATAGCTGTGCTAGCACGAAGCCAGAAGTCAGCGTGCCCGAGGGCTTGAGCGTGCTGGCCTTGTTCAAATTGCTAGATATCACGCTCTCTCTCAGAAACTGTAACTAAGGTCTGTTCCGCATACTTGCAGTATAAACCACAGGTAGGCTCTGTGGATGTTGAGCAAACATAAATGTGCCTGAGCAAGCGTCTTCAATAGGGATTGGCTAGCCGCCCTAGTAGACGGGTATCCTCGAATACGAGTGGCCAGCTATTATATTGTGATTGGTGAGCTCCTGTTAAATTCTGTCGTTTGCCAGACGAACTATTCTCCTGCCTTTTTTCCGTCATACACAGGGCTAGGACAAGGCTCCACTTAGACATCTTGGAGTCTATTATTATTAATATGCGACGTCCTGCCCTGTATAGACAGCGGGAGATTAAATATGTTGGCCCTATTGGAGGAAACTACTGCCTGTCTGGGAACATATTTAGTATTATTTTTTTACCTCTTTCCCCCTTATATGATTATCAGGTAATTTATTTTTTTAATACCAGTTGTTGATAATAATTAATACCAGTTGTTGATAATAATTTTTCTTATCAGCATCTCTGTTTTATGTTGCCGACGATTCTGTTTCTGAGGAAGTGTCGGCCGAAAGGTGCCTAAAATATTTTTTTTCTTAAACGAGATATTTTTGTATCTATTTTAATAATAAAAAATATGATCCTTTTCCTTAAAGTTATCTTGTCTTGGTGTGGCAGTAAGAAAAATCTGTTTAAATATTTTCAGGATCGTTATGACCACCAGTTTATTAAGCTTCTCAATAGTTCCATTCGATTGAGACGTAAAGTACGGTCCCTTTCGTATAAAACTGAGTTATTGAATTCTTGTTCCCAAAATCATATCATTCCCGGGAACATTGCTCGGCGCATCTCTAAGGTGAAATGTCGTAACATTTATAATGTGGAGCGAGCTTTCCTCCGGGATGAAACTGTTTATTTTTCTGAGCTAATCAACTCAGCGAGAACCCATTATCAGGTTATATGGGGTAAAGTCTGCCGCACTCTTTCTCTTTTGGATAGGTTTCGGTTTTTCAAATATCTTTCTGATGGCGATGTCTATTTTGATAATTGAACCAAGGCCGATGATTTGGCTTATTTAAATTCCCTGATTAAAAGGAAGTTTGGTTCGTATGTCGCCACGGACTGACATATTATTAATTTGTCTCATTATTGTTTGTCCCAGTCTGATAAAATGGTCCTGTCCCAGGGTTTGGAGTTTTGTATCCCCACTAGGAATATTGATAAAATAGAGGTCTTCAATAATTTTGAAATGTACTTTGTTCAGTTATCTAAGCATCTGCCAAATTCTGAAGAGCATTTGCTTCGTTTTAAAGCACGACTAAAATACTTAGCATATGGCTTCTTCAATTCTTCTATTGATTTTTGTGGTTTCCATTGGTAGAGGAACCATTTATTTTCAAGTGGCCAAACTATTGAAAAGAAAGACTGACATTTATATTACTAAGCCCGACAAAGGTGCTGGTGTTGTAATATTAAATTATTCCGGCTATGTCAACAAAATGCTATCCATTTTGAATGATGGCAGTAAGTTTCGGAAAATTGGAGATGACACTTGTGACGATGCTGCAAAAACCGAAGATCGATTACAGAAGAGGTTGTTGGAACTTAATAAAAGTAAATTTCTATCGAAAGAAATTTATAATAATATCCGTCCCGTAGGCTCCCAACGTCCTCAGATGTATGGGTTGCCGAAAATACATAAAACGGATGTTCCACTAAGGCCTATTTTGTCCATGTTGGGTTCAGCCCAGCATAATTTGGCTAAGTGGCTTAACGAAGTTCTACAACCTGATTTAAATTTTTATTCTGAATAATCTGTGCCTGACTCTTTTCAGTTTCCTGATTATATGCGCAAACTGAAACCAAATTTCGATACTAAGATTTTCCTATCGTTCGATATAACTAGTCTGTACACTAACGTTCCACTGGATGAAACAATCGAGATCTGTGCTGACATATAGAAAACCAGAGGAGCAGAGGAAAACGTGGCATAACCTAACTAACGAGCTTGTACCAATGGGTGGCAGAACAAGGTTTCTCCTTTTGCTACTTCTCCAGACCCTGTTCTGTCATGCACTTGCTTAAGCTCGCTAGGTATGTCAGGTGTTGCTTACCCCTGTCTCTCTTTCCCCTCTGTCCACCCTGTGAGTATCAGATTCTCCAAGCCACCCTTTCTCATTACGTGTCCCAGAAATTTCAGCTACCTCTTCCTGATGTTAAGTATAAGCTTCCTCCTTGTTTGCATCCTCTCCAAAAACCTCATCGTTGCTCACATATTCGGTCCATGGTATCCTTAGGATCCTTCTGTAGAACCATACCTCCGTTGCCTCGAGTCTCTTGGGAGCGATAATAAAAAGACAATTTTTATTAAGAGCTACAAAGAACAGGAAAGTGAAGAATCGTGATCGGCAACGTTCAGAAGGAACACGACACAAAGAAGTTTAGAGTGGAATTGTCCGTAGAATTCATTGTCCGAGCGTTTTAGACTAATTCATTAGCAATTTTCAAGGCGTGTTTTCAATTTTTGTGAGGATAATGATTTTAGTATATTTGTGCTATTTCCTATAACGTGAATTGGAGTAATTGTTACTTGCCTGTAATATTGATAAAAGAAAGATAGCTGCTTAAATATAGAACATATATATGCTTGTGCGTGTATTTGTATATATATATATATATATATATATATATATATATATATATATATATATATATATATATATATATATATATATATATATGTATGTATGTATGTATATATATATATATATATATATATATATTATGTCCTGGGTATGACGATAAACTACATCCGGCAGCAAGTCTTCTCATCGGGAGATTGGAGGATTTTTAATTGCTGTTGTACCCAGGTCCGCCCTGACCCGGGGTGGTAGCACCTGTCAGGGTCCCACCTATGGGCAGATAGTGTCTACCAGGGCTGACCAAGATCTTTAGTGTTATAGAACACCATTGGTCTAGGAGATGGAAAACCCTTACACGAAAAGCCTGAGGTATATTGTCTGCTTCGTCTGTGGCATTTATTTGCACCGACTGAGTGTATCAATAGTTCCGAAAAGTGTGGATGGTTCTGCACAAGCCTTCACCACTTTAATCAAATCACTTGTGTGGGTTTTCTGGCCAACAAAAAGACAATTTAGACTCGAATTCAGGAAAAGACAGCTGCAATTTAATTGGATGCATAATGAGGCCTGTTCATCCGATATACCCCATAGGAATCACTTTTTCCGTGTACCAGCGTAAAAATCCCTATCACAACAGACGCCTATTTGTGACTGCTCGAAATAATATTAAACGCATCTTTAAAGAGCCTAAGTTTTTGTTTCCTAATAGAATGATGCACCGTATAGTTTCCAATAGTTTCGGCTCACGTGACTACTGGCGTCTCTGTAATAAGTGTCTATCAAGCTTTAGATAAGAATGTTGAATCTCTGGGTGTTGAGATGGATATCTCGAAGGAAATTGACAGAGTTTGGGGTCATCCTTGTCTTGTTAAAAGGCTATGGTAATTCTGGACGAATTCTTTCTTATCAAATCGCAGAATGAAAGTTATCTTGAATGGACACTCTTCTAGATCATTTTTTTTCATAAATGCAGATGTTCCCCAGAGCTCTGACCATGAACCTACGTTTTTCCTAATTTTCATCAATGACCTTCCTGGTGTTATCAGTTTTTAATTCTATATCTATACTGATGACACAACTGTTTACTCCTGTCTTAATAGTAAGTCTGATCGGTTAAAGTCAAATTGGTAGCTGACCTTAAAAATGCTCTACAATCTGTTGTTCAATGGGGCAAGGAGTAGATTGTTAATTTCAACGCCTCAAAAACGAAATTGTTTTCTTTTAATCATTTGAGAGAACCTTTTTTAACTTCCATCAACATGGCTAATGCTAACTGCCAAGACTCTGCCCCTTCTCAGACTAACGTCTTCAGCTAACATGAAGTAAAAGAGTATATTGAATCAATTGCTAAGTTTGCAGCTAAGAAAGTTGTTTCTCTATTTCGTGCTAGACAATTTCTCTTGCCAGAATCTATCTTACGTATTTGCAAGTCTACCATTCATCCTTGCTTTGAATATTGCTGCCACGTCTGGTCTAGCGTTCATGCTATATATTTATAGATTCTTGATAAAATCCAAAGAAGAATCTGCAGTATCATTGGTCCTGATCTGGCATCCCTTTCCCACCGCCATGATGTAGCTTCCCTGTGCCTTTCCTATAAATATTTTCATAGTAATTGTTCGGATGAATTTTCTCTTATGGTACGTAGACTTTATGAATTTAAGCGCTTTATTAGATTGGCGGCAAGGTCACATCGTTTTACAGTTGAAATGGCAAAATGTAACAGCAAATTCTATGCTAAAAGTTTCTTCTATCACACTCCTCGTTTGTGGAACTCTCTTCAGGCTTCTTGCTTCCTAGCCAATTTTGGTCTTCAATAATTTAAATACAATGTTAATCGTTATCTTCTGACTTCTTAATTCATATGTTTTTTTATTGTTTTCTCTTCTTAAGAGTAGTTTTTCTCATATTCTCTAACATCCAGTAACCTCTTGCGTCTTCAAATGATTAATACATTCACACACACACACACACATATATATATATATATATATATATATATATATATATATATATATATATATATATATATCCGATGCGATGAGAACGAAAGTAATATATAAATTCTAACGTTCGCAGCGTTAATTCAAAAAAGAGCTCGATACAGGTAGTAGAGCGATAATTATTTATTTATTATAATTTTATCATATAGACAAAACCATTTTACTCACAAGTTGCATTCTTTGTTGTGAGTAAAATGGTTTTGACTATATGATAAAATTATAATAAAAAAAAAAATATATATATATAGGGAGCGAGAGAGACAAATATAAAGAGAGAGACTCATAAGGGTAGGTGTGTGTGTGTGTGTGTGTGTGTGTGTGTGTGTGTGTGTGTGTGTGTGTGTGTGTGTGTGTGTGTGTGTGTGTGAGGGAGATATTTATATATATACCACTGGGTTTCGATACTGCTGGAAGCGATTCGCGTATCTTTACAACGTTTTATAATTCACGATATTAATTGAATGACTAAAAGTGTGAGGCTTCAAATCTCAGGAGAGTTGTGCGACTGGTCATTAACTTTTTCAGTTCAAACTTGGTCAAAATTCATACGATCACCTCACGGCAGTTTATATCTCGGGTAGAAATTGCCGAGACGGGCATGTATCATTAGCCAAGACCTTCCGCTTTTGATATCACACCTTTTCATTCTTTACGCATTTCCACTCTTCCTCATATAGGAGGGTGGGCTGAATATTTCATAGGCTGACTATAAACGAGTGATGCTAGATTTCTGGAATCTTGCATGCATCAATTTCAGTTCTTATTAATAACTGCATCGTTTCTTTCCAGGTACGTGGGACGACAGCATATTTCATAGTCTGTCTATGAGCGATTGATGCCAGATCTCATGCATTAATTTCACCTCTTATTAATAACTGTATTGTTTCTTTCAGGTAAGGAGGTGGACTGATTATTTCATAGTCTGACTATAAACGAGTGATGCTAGATCTCTGAAATCTGGCATGCCTTAATTTCAATTCTTCTTATTAATAACTGCATTGTTTCTTTTCCAGGTACGCGTGGGGGGTTGACTGAAAACTTTATAGACTATGAACGAATGATGCGAAATCTTGCATTCATTAATTTCAACTCTTTTTATTAATAACTGCATTGTTTCTTTCCAGGTAAACATTTAAGATTTAATAATCAGCCTCCAACCATCAAATTTTGTTGCGGCGTATCTAATCTTATTGATCTAGGCCTGAGTCTAATTAGGTGAGTATTAAATTTGTGTGAATGTAATGCACAACTCCATTGTGCATGAAATGCTTCAAGGAATATCCTTTAAAATATTAATTTTATGAAATCACTTCTCTTTGCCTTTATAATGAAGAATTAAAATACCATTTTTATGGCTTTTGCATACAATTAAAGAGAATTACTGACTTTTTTCTATAGACAACGTGTAAAAGCACGCGATATACCCTACCCTCGTCAGACGCCAACCAGGTGAGGTAAAACAGTTTCTGTGACTAAGGTGGTACTGCAACCCATGGCACTGCCATCAGCTTTTGTCACCAGAAAGGGCATTGCTTTTTGTGTTGACGTGTCAGTCTATTGCGATTTTTGACAATTGCCAGTCAGATTTTCAACGTTGTGTTAAAATCGTTTACTTCTGATCGTTAACCAATACACAACGTGCTCTCTATCAATGACGTAATACGGAAGGAAGACAGATTTGTTTCACGTCGGAAGTAGCATTTTGTTGCGAGCATAAAAACCCGAATCATTATTTAAAAGTATTTTATTAATATGAGTGTAATTGTGCAATGATAGCTTACTCATTTATTATATAGTGTGTGATTAACCTCTCACATAGTTGGGGCATCACCGACTAAACTGGCTCCCCTATGAGATTTTTTCTGGTGAGAGGTGTGTCTACACCAAGCAGGATTTAAAACAAGACTCGTTAAATGGTGGATGTACCTTCTTGTAAGATCAATATCCATCTAGCACAACTGATGTCTCATGGACTATCGTTATTATTGATGATTTAAACGTTTTGAAAGATAGCAGCGTCATTAATGATTCAAATTGAAATGAATAACAAATCTAGTAATCATGAGGTTACTATTTACTAGAATTCAGAAGGGTAAGTGATTTTCTTGAGTACATTTTATCTTCAAATAAACCTGGGCGAACAAGCCAAACGCATTGATATATCTGCATTCATAATTTGGGAATAGAAAAGAAGTGAATAAGTTTGACAACTTGGTGTCAAGAATACACAACTCCGTTGCTTTAAGGAATATCATACTACTAAAATATTCATTTTAGAAAATCATTTTTCTTTAATTTTAAAGTCTAAAATAAATAAATTATCATTTTTATAGCTTTTACGCAAAATTAAAGAGAATTCTTGACTATAAAAAGCTGAACATATTGTTTAAAATTATTTTGTAATAGGATTTTAACTGCAATTATAGCAGCCTCATTTATTACATAGTGCTGATATAAGTAACCCGATACTACCAGTCACATGTTCGGGTCATTAGCGACTAAAATGGTTCCCTCACCAGATTTTTTTCTGCTGGGAAAAGTGTCAAAACATCAAGCAAGATTAAAAACACAACTCGTTAAAGGGTGGATGTACTTTCTTGTAAGATCAATATCCACCTAGAACAATGGTTTAGACTGGGTATCATGTCTCATGGGCTATTAATATTATTGATGATTTAAACTTTTTCAAAGATACGAGCATCATTAATGATTCAAATTGAAATGAATAACAAATCTAGTAATCATGAAGTTACTATATTCAGAAGGGTGAGTATATTTTTAATTTTTTTCTTCAAATAAACCTGGGAGAACAAGCCAAACGCAGTGGTATATCTGCATGCATAATTTGGGAAGACAAATGAGGCGAATAAGGTTGACAACTTGGTGCCTAGAATGGAATGCTTCAAGGAATATCGAACTGTTAAAATAATAATTTTAGGAAATCCTTTTCCTTTATTTTTAAAATCTAAAATAAATAAAGTATAATTTTTATAGCTTTGGTGTGCAATTAATGAGAATTCTTGACTATAAAAAGCTGAACCATTGCTTAAAAGTATTTTGTATTGGGATTTTAACTGCAATTATAGCATACTAATTTATTAAATAGTGCTGGTAAAAGTAACATGTTTGGGTCATCACCAACTAAGATGTTTTTTCAACCAGGTTTAAGGCAACGGACTACAGGGTCCAGCCGAAATCTTTTCGGCTGGCAGGTCAAACTCTCTGCCTCTGAGCAGAGAGGAACCCGGACGAGGCTATGCTGAAGGGCAGAGTCTCGTTCGGCGAGGTTTACCAACCCGATACTGTTTATGCGGGTTCTACGGGCATATTTTGGCGGAGCCTACGGGCTCGGAGAACCCACATTAAACCCGGCCTTGTGCCACATGCAACCCTCGTGGGGGGGGGCTAAATATTCTAGCCGAAATCTTTTTCGACTACACAGTCGAACTCTCTACCTTCGGGCAGAGAGGAACTCGGACGAGGCTCCGCCAAAGGGCAGAGTCTCGTTCGGGGAGGTAGACTGACCCTGAACCCGTTTATAGGGGTTCGAAAGGGAATATTTTTGCCGAATCTACGGGCTCGGAATCTCGTTAAACTCGGCCTTGTGCCACATACGACCCTCGTGGGGGGGTGGCTAAATATAGACGTTCGAACTCTTTGCCTCTGAACAGAGAGGATCCCGGACGAGCCTCAGCCGAAGGGCAGAGTCTCGTTCGGGGAGGTTGACCAACCCGATTCCGTTATGCGGGTTCTACAGGCATATTTTGGCCGAGCCTACGGGCTCGGAGAACCCAAGTTAAACCCGGCCTTGTGCCACATGCAACTCTCGTGGCAGGGGTGGCTAAATATTCTAGCCGACATCTTTTTCGGCTGGACAGTCGAACTCTCTGCGTTCGGGAAGAGAGGAACCCGGACGAGGCTCCGCCGAAGGGCAGAGTCTCGTTCAGGGAGGTTGACCAACCCAATCCCGTTATGCGGGTTCTACGGGGCATTTATTGGTCGAGCCTACGCGCTCGGAGATCCCACGTTAAACTCTGCCTTGTGCCACACTCAACTCTCATGAGTGGCGGTTAATTATTCTTGCCGAAATCTTTTCGGCTGGCAGGTCGGACTCCCTGCCTCTGAGCATAGCCTCGTTCGGGGACGTTGACCAACCCGATTCCGGTTATGCGGGTTCTACGGGGATTTTTTGGCCGAGCCTACGGGCTCGGATAATTCACGTTAAACTCGGCCTTGTGCCACATCTACCTTCGGAGGTGGGGGTGGGGCTAGTAAATACCGTCTAGCTGAAATCTTTTCAGTTATACAGTCGAACTCTCTGCCTTCGGATTTATGCGTGTTCTACGGGGATTTTTTGAACGAGACTACGCGCTCGGATGACCCAGCCGTAATGTGCGATATGTTAAAACAAACATACAGGTGATTTTATCAGTAACAGAAACAGCTGTTTCATGTTCATCATAAAATTGAAGCTATAAGATAATGGATCTGCTTATGTAAATAACTGTCATCAATTAGTTTAATTTTTTTCAGTTATCTAAAACTCTGGATATCTTTAAAAAGTTTTAAGGTATTCAAAATCTTTTTTAACTATTTTAACCTTTTCTTAATCTTTGAATTTTTTTTTTTTTACCTTCAATAGTGAAATACGTGTTTATTTCATCTTTGGCAATTTTTTCCTTGTAAAATTATGGCGTTTTGGCTATATGTTTCTTTTGTAGCGAGCCAAAAAGTTAGTGTTATCGATCCTACTATGTGACAGTAAATGCGGGACAACTTCTGCACAGATAAAGGAAAGGCTTTAAGCAACAGAAATGTGATCCGCACAAAAGAAGGTTGAGAATTGCATGGACGGAACAACGACGAAGTTTTAGAGAAAAGGAAAACAAAAAGGACCCACATACTTAACATCAGAAAGACACAGTTGAAATTTCTAGGGCACATAATGAGGAAGGAGCAATTAGAAAATATGATACTCACTGGACAGATTGAAGACAAATGGAACATAGGAAAACAACGAATAACGTACCTAGCGAGCTTGAGTTAAAGGATGGCGGAACAATGATTAGGAGATATAGGAAGAATACAAAATGTATTAAGAAGTACAGAGAACAGAAAATGGTGGAGAGCCATGACCGCCAAGGTCCTAAACGGATACGGCATATAGAAGAACTTTTTTTAATTTTTTAATCTATTTTAACTTTAATAGTGAAATTCTTGTATATTTAATCTTTAATAATTTTTCCTTTTTTTTTTTAGATAAATGTTTCTCTTGTAGCAAGCAAAAAAATTGTGTTACGATGCAAGTGTAACAGCTATTGCTAACTATCGCTAACATATTGGGAGGTGAGGCTGTCTTCGCTTATCACACATAGGCGACATGTTTTCTGCATTCTTAGGTCTCTAACTTTTAGGAATATTCGTTACCGTCTGAACTTTGAACGTAAATCTCTTTTTTTCCGCGTTATGGATTAAGTTCGAAGTTACATAAAAGGAAACTGGATTTTTTTTTTTTCTGAAGATTCGCTTTTATGATGTTGACAGAATTGTGATTTCGTTGGAGATGAGAAAACAAAAGTAAACTCCAGTATCGGGTGTCATTAGCATTTGAAATTTCGTTCTCCCATTTACCCTGTGGCCGCAATTCTATTTTGCCGAATTCATCTCGGCAGTCGAATTACTAAGTTCATTGGAAGTACTTGATGCCCTTGTCGAGCTAATATTTTACAAGAAGCTTCGAATTTATTTTCTTTTTATATTCTCTCTTTCTTTTTTCTCCGCGACTATCATTTAAGTCTCTGATGGTATATTAAGAGGCTGAGCTATTTATTACACACACACACACACACACACACACACACACACACACACACACACACACACACACACACACACACACATATATATATATATATATATATATATATAGATAGATAGATAGATAGATAGATAGATAGATAGATAGATAGATAGATAGATAGATAGATACAAACTACGCTCAATTGATGTAAAAGACAAATATCTATGCGATAGAATGAACAGGTTTAGATAGATAGGATTTACTGGCATAGTTCAGATGTGGAGCAAGGCTGAAAGTATGGAGCACTCATTGATGATTGAACTCACTACTCAGTCATAAACTGACCTAGAGAGACAACCATTAGCAGATAGATATGAAATGGTTTAGATATATATAAATACATCGAGACTGATAGATAGATAGATAGATAGATAGATAGATAGATAGATATAAACAGACTAAAATAGATAGATAGATAGATATAAACAGACTAAAATAGATTGATAGATAGATAGATAGATAGATAGATAGATATAAACAGACTAAAATAGATAGATAGATAGATAGATATAAACAGACTAAAATAGATTGATAGATAGATAGATAGATATAAACAGACTAAAATAGATAGATAGATAGATAGATAAATAGATAGATAGATATAAACAGACTAAAATAGATAGATAGATAGATAGATAGATAGATAGATATAAACAGACTAAAATAGATAGATAGATAAATAGATAGATAGATATAAACAGACTGAAATAGATAGATAGATAGATAGTTAGATATAAACAGACTAAAATAGATAGATAGATAGATATAAACAGACTAAAATAGATAGATAGATAGATAGATAGATATAAACAGACTAAAATTGATAGATAGATAGATAGATAGATAGATAGATAGATACAAAAATACGAACGAATGTTTAATCCAGAAGCCATACAGAACACGTCACCCACAGTTAGAATCACTATAAGTGCATAGAAATGTGCATTAGCGTTCATTCATGTTTCCTAATATTTTTCATATATGTGTGTGTGTGTGTGTGTGTGTGTGTGTGTGTGTGTGTGTGTGTGTGTGTGTGTGTGTGTGTGTGTGTGTGTGTGGTTTCGTGCAGTGCGGTGGTTATACCTGAAGGGTCTGGGAATTTGAACAGATTGTTTAGCCTTTTCATCTGTCAAGCTACCAATTGTTTCTTGTGGATCGCCGGCCATTTCACACGTATCTCGAAATGACTCCATCAGAAAATAATGAATGTCATTTTCTATAGTGTTTTTTTATGTACATATATTTGCTTCTTCTTTCAGGAAGCCCTAACGCATTTTATCTTCTATCAATTTTTCAAATGTGGACGCATGTATCACCACACAAATACACACGCAACCACAAATATATATGTATCTACGCATATATATATATATATATATATATATATATATATATATATATATATATATATATATATATATGTGTCTGTTTTACGTATGCATGCGTGCATTTTATACTGTACGTTTTGTCGTGTGGCTTATTTCTATCTTACTACGTTTGTGTGCGTATTGATTTATAAGTATAAGCAAGTGCAGATAGATAGACAGACAGACAGACAGACATGAGCCCAAACATTATGAACAGCAAAATATAACAATAATAACAGCTTTTGTCCGGTAACAACTGTGAATACGATTGTCAACGTCATATAAGCAGATCAATACGTTTTGTACGACAATGGTTTCAAAACCATTGATCTGGCTACAAACACTCCCCAAATCTAAATCCCCTTTAGCAATCATGAGAAAAGTTTGACGAACAAAATCAACACCACATAACTACTAGTAGTTAACATCCTGGGACCAAATCTCAAAAGAAATAGAGGTCTTGTACAGTCCATGCCTAATCAGGTAAGAACTGTTTAGCAGGGATATATACGACCAACACATTCTTACGTAGGTTGTCGTAATGATTTAGCTCATGAATGTATCTAGATAAAAAGAATAAAATAAATATAGTGCAGATAATTTAATGCGTGTGTGAGTAACAGTTGGGGGGTGCCTGTTTCTTCTACAGGGGAGTGTTTGGTGCCAGTTCTCCGTAGCTGAGACATTTGTGTGCCTGTCTGCCATATCTGAGACAGTTGGGTGCCTGCCTTCCGTAGCTGAGACAATTGGGTGCCTGTCTTCCGTAGCTGAGACAATTGGGTTCCTGTCTTCCGTACCTGAGACAATTGGATGCCTGTCTTCCGATGCTAAAACAATTGGGTGCCTGTCTTCCATAGCTGATAGAGTTGGGTGCCTATCTTCCGTAGCTGAAACTACTGGGTGCCTGTCTTCCATAGCTGAGACAGTTGGCGGCCTGTCTTCCGATGCTGAAACAATTGGGTGCCTGTCTTCCGATGCTGAAACAATTGGGTGACTGTATTCCGATGCTGAAACAATTGGGTGCCTGTCTTCCATAACTGAGACAATTGGGTGCCTGTCTTCCGATGCTGAAACAATTGGGTGCCTGTCTTACATAGCTGAGACAGTTGGGTGCCTGTCTTCCGCAGATGAGATAATTGGGTAATTGTTTTCCGTAGTTGATATAGATGAGTGCTTGAGTGTATATATGTCGTCAATTTTCTATCAGTCTGATACAGGCGGATGCTTGTTTTATGTAGCTGAGACTGGTTGATGCCTGTTTTCCGTAGTTGAGACAGTTAAGTGGCTGTTTTCCGTAACTGAGTGCGTTGGGTTTATGCATTCCATAGTTGAGACATGTGGTGGGGGGTGTAGTCCGCAACTGAGACAGTTGGGTGCCTACTTTCTGTAACTGAGTCGGTTTTGGGTTTGTTTTCCGTAGCTAAGAAAGGTGAATGCCTGTTCTCATTAGCTGAGATAGTCGGGTGTCTATTTACCGTAGCTGAGACATTTAGGAGACTGTTTTCCTTAGCTGAGACAAATGAGTACCAGTTTTCCGTATCTGGGAAAGTTGTGTACCTGTGTTCCGTAACTGAGACGGTTGGATTTATTCTTTCCTTATTTAGGTTGGGTGCTTGTTCACTGTCGCTGAGAATTTGTATATGTACATTAGATATTTGCGTTTTGTTTTCCGTAGCTGGCACAGTTTGATACCTGTTTTCGTAGCTGAGAGTCGTGGTTAAATGTTTTCCTTAGGTGAGATGTGGGTTTTCACTCTGCCGTGAATGAGACATTAGGGCGAGTGTTTTCCGGGGGCAGATGCCTGCTTTCCGTGCCAGAATCAGTTGGGTGTTTATTTTTCATAGCTGAGACTGCTTTATGCCGGTTTTCAGTCCTTTGGATACCTGTTTTCTGCAGCGGAGACAATTGGGATTATTATTTCCTAATTGCAGTTGGGTGCTTGCTCTCTGGCAAAAATTGGCGTGTCTATTTTTCGTACCCCAGACATTTAGGTGTCATCTTTCCGTATATAAGTCTGTTGGATGTCTTCTATAAATCTCTGAGTCAGTTGTTTTTCTTCTTTCCGTATATAAGTCAATAGTGTGACTTCTTTCGTTATCTGAGTCCGTTGGGTGTCATCTTCTCATATATGAGTCAGTTGTGTATCTTTCGATTTATGAGTCAGATGCGTGTCTTTCCGTATCTGAGTGAGATATTTCCGTATATGAGTCAGTTGGATGTCTTCTTTTCGTATCTGAGTTAGTTGGGTTTTCTTTCCGTAGTTGACGCAGTTGGACGTCGACTCTCCATGCTCTTTATAAAATATGTTCTCGCCAAAAGTATATGATGATACTTGTTTCATTAATCTTCGTTAATTTTATAATTCTTTTCCTCTTCGTTCTGATATGATTCTTATCACCTTACCGAAAAGGTAATGGACGGCAATTTTGGACCTCAGATCCTGAATAATTATTCATTCATTGGCACCGCCGTCTTCTAAAAAGAAAGCATAAAATTGTTGTCTTAATTATGGTTCCATTCGATTTGGGTTTTTTTTGTGGAAAAAATGCTACATTTACGCCAGCAACTATTCTCCCCGATAGTTATCTATAAACAGTTTAGTTCATTACCGAAAAGACGTTTTAATATCATTTTCAAACAGAAATAATATTTACTCAAATATATCTAATAAGAATATCTCTTTTAACTTTGAATTATTTGATTATGATCAACTTTAATGCAATGTTTGATGATGCTAGCTGATTAATAAGAGCTTTCTGAAACAGAAATAATCGAACTAATAGATTTTTTTAAAGAATACCGCATTTAACGCTGTTTGTCATTTATTTATCAAAAGACACTTTTGTTTCTTTACTTTGTAATTAAATATTCACTTTCAATAGAGTTTCTGCCAGGCGCTTTGGTTGTTAGAGGGAAAATAAAGTAAAAACAACCGTTTCATTTTTTCCCTGTAACTGAAACTCACCATCATCAGCAGCAGCATCGTCATCAATCCAATGACCAGGTTTTGTCGTAGGGTCACTGCGTAGATGAGTATCTGACCAGCCCCATCTACATGCCTTGGTTGCTTACCAGTGTCTGGGTCTACAGTCGAAAATTTGCGTATCATGTATTGGGCAAATAGTCCAGGTGGAGCCCATCACTCTTCAGGTTGGGTCACTGACGATGTCCACGGACTTGAAGGCTCGCCTTGGTCCTGGATATATTCTGTGGTATTTCCGTTCTTGTGTAAACATCCCTGGATAATAATAATAATAATAATAATAATAATAGTCGTCATCATCATCAATGATAATAATAATAATAATAATAGTCTTAATCATAATAATCATAACAATAATAATTGTCATCATCAGGCTCATGACCGAGTGTAATCGTAGGGACGCAGTGCGGCTGAGCTCATGATGATTTCCCTCCGCATATCTGCGTTGAAAACCAAAGAAGTGTTCATCCATGCGTTTTTCAGGTTGGACCACAGCCGATGGCTTCTGACTTGAAGCCTCGCCTTATTCACGTACAGATGATAATTGATTCCATCAGGAGAACTCTCCACTTTGACTGGGAAGCAAGAAGCCAGAAGAGAGTTCTACAAACGAGAATTGCGATAGAAGAAACTATTAGCATAGAACTTGCGGTTACATTTAGCCATTTCAACAAAAAATGATGAGAGCTTACCGCCAACCTAGTACTGCGCTTAAATTCATAAAGTCTAAATACCATAGAGGAAAATAATATTTATTTTTCAAATACAAAAGTATGGCACAAGACCAAAAGGAGGGATAGGAAAGGCTGGTCTTCAGTCTGTCTTATCTTAAACTTAGCTAGCCATAATTACTTACCTAAACATACCACAGTATTCCTAATACTACAATAATACATTCTTACTTACCATTCTAGCTACAGCTACCATTATGCATCAAAGTCTCTGTGAAGTCCTAATTAGATCCGAATGTACCATTTGCCTGAGAGAGGTGGATAATAAAAATAACAGCATTTAAAATGAAACCCCATTTTTTATGTGATTTTTTAGCATAGAGGAAAGTGATATTTATTCTGTTTTTATACAGAAATGTGGCACAAGGCGGTGGGGGGATTGGGGAAAGGACGGTCTTCTTCTGTCTTAACTATAACTTAGCTAGCCGCAAACACTGACCCAATCATACGAACAATATTCCTTATACCAAAACAACACACCTTTCTTACTGCAACCACCATAATACCTCATCGTCTCTAGGAAAATACTAACTAGTCCCCATATTTACAATTCGTTGTCTGTGGGGGGAGGGGAAATAAAATAGCACAGAGGAAAATTCATCAGAACAATTACCATGAAAGTATTTATAGAAAAGGCACAGCAAATCTATATTACGGCGATGGGAATGTGACTGAAGCCGAGATGCCAGGTCAGGGAAAATAATGAGTCTTCTTTTGATTTTATCAAGAATCTCTAAATATATAGCAGAAGTATCAGGTTAGATATGGCAGCAATATTCAAAGCAAGTGTGAATGATAGATTTATAAATATGTAAGATAGATTCTGGCGAGAAAAATTGTCTAGCATGGCCTAGAAACCAACTTTCCTAGCTACAAACTTAGCAGTTAATTCAATTTTTTCTATTTCATGCAACGTTTGTCCAAAAAGGTGCAATGAATAACTCTCCCGAATGTTAGCATCAGTCATACTGATGGAAGATAAAAAAAGGTCCTCTCAGACGATTAAAAAAGAGCAGTTTCGTTTTCGATGCCTTAAAATTAACAAGTCATCCAATGTCACAATTAACAACAGATTTTAGGTCATTTTTTAGATCAGTAGATAATTCGACCTTTTCGAACCGATCAGAATTACTGTTAAGACAAGAGTAAATAGTTGTGTCATCGGCATAAATGCCGAGTTAAGAATTGATGTCATCAATTATATCATTTATAAAACTTAGGAACAACGTAGCCCGGGGGAACACCTACATTTGGCAGAAAGAACTAAAAGAACCATTAAAAACAACTTTCATTTCGCGATTTGATGAGAATGACGGAATCAGTTCAAAAATTCGTCCAGAAATACCATAGCCTTTCAACTTGTGAAGAAATCCAGTATGCCAAACCCTGTCAAACACCTTCGTGATATCCAAACCTTCACCATTCTTATCTAAAGTTTGATAGACTCTTTCAGCAATAATCGTTAATACATCATCAGTTGATCTAGAGAAGCGAAAGCCATATTGTTGATCTGAAGGAAGACAGTGTGAGGTGAGATGTTTAACTAATTCAGAGATTGAGCAATGGCTATTGGTTCTCTGTGGTAATTGGAAAAAGAAACCAACTTAATTCGCTCCTCTGTACCTGACAGCGCTCGCTTGTTTTTAACGTAGAGCAGCGAAAAAAGACTATTTAAAGAAAGAAAAAATTAAATTGTTTGCATCGAGAAAAAGCCCGATCTTACTTTACCCTCAAATGCTTGACCAGCCCCAACTGCACGGAAATATAGGAGCATTCATAGTAAGGATCAAAGTCCAATCAGAATGAATGTACGTTGTTGGTCACCTAGTGTCTGTAATGTACATAAGTAACCGAGAAAAATAATTGCTTAGTTGTGTCCCTTGAATTAAACCATTTTACCAAATATATTTATCCTTTGCTCACTCCATTTTGGTCAAGGCAAATGGATCAAGAAATTATAATAGCGAAGAAATATTAATATTTAATATACCGATGTTTTTGTTGTATATGAAATTTGAATAATTAGATTTTTTTAAACGTGTTCAGAGCTGGAAGTTAAATTAAATTAAAGTTTATAATTTGTACATTTTTTTATCTTGCTATTGACCATTACCTTTTGTCTTTTTGCAGTAAACGGTTAGTCCTTGTTTTATCGTTTTTTTCCCTCGCCCCGTCTAGGGTATCCTGGTATGGTCTACAGTTCCCTTAAGACAGAACCGCTGTAGAGGTTGAATAAATCTGGGGAAAAGACACATACTTGTCTCACCTCCCTTTCTATTTTTGTGTAACTACCCAATACATTTTCTATCTGTATGCAGGCGTTTTTCTCCCCGTATAAGTTTTGGATTATTCTAACGTCTTTTCCAATCTGATCCAAAAAAGAATAATCATACCAACCCATCCATTTTAAACACAAAGGTACATATATTAAAAAATGTTTTTTGTTCTTTTTTTTTTGTTGTTGTTGTTGTTTTTAAGGTACTAATATTTATAGAACTTAAAACGATTACTTGGTTACTTGATTAAGGGGAGGTGTATAGATGAAAAAAGCTTTCCCACTTTGTCTTAATATCGTGTTAATAAAAATGCGTATGCAAGAATACGAGATGAAGATTATTAAACAACAGCAACAACGACAACAACAACAACAATTATAATAATAATATCTAATTTTAGCCTGTGAAAATTTCTCGGTTTTACTATTTTAATTTTCTGATGAATCTTAATTCTTAAGTTAATGATTAAGTAACGTCTTTTAATAAAATTCCAGAAATGAATCAGACATCTCGTACTATCAAAAATATTTTTAATGTTTAGTTTTCTCCTAACTGGAATTTGAATGAAAACAGTGATAACACATACCCTGAATCCATCATTAAAAAACACAAGATGTGGAATTAGTAAATACCAAACAGTTCAATTACCTCGGCGTATGGATCAGTTATAAGAAACTGGGTGAAGGAGAGAAGGAAAATGAACATAAAATAGGCAGCACCAGAGTTAGTTTCACCCAACATCGTAAATTTCTACAAAACTAAAACATTAACTTGAAAACTCAAGTCCTGTTTTTAAATTGCCTTTTCAGATCGAGACTTTTATATGGATGTCATACAAGGTACGAAACCTGTCCAGGAATATCTAAACTCTCAGCTGTATACAACCGTTTTCTAAGATCAATGGCGAAAAATGGCTTTGAGCGAGTGAAGCCAGAGGATCTTGGCAAAAACGACCCTTATTTGAAAGAGAACCACAAACAAAGAACTGGGAGAAATGACACTAACCACATCACTTGAGGACTACAAACAGCAGCAACAACTATAATGAATAGCGCATGTAACTCGAAGAAATAAAGAAAAAATAATGACATAATCATTCCACGCCACTTCATAAAAAAGTTTAGGACTGGAAAGAGCGATAACAGCTACTGGACCTGAGAAACCTATTTTCCCGAAAAGTTTTTTTAAGAAAAAGATTTTATAAATTTCAACCGCGAGCCATATTGGCTGCTCGATTATGATTACCAAATGTTTCCTTGTAGGGAAAACGGCCAATATTCCTATTGAAATTACCATTTGCATTACTCTCTTGTTAATGTTTCTATTTGAAGTTCTTGCTTCTATTTATCCCACTTTTGTTTTCCCTGCCCGCAAAAGAAAATCGATGTTTTGCAGCACCCGAGAAAATATATTTAATGAAAATTGAAATACCACTCCAAAATGGCGGATTCGCATGATTTCGGTTGACAGAAAAAGAATAGAGACACGTTTCAAAGGTTTATAGAAATGGAGAGGAACGAATGACAAAAGTAAAGATGAAATTGGCGGGGAAAAGTGGAGGAACAATAAAAGAAAATGAAGTTAAAGTGATATGAACAGAAAGAAAGAACGTAAAGAGATAGAGTCAAAAAGAAAGAAAGTAAAAGAGAATAAGAAGGATAAGGATGAAGAAAAGGAAGAAAGAGTAAAAAAAGAAGGAAAATAAGAAGTAGAAAAAGTGAAAAGAACTGTAGTGAATGAAGACAGATTAAGGAGAATAAGAGGAAAAAACTAGTAAGCTGTGAAAAAGAAGGTGTTAATAATAATAATAATAATGAAAAAGAAGAAGAAGCTCGTGTAGGTGTTCTTGTGAAGTATGGTGGCCGTTAATAATTAAGTATGACTCAAGACTTCAATGTTAAATAAAACAGTATTTAATTACAACCGCAAATAAATACATAACAAGAACAAAGAAGTAAAAGTCAACCAAAGGTAATTAAACATTTCAGTGAATACCTTGTTAGTAGCGCGGCTCGGCTTAACGTCCGGTAAATCCTAAATCAAAACCCAAATCATCGATGCACAATAATTCACACTAATTCGACTGGATAGTTCCACTCAATAGTCACTCAATAATCACTGGAGTCAGTAGCCTGACACCTATATTGATACATCTAGCGGAAAACCTATATTCATAAGTCCAGAGTGTCACGCTCGAACCTCGGTGTCGGTAGTTACTCATTTTCTACCTATATGACACAGTTAAAGATAGAAAAAATTTAAATTAAGCAAGGGTATATATATATATATATATATATATATATATATATATATATATACACACACACACACAAAGGGAATACAAACGTAATCTATCTTTGTATATTTTTATGTTTTTTTCTTTCATTGACATGAGGGAGCACAATAAAGTGTTTTTGGGAAATTACATTCTGAAACCTTTGTCAGTGCTTGATAATGAATACAGTCTTTTGGAGTGGGCCAAATATCAAATCCAGCAGACGTTGACTTCCGTGCGAGAAGCACCAATCCTCTGGTCGTGGTGTCTGATAATCTTTTTAAAGCGTTCGCCTTGCCTCTTCTTCATTCTTTTCCATCACAAGGGTCGTTCTATGAAAAGCTGAAAAATCATTTCTTTGTCTTATTATTGTGTTAGTAAGGGTGTATATGCGTAAATGTCAGATGAATATCAGTATTAAATAACAATAAAATAATAACAATAATGATAAAAATGGATGCCTGCAAGTAAGGGAGATCTGTGATAATAATAATAATAATAATAATAATAATAATAATAATAACCTCAAGAAGTTTTACATGGATATTGGAAAAGCAGTTATAGAATTCAAAAAACCGCTATCTATTGAAGGAGTGCAAACATTTTGGGAGAATAGTTGTAGCAACACAAAGGAATATAATTCCAATGCAGAGTGGATCAAACGAGAATAAGAACGAATGCTGTACGAGAATGGAAAAATATAACCAAGAATAATGTAATATAATCCCCAAAATGCAAATCCCTAAGAGATGGCAGGATACAGTACTTTTGTCTCTATCATCTTTCATCAATTCATAAAACTCTTGAACAAACTTTATCAATGCTAATTAATAACCCCAATTAAATTCCAAAATGGATCACTGAAGGTATTACATAACTTCTATCAAAAACGCGTGAAAGAGATAATCCCCAAAACTATAGGCCAATAACATGTCTGCTGATGAACTATACTTACTCTTTCCTCGTTGAAAACAACATTATTCCTCTGGAACAGAAGGAACGTCCAAGATGTTCATATGGTTGCAAAGATCAATTACTAATAAATAAAATGACCAAGAGAATTGCAGGAAAAAAAGGTAGAAATCTCAGCACAGCTTGGGTAGATTACCATAAAACTTTTGATAATGTGTCCTTAAGACTTTGGAAATGTGCAAAGTTTCCTTATTGATAGTAAATTTCCTTAAATATAGCATGAAACTGTGGAAAACTACATTATAACTAAATCACACCAAAGGTACTGCTACTTCCGATCGTTCGAATAACCGACGACGAATTCTTCAAGGAAACAATCTGTGACCCCTTCTGTTTTGTTGTCCTTAATCCTCCTTTCGAATGAACAAAACTATGGATACAAAGTAAAAAAGAAAGTGTTTAATCTATTCTACATGGATGATATCTTGGCCAAAGACAATAATGTGTTGAATGGCATCCTCAATACTGTAAAATGTTTCAGTGATGACCCCAATATGAATTTCCGATTAGATAAATGTGCAAAAGTAACATTCAAGGGAGAATTATAGGAATACACTCAATAGATTTAGATTTTGTGGCAAAGATTAGGGAACTGAAACAAGAAGAAGCCTATAAATTCCTAAGAGTCAGCGAAGGAGATGGAATACAGTATACTCAAATAACGAAGAAATTGAGAAAAGACTATTACAGGCGTGTGAATCTGGTGTTAAATAATATATTGAATTCACAAAGCAGAATATTAGCCATAATCAATATGGCTGTCCCTGTGGTGCAATACAATTTCAACATGCTTAATTAGATCAGAGATGACATTAAGCAAATAGATATCAAAACGGGAAATCTCACTCTCCACTGTTTGCATTATCCTAAGGTTGATTGTATGTACCCAGATCCGGAGGAGGCAGAGGATTAGTTCAACTAGAACTGTCTTACAAAACCTTGAAATCGAAATCCCAAAAATGTGTCACGTGTAGACATCAAAAATTCCAGTTGTAGTTGGAACCCTCGGTTTGATTGGAAAAGGTTCAGATAGATTCATTGAATAGGGTCGCTGTTAGCCAAGAAATACAAATAGATTGAACTCACAAGTACAGCTCACAATTTATGAATGGCTTTAACTATGTAAGATGTGTGTGATGACCTCAAACCTTTTGTCAATAGTTGAAAGTTCTCAATACTGTAAATTATTTCAATGATGATATCAGTATGAATAAATGTGCAAAAGTAATATTCAGGAAAGTGGGAATTATCGAAACACAATGAACAGTTTTCGATTTTGTCATAAAGATTAGGGGAATGGAGTAAGAAGAAGCCTATAAATACCTAGGAGTCAGCGAAGGAGAAGGAATACAGCATACCCAAATGAAGGAGAAAGTTAAAAATAAATACTACAAGCGTGTACATGTGGTTTTAAATAATGTATTGAATTCACACAGCAGATTATTAGCCATAATCAATTTGGATGTCCCCGTGGTGCAATTCAGTCTCAACATCTTTAATCGGACCATAGTTAACAATAAAAGAATGAATATCAAAACGAGATATTTATCACTTACCAGCGTATCCTAAGCCCGATGTTGGTCGTCTGCATTTGTCAAGATCTGAAGGTGGCAGAGGATTAGTTCAACTAGAAGTGTTTTACAAAACAACAACAATCACTCTTCAAAGATACCTGGAAACTACAGAAGAATGTATGATGATCTGTGTGAAAGAACATGAAAGAAGTAAGAAACTTTACTCAGTAATAAAGGAAACCAACAAATTCAAAAGTGAATTTCAAGTGGGTGAAAAAGTGCAAATAAACCATAATACACCTACTGCAGCGGCAAAAAACCTAAAAAAAAGAAAACAAAAGCAAATGCAATGTACCAAATGCAGAAAACGATAAAAAAAATAAGCTTCTTCATGGTCAATTCTCTGCCCGTACCAAACAAAATGATGTCGACAAACCCCGTACTCATCAATTGTTACGTAGTGCAGGATCAAAAGCTGAAACCGAAGGTTTTGTTCTTGCTGCACAGAACCAACTAGAAATTACGAAGCAATCATACTGAAAAATTGTGTTAACCCAAAATGCAGATTCTGTGATAAATATCCAGAAACAACTGACCAATCAGCGCGGTATTAGCATCCACCGTATTTAAAACTCAGCATGACAGGGTGGGTCAATATCTGAACTGCAAAATTTGCAACGGTTACGGGGAGGAAACGGCAAGAAATTGGCATGTACAAATCCAGACACGGATACAGGCATAGCAGCCGTCACAATTTTATGGGACTTTAAAATACACAGAAACAGAACAATCTAAGCTAATCGCCCAGACATCGTGATCAAAGATCACAAAAACAAAACGTGCATTCGTATTGATATGGCAGCGCCTGTAGATTGCAATGTGTCTTTGAAAATCTTCAAAATACAAAATACAAGTCTCTTGAAGAGAAAATCTAAAGAAATATGGCACATGAAGATATCAATACTTCAAGTTGTGGTTCGAGCCATCAGACTGATTGGAAAAAGTTTCCGATAGACTGATTGAAGTCATCCATGGCAGCCCATGCCTTAAAGAAATGAAAAAAAATTGTTCTCACAGGTATACCTCACACCTTACGAAAAGATTTATCTATGTAAAATGTGTTTGCTCTTAGGTTGTTTTATTTATATTTTTTTTATTTTCAGTGAAAATATCATGATGCCATTTCTGACCTTAGGTCTCAGGTTGTGACTCGAAAGGAAATGATTATACAACAGAAATCAAAGGAAATAATAATAATAATAATAATTTTTTTCTGTTTAAATTATTATCTAAGGTTTTGGCATTTGTTTGAAAAAGCAAATGTTATCAGTTGAGTGATTAATCATATCTTAGAATTTAAGAAAATTTAAAATACAGACATCAAAAATTAAAGATAAAAATATAAATAAATATTTATGAGTGGGGAGGTGATAAAAAGTTATTAGAAGCCGATTCAAGTCTAATTCGTTACCCCCCCTTTGTCACCGAGGCCTGTTGGTACTGTTGGTATGACGTTTGCGTCGAATCGTAATCGTCCGGGTTTCAATTCTCGGTAATGGATGTGCAATGCCGAAGAGTGGCAATTGGAGGACGAAACGGCCGTCCAGTGCATTCTGTTGAGGATTCTTCTAGACTCGATGAATTACTTAATTATGATTGTCTGAAATCCTCCTAATAATTTCTATCACTTTTATATATATTTTACACACCAGTAGCACCACCTTGAGACGCACAAATCGTGGCGGAAAGTAATACGCTTAATTTGTGCTTCAGTTCACTCAAGAGTAAGTTATTGATTACTGTGTAACACGATTTTTGTCCTTGGTTAGCAACTGTTATTCTTCATTTGCTTACACCTAGAAAGTATGACAAGTGGCTAATATTTCCTTCAAATTTTGCTTTTGTGACCAGGATAATGATATTTCTGAAATTGACCAATTCCCACTGGGAGAACTGGTGAATGTGAACATTCTCGTCCACGCAAAGTAGGAACGAAACGACATCTGATTCAAAAGTAGTAAAGTTGTATTTATTCTAGTATTACACAAGATGGACCACAAAAATTAGAAGTATTTTTTCGCGATTTACGCTTATACTGTAAATAACTTTTACAAGTCAGCCCCCAAATATAGTTTCCATCATGTTTTCGTTATATGTCCAGTATATCCTGGTGGAAGCACTTGCCTTGCTACCCTGAGTATCCCCCGTTGACCGAGCGGCCAGTACTACCTTCGGTTGAAATTTATAAAATATTTCTATTAAAACAATCTTTCAGGAAAATAGGTTTCTTATGCTCAGTAGGTGTTATCAATCTTTCCAGCATTGATGGAATTTCCTTCCTAACCATTTGTTTGAAGTCGTGTGTAATGTCAGCATCTAGATTAATTTATTATTCTCTCTTCGAGTTACATGCGTTATTCATTTTGGTTTTTTGCTTCTGTTGAAAGTTTTCAAGTGATGTGGTTTCTGTTATTTGGTAAAAGTCTTTGTGATTTTGCAGCGCCATTCTGTTGGGTTTGATGAAAGATTCTCAAGTCTATTAATGGTTATTGTTCTTTCTAATATTGATGGGAGTTTCTTTCCTCATCTTTTGTTTTTGGTGATGGGGCAAATTAATATCTTGATTTTGTCATTATTTTCTAGTCTATTTATATTTGCCATTCATTTTAGTTGTTGCTGCTGTTGGAAGTTTTCAAGTGATGCGGTTTCTCTTATTTGGTAAAGCTCTTTGCGATTGTGTAACGCCAGTCGACGAGGTTCGAAAAAGTATGGTACTTGTTAAAGCGTACATGATTCATTCATTCGAAACTGTTACATTCAATAGACTCTTTAGACATTTCTGGACCAATGCCTAACATCCATATGGCTGTCTCGATCTGACGAGCCTTTTTAGAAATAGAACAATAGTTATTAGGTCATTTTTTGTTTTAGTTTTGTAGCAACTTATTGCGTTGGACACAACTACAATAGCGCAGTCTATTCTATGTTGAATTTCCTTCTCTCCTAAGACAATATTTTCCATAACATAGTAAAATCATTATCTTAAGCTTATATTAATTCCTGTTTAGTTTTTACTCGTATTACTTTCATTTTATTTTGGGTGCTTTTAATGGACTGATTTTAGGACGTTCTGTCAACATTAATAAAGAACTAACACTAAAAATGCACATACTTATAGACTTAAATATATGTGAGCTAAGGAATCGGAGAGTGGAGTTCGAATTCCGGTCGAGGCCATTACATTCACTTACGTGCTAATACCCTTGGGAAAAGTATGAATCCTCTTCTTCTCCCTTCCCCCCGCAGCTATGGGTAAATAGCAGGACAGACCGGATTCTATAGCCTTAGATGGCAACCTACTGCGGGAAAAAAATCTGCTTCGTCAGTCATATATAGAAAGATACATGATCGCCTAAGCATGGCACATAACTGACTGCCTGATCAACACTTACCTATCCCCGAACAAATTAAATGCTTAGAGACTTAAATATATAAAATCAATATTAACCTATTCTGAACCTAGCAGATAAAATCAAATGTAAACTATCAATATTTACCTCTCTAGGAACCAAATGAATACTTACCAACTCAAATATAAACGACCAATATTCACCCATCCCTCAACCAAATAAAGGCTTACAGGCACAAATATAAACGGCCATTATATATGAGAAAGTAGGGCTTGGAGAATCTGATACTCACAGGTCGAATAGAGGGAAGGAGAGACAAGGGAAAGCAACGCATGACATACCTGGCGGGCTTAAGCAACTGGATGGCAGAATATGCTCTGGGAAAGTTGGCAGAGGGACGAAAATTATTGAGAGCTACAAGAGATAGGGGGAAGTGGGGAGCATGATTGTCTACGCCCTGAAAGGAAACGCACATAAAAAGAAAGAATATACCTATCACCGAACCAAGTAAATCCTTTTAGACTCAAATATAATTGACTATATATATATATATATATATATATATATATATATATATATATATATATATATATATATATATATATATATATATATATATATATATATATATATATATATGGGGGGAGAGGTTATAATAGCTCCACGAGAGAAAATTGTGTATAATAAAAAGAAGAGAGAAACCGCAAACGTTTTTGGTTGTAATGTGGATTTTTTTTTTAAATGTATTATGGTTTATTTTCCATAAGTTTGCTACACGCGTTTCCGGTCTCGCGACCTTCATCAGGCAAAGAGTGGATATTTCCACATATTATTAAAAGGGATTAATTCTTATGTTTTTCTATGTTAAATATTCTCGATATTAGACATTCTCTTTTTTGTGTGTTAGTGACCCAAATGTCTTTCTTGAACTATATATATATATATATATATATATATATATATAATTAAGCAATTCATCTAGTCTGAAACCTCAACAGAATGCTGAAAGCACTGTCACAGAATGCAGAAAGCACTGGACGTATATTTGGGACTCATCAGCAGTGCGCATCCACTACCGAGAATTGAAACCCTGACAGTTAGGTTGTCAAGCGAACACCCTACCAACTGTTCTACGGGCCTCGGTGACGAAGAGGTAGCAAATCAGACTCGATATAGCGCCGCTCACTCACATTATTCCGTGGCGGAACCCAACTGAGATTCTCTGTAACCATAGGAGTGTGTCCCCGGGAGCCACGACTACTATCACCAAGCCGCCCCAACTGGAGCTATTAGAAGCTGGATCAAGCGGTGATATATAAGTAATAATTAGGAGGATTTGATAAATGTAATTAAGTAATTCATCGAGTCTGAAACCTCATCGAGTCTGAAACTAATTATTACTTATATATCACCGCTTGATCCAGCTTCTAATAGCTCCAGTTGGGGCGGCTTGGTGATAGTAGTCGTGGCTCCCGGGGACACAATCCTATGGTTACAGAGAATCTCAGTTGGGTTCCGCCACGGAATAATGTGAGTGAGCGGCGCTATATCTGATTTGCTACCTCTTCGTCACCGAGGCCCGTAGAACAGTTGGTAGGGTGTTCGCTTGACAACCTAACTGTCAGGGTTTCAATTCTCGGTAGTGGATGCGCACTGCTGATGAGTCCCAAATATAGGACGAAACGGCCGTCCAGTGCTTTCTGCATTCTGTGACAGTGCTTTCAGCATTCTGTTGAGGTTTCAGACTCGATGAATTACTTAATTACATTTATCAAATCCTCCTAATTATTACATATATATATATATATGTGTGTGTGTGTGTGTATGTACTGACGTATACCCGAACCAAATAAATGATTATAGACTTAAATAGAAACGACCAATATTCACCTATTCCTGGACTAAGTAAATGCTTATAGCCTCAAATGTAAACGGGTAATCTCACGCCGTTTGCTCGTTGCTAACATAGGAACTATTTTGCAGCATTATAGATTTAACTTTCAAACAAAAAAGACGACACTTTTAAAATAATGTGCTGCTTAAAATGCATTTCTTTTTTTTTTTCTTTTTTTCTTATATACATACACACCTGACAAGGACTCATGTGTCGAAAGCTTGGATCCAGTATGATTTATGGATATTTTGTATATCAACACACACACACAAACACACACACACAAACACGCACACACGCGCGTGCGCGCGCACACACAGACTGGGAACTTAGACGAGGTGTAATCGTTAGCAAGCTAGTTTCGCTAGATCCGTTACTTCTGAATAGCGAGTACGATCCTTAAGGCGTGTCACATATTTTCGGCATTGTGACACATCTAAGCTACAGTTAGTAAACCGCCACAACGCACACGTGTGTGTATGTATATATGCGTTGTCCAAAATCTGCTTTCTAGGCGAAGAGTTATCAGTATTTTAGAGTATTTGTAAATAAGGACAGTGTTGACATAGGTATGAACACTACATAGTGACAGTCAACTTCATGCCTCAATACACACACACACACATATATATATATATATATGTGTGTGTGTGTGTGTGTGTGTGTGTGTGTGTAATTTGGCAGCAACTTTTCTTTCAAACATGTAGTATTGAATGTTAAAGACAACATAGTCTTGCATATTTTCTTTTGAATTTTCTCATATTCTCTAATGAGACTTTTTATTTGAAAATGATATCGAAATAAGTATTGTCCATACGATGACCTAGCGCTTTCGAACATCATTGTTCATCTTCAGGGTCAATATTTTTAGTCAAAATTTTTTTTTTAAACAAACATTTGCCAATTATCTTGTAGCGTAATCATCGCGTCTTTTGAATTTAAAAGGATTTTAACGTTTTTAGTTTGTAAAAAAGTAGCAACATGAACTGCACCACATATATATATATATATATATATATATATATATATATATATATATATATATATATATATATATATATATATATATATATATATGCAGTGTTTTCGGGAAAGTCACTGTGTACTTATATTTTTTTATTAACATCTTTCAATATAGAATACAGGAGGAGAATATGAATGAAAATTATGAACAATGTTAAAAGTTACGCCCGTTAATATCAAGGAAGGCTTGAATCCTTATTTTGATTCTGAACACCGCGATAAGTTGATTTCTGTTCAGTACTGCCATTATGTTATATTGGAAGAGTTTTAATTTTTTTTTCTGACGGCCTTATGAGCAGTTCCAAGACCGATATCTTGCTGCAGCGCTAACTTTTGCAATGAATTTCTTGGACTCTTCTGCATATCGTCCGAAATATCCAACAGTTTCTCCCCCCTACAACTTTACTGGCCTTCCACAACCTTTGGCATCGTCCACTGATTGTTTTCCAAAATTTATCAACATGGTTACGAACTGCATTGCGGTGTGGAACAGGTGTCTCTGAAAATTAATCAGCTAAACGCTGTTGCACCAACTCTATGTATCTACCACCTTCTCGAAATACGTGTTCGACTAGAAATACATGTTCTTCAGGTGTTAAAACTATATTGGGGTGAAATCTGAAATATAAAACAAATAAAGAAAAATGCACATATAATTTTCCGAACACCCTGTACACACACACACACACACACACACACACATACATATATATATATATATATATATATATATATATATATATATATATATATATATATATATATATACATATATATAATGTTAAGTGATATCGAAGAGTTTTATTTAAGGATTTTTTTATAAAATTTGTTAAATTTACTGAATTAGTTCTTTTATTTTATCGGTAAATTTACTAAAGTTCATATTGAGTGACTTGAATTTTTTAAAAACTATGACCTTTGGCAATTCTACCGATAAAATAAAAGAAAACAATTATCAGTTGCTTTTTTTTTCACATAAAACAACTAATTCTGAATTATTTAAGTTTAATTATACATATATTATGGCACGTCAGGCTATATGACGGTTCCGTATAGGATACAGTTTCGAGTCCTGTCGGAGGCGAATATTTTCTATGAAAATTTCTCGGACATTCAAACCGGTAAATGTTATTAATACTATTTATTATAAAACAGAGCATTTACTTAAATATTTGTATCTATAAAAATAATGTACAAACATAAAAATGTCTTAAAATAATTGTCGGACTTTGTCCATTTCATAATGTATATATATATATATATATATATATATATATATATATATATATATATATATATATATATATATATATACAAAATAACTGAATAACTGAACGCGGTGTGCAAATTATATATAGTTGCACACTAGGTCGATATTATTTAATCAAACAAGAATTATTGGTGACCGCCAAAATTAATAAGTTTTGTCGTCAGAAGCGTTACCTATAATAAAGAATTAGTTTAAGTACATTTTAATTACGAAGGTTTCTGTTTCGACTCACTCTTATCTCTCTAATTTGTCTGTCTCTCTCTCTCTCTCTCTCTCTCTCTCTCTCTCTCTCTCTCTCTCTCTCTCTCTCTACGCGTTTGTGTGTCTGCGTGTCCGTAATTTTTTAGAATTATATTACAAGTGTTAGAAGAAAGACGAATAAAAATGTTTATTGTTGGAAAGATTAGAGATATATGCATATTTTTTCTTTTTATTATGTCGACTTAAGACATGTTGCAGATGCAAATGCCATCATTGAATGCTCATCATTGCAGAAGATTTGAAAAATGTTTTCTTCCTTGTATACTTTTTCCTTTTTAATTCTTTTTTCCTTCCTGCCTAAGGGGGCTATTGGGCCTCCTGGTTAGGAAACACAAGCTTGACGTTCTGAAGTTTTATTATAGGGAGTTGTCAACCCTGTCTGAGGCTGCTCTTGAGCTATATCCCCTGTGTTTACAAGAAAATCTGCATATTATAAAGTTTTATAAAAAATAAAGTTCGGTTAAATCAAAGAAATGAATTAACAGTTTTATGTGGGCATTGTCTAAATTTGGATTAAAATATAGTTAAGAGAATTTTTCGTAAATATCTTATGCACTACAATTACATAGCCATTATTTTATTAGTATATAATGATTCACTCAATTTTTATTGGATTTCTTCAACTTTAATATTGCCCTGTTTTTACTGCACATTCAATATAATTTGGCATCGTATATTAAAGTTCCACAAAAAATTCTTTTAACTTTATCTATTTGGTCCCTTTAAGAAGTTTCCGTAGTATAAAATTTTTGAAAAATTCTTAAAAATAATTTTTTTTCTTTGTTTCAGGGATCAAAGCTCTTTGGAACAGATCCAGCTCCTCACTCCATGCTTGTCCAGTTACGGGTTGGTGAGGCTATTTAACCCATACTTGAATTCCTTTTCCTTCTCCTAAACTGGTTTCCATCCTATGCTATAGAACTCAGTCTGCGTTGCTATTTATCCATAGTTGCTTGGAGAAAAGACAAATTCATACTTTTCCCAACTGAATGCAATGAACTCGGCTGGAATTTCTCAACATTACCACATCACTACTACCTTATCTATAAGTATTTATATGTCATATATATCGGGTATATATATATATATATATTCACCTCCTAGAACAAAATTAAATAGGGCAAATATTATTTACGAATTTAAATGCCCATTAAGGAATTGTATTCCTCATCAATCAAAATTCGTAAATAATTATATAGGCCACACTACATGTTTGACACGCAGACACCTCTACACCTTTCTGACAATAGCTCTATTAGATCTCATTTAAATATTCATGGAGACCTACCGGACACTATTCGGAACATACTTGTCGACAACACTAATATAATAGCATCATCTACATGCAAAAAAAGGCTAAAAATAATGGAAGTCTTATTAATAAAAATAAACAAACCAACACTTAATAATATTAACTTTGAACATGAACATAATATCTTGACCGTGTTTTGAAACAAAAAATGAAAACATTATATAAAACATACATACGACAAACTATTTCTAATTTTAACAGTTAAAATATAATCCTTGAAAGTGGCTAAATGTATAGCCGAAAGCGCTCGGATAAAAAGAACATTCGGACAGTTTTCATATAATTTATCATCCGAAAAGAAAAAAAATTATTAGATCGCATGAGAAATTGTATAAAAAGCTAAATAAAAGCACCTTGTCTGTCGTTTTCAATGAAATGTGCATGAAAGAAGGATTGCTGCCTAAATACACAATATATATATATATATATATATATATATATATATATATATATATATATTAAATAAATATACGTGTGTTGTCTCTTCTACCGTCATCCATATTTGCTTACGTATACTCTCCCCCCCTTTACTAAAAAGTCTATATTTCTGAGCTCTTACGCATGAGCATACTGACATATCATCCCGACCTCCGACAATGATTTCGATGTCGTATTATTTGTAACCAGTTGCCAGAAGATCTGTTCTTACTGAAGCAGTGATAGAATGTTTAATCGGTCTCTTCTCAAACAGTTCCCAATGGCATTGTCTCTTTCAAGCGAAACATTTGCTGCATAACACGCCATTCGCAAAACCAGTCCTCATCCTTTAGAACATAAATCCGATCAACTCGAAAGAAATAAAAGAAAAGTGACCTGAATAAAATTGAAAAGGGATATAATCTTCTTTTCCTACTGCGAATGTATAAAAACATCTGAACGTTTTAATTAAAATTTTCTTTAAACATCTTACTATATAATATCTTGAATGTATTTGTAAATTTTGTATACTTTGTGTCAGAAATGTTTGTAACCTTGAATGTCTCCAGATAAAGGGAAATAATTACTTATTTTTACTGGCGACAACAGATAGCAAAATGACGAACAGTTTGAAGATATTTATGAAGCCGGGGACTAAAAAGACAGAATCCTAGAAAGTATGACAATAATAATTGGAAAAATATATTGAAATGCATAACAAGTGATATATTTCTAACCATTGTTAGGACTCTGTGTGTGTGTGTGTGTGTGTGTGTGTGTGTGTGTGTGTGTGTGTGTGTGTGTGTGTGTGTGTGTGTGTATGTGTTTATACGTATTTATTTGTATATATATGTATATGTGTGTGTATATATATATATATATATATATATATATATATATATATATATATATATATATATGTATGTATACAAGTATATGTATGTGTATATATGTATATACCGTGAATAAATATAAATTTGTTTCATACCGTTTTATGCAACTCTGAGTTCTATGTACATAGCAATTGTCAAGAAGAAACTAAAAACTGACAGTTCTAATGTGTCGATATTTATAGCCTACTGTTAAGATAGTGGTGTAGTCTATTTACTTAGAAAACTAAATAGCTAAAACATAAATTGATTACAAACAATCTATTGATTACAGAAGCTCACAGAAAGGGTCTATCCTGAATTACACGATTGGCATGATCTTCACCTTTCGATAACTACAGGAGAAATGCCGAAAACAGAGACAACCAATGTATATTGCCTACATCGACCTCACAAAAGCATTCGACCTTGTCAGCAAGGAGAGCTTGTACAAAATACGCGACAAGATTGGTTGTTCTCCAAGACTTCTCAAGATTGTCCACTTGTTTCATATGGTTATGAAGAGCGTCTTATAAGTTGGCAGCTCTTATTCAGAGGCTCTCAATATATGAGGGTCGTTCAAAAAGTTTTAAGCCTCACCCAGAATGAGTTGGCGCAACTAGTTACTCTCCTGGGGGTTAAGATCAACCATGCTGATAGAAAGCAGAAAGGGGTCCCTCGGATGATTGATAGAGAGCAATGTCGATTCAGAGGCGTTAAAATTGACAAGTCATTCAATTCCCCAGCTAAGAAAAGATTGTAGGTCATTTTTTAGATCAGCTGCCAATCTGACCTTATCGAACTGATCAGATTTACTCTTAAGACTGGCGTAAATAGCTGTGTCATCGGCATAGATACCGAGTTGAGAGCTGATGCATATATAATATATTTAAAATATAATAATATTAAAACAAATATATAATCATATATAGTGTATACGTGAGGGATCCGGTGGCAATTATTGAAATTCATCTTTTTCGATATTTTTCAAAAAATATTTCTTTTTATTTCTACATTTCACCGTTAAATCACTTCATTTATTCAATAAATTTGGTTTTTAAATATTCTGCAGCATAGTAAGTTTTTTGTCTAAGAGCAAAGATTACGCCTTTCTCCTTAATTATTACATGATTTGCTTCATACTACCCACGTTCTCTGGTTGGTTACCTTTACTATCTGCCAGTAATATTTTGAGAAAACAGTGTTGTTTCTGCATTTTTACTTATTCAGGCTAAATTTATCGTTGTAAAAGCTTTGTTTCCATTCTGTTTTTATCGACCCAGTACAGTATTTCTGCTAGCTATCAAATGTTATACTAGCTGTATAAAATAATATTACTAATTAAACATAGACCATTTAGGTGGCATTTATTATAATTTCCTATATTGAGTTTTCTATATTTTTTCTTCTCTTGTTTCATTGGGGTTGTCAGTTTTGCAACTGTTATATATATCCAATAATTTATTGCTATGGTGGGATATTAATTTTTACATATTTCTTACGTGAATTCATGCCGGTGAATTTCTGTTTACCAAATCATGACACTTTCAATGTAACGGTTCGTAATGGACGACACGTTTAATGTTCCATCAGACAACAGCCAGCGTCTCTTCTTACCTAGTTGTGGTAATTACACTAGTTTCTCAGATTTTGAAAACTACTGTCCTTTTTTTTCTGCTGACATACAAAACCCATTCTTCATCAGCTGTAAGTAAAAATGTGATGCACAAATGAAAGGTTAGCATTTCTGGGTACGAGGCTGTTGCAGAAGGTGGGGACGTTGTAATTAATTCTCAAGCAAAAACTTAAATTTAAATCTTAAATTTTCCCAAATTGCTTCTTTGCAAGTTTTCCCTCTTAAACTAGGAAGTGCACTTTAAACGAAACACTGTCGTATAGAAGATATGATAAACTTATTCTAGATGCAGTTTCGTAGCATTTAACCGCGGTTCTACAATGGATGCATAACTATTAATACATAGCGGTTAAATTACGTAACTACTTTCAAAACAGCCTATTATGTATATTCTTTTTCATTTATTTAATGTTATGGTCCAATATCCTCGCACCACTGTTATGGTCCAAGGTTAGGACCAAGGAAGAACAACACGAACACAAGAGTAGGAATAACAAAGGTATATTAAACAGAATAATAATAATACAAGAAGTTGAAGGTGTTAGTATGACTGTCAGTCTGGTTTAGAGTGAACTACTATTGTCTCGACTCGTTCTGTCCTGACTCGTTACACTTCGTTCTATCCGTCTCTCTTGAGAGGCGCAGTCTTTAGAGTGTCAGGAAGAGTTCATTGTATCGTTACAGGTAAGATCCGATAACATTTAAAATATAAAAAAATCACCCACAAAGATAAAAAAGAAGAAGCAAAATAAAAAAAAATTATACATATATTTTTTTTTATCTTCGAAATATTTTTGAAACACGAAAACAGTTTTTTCGATCTTCTCGTTCATAAATGTTTACTCAGTAGCCTGATACGGAGCGTCTCGCTTTTTTACGCTTTCCATTTGACGGATACACACATAAGATAAAATGATTTACACTATTTACATTGTTTGGGCTATTATTGTCATATTAAATGACGTTTCAGCTATTGTACCCTCCGGTATCCTTCAGGTGAGATACAATGGAATTTCGAACCGTACCCTTTATTTAGTCCACTGGAGTAGGTGTTTCTAGTTCCACGTTCCACGCCTTTTCTGGACATCTCAGTTTCACTTATCTCCCTTTAGTAACTCAAGACTTCTAGTTTTTTTCGTTCACCTCTGTTGTGGCAAGGTGCTAAATTCACAACTCTGTTGGGTCAAGTCACTGGATTACTTCAGCCAACACTTTTATTGGGAAAATAGACGAAACATCGTGAATATGACAATAAAGTTGAGAACAACAGTCCAGACAATGTAAATAATGTAAATAATTACAGTACCTCATCCCAGGAATATAGACAGATAATGATAAAATGAGTTATTATGCAAAATTGTACACTGAAAAACTATTTAAAAAATACGAATGGAAAAGTTAAACCTTGGATATATAAGAGGGTTATCGAAAAGTTCTCAGCCTAAAAAGAGTTTTTAAACGGAATTTATTAGAGTATCAATCAATATCCCAAATTATTCCTAGCGCATTTTAGTAGTTTTCTTTTTGCAAATAGTCTAAGTCATTTTAATCACTCTATTGTAAACATTTTGTTAAGTGTAGTTAAGAAAAAAATAAGACTAAAAAGGAAAGTTATAAAAAGAGAAAGACCAAGCAAATAAGATATAATAAAGAAGTTAAAAGGGGAAGAAGAGAAAGAAAAGAAAGTCATAAGACGAGCCAATATAATAAATCGTTTTCATTTTATTAATGTATATATATATATTTATTCGTTTGTTTTCTTCTCTTCTTCCAGAAAACACCCTGTCATGACCGCAAGTAGGAAGATCAGTACAACCAAGCATACCTGATCTATAACATCGAATAGCCCAAGTGAAGTCTTGATTAGTTGCAGTTTTCTGGGGGAACTTATATAATGCACGTCCTAAAGCTAGTAGCAAATTTTATACTGGTGCGGGCCGAATACTAATCATATTCGGTCGGGTCGCCCATCGAAAAATCTGTTGTTTATTTAGACCCGAAACTTCAAGTGACATGGGAGCAACAACATTGACGACGCACCTAGATTCGGCACTTAAAGGTGTATTTTTAATAAGATTCCCAAAATTCTGATAATTCTATTCGTAAGTCATTTCAGATTCAGAAAGTAAGTCATACTGAAATTTTAGCAATGTTTAACATTCGTACCCGCAAAAAAAAGGTGCGTCAAATGAACGGTTATTCCCTTGACACCGCTATTGCTGTATAAACTTTTCACTCCCACGGCAATGCTTATCATTTTAAAAAGCAAGGATTAGAATGTTCATAAAACTCGAACGTATGAAAGTGAATTTATACATTTTATCTATTTCTTGACAATTGACGACAATGATATTAAACATTATTTATTTGATAGATTGCTTCTCTACAAGAATAATTTTATATTTACAAGATTATAAAAATATGTGAACCAACAAAAATGAAATATTTATTATTTACCATTTTATAAAGAAATAAATATGAAAAGAAATTGTTTTATCCATAAATTTATAAAACTGTTTGAGAACAAGAAACATTAAATAAACACATAACAACCAGTAACTGTAATTATGAATTTTGGAAAGAAAATGGATTTCCCGGAGATTTCTTTTGTTTACTCCTAGTCACATAAATTCACAAAAATAGGTTCATCGCATCTCTTCCTTTAAAGCAAACATCCTTACAATTTATTTTTATGTCATATGTTTATTCAAACTTTCTTAATCTATAGTTATTTATAAAATGGTAAATTATAAATATAGCATTTTAGTTGATTGACATATTTTGATAATTCTGCAATATTTTATAAATTTTCGAATAAAAAGATTAGTTTTCAAATTTATTTCTTCATAAAATGGTAAATAAATATTTGGTTCACAATTTTTTATAATCTTGTAATTAAACATTGCCGAGGGAGTTAAAGCTGAACACACTAATAGCGGTGTCAAAGGAATAACCTTTCTTTTGGCACACCGTTTTTTTTTAAATATTGCAGTATTTTTTTTTTTTTTTTTTTGAGTAGCATGAACATGACTTTTCAATCCAGCAATAGAGCTACAGTCTTTGCCACATATGTTACATACAGGATTTCCCCCCAAAACAAGTGTTTCTTGTCGGTCATCCTGTATTCTCATGTGTTGTTTCAGACCTCCAGTTGATCAGTAAATGTTGTCGCGTTCATGGCAAGTTATTATTTAGGATATGGTCTAATCCAAGTTAGCTCTCTATACATGGCTTCTTTTATGTCTTTTCAATCCCGCTCCACTGACGCAGACACACCTACTTGTTTTTATATATATATATATATATATATATATATATATATATATATGTGTGTGTGTGTGTGTGTGTATTTCTTCATATATATATATATATATATATATATATATATATATATATATATATATATATATATATATATATGAAGAAATATTGTTTAAAGGTGTGGTATATTTATGGGATAAAGTGCTCAATATCAGAGCTAGAGAGGTAAATATCATCTCAAAAAATTTTACTACGTTACTTAAAAATCGCAAACCGAAAAGAATAAATAAAAATATATAAAATAAAAATAAATAAGAAAAAACAAGTAAAATGAATTAATCTAAATAAATAAATAAACAAATTGTCAAACCGTTTCCGCCAAAATAACCGTTAGAATAAATTTAAAAAAAAAAAATAAGCAAAAACAAGTAAAAATAATCAATCCAAATAAATAAAATAATAAACAAATTTTAAAAACCACTCCCGCCAAAATAACAGTTAGAAAAGACTACAATTATCAATCCAAAAATTGGACGAAAAAATAGATTTAATTTCCTTCACAGACCAAAACAAACTATTAAATAAACGATCAGATCTAATCTAAAAAAAAATTGTTACCACATTACTAAAACATCGAAAACCGAAAAGAATAAACAAATATATAAAATAAACAAAAAACAAGCAAAATAAATTAATCTAAATAAATAAACGACTCCCGCCAAAATAACCGTTAGGATGGAGTACCCACAATCCATCACTGATCCGTATATAGAAATAATCGAGAGAAAAAAACAACACATGTGGTCTGATGATTGCGTCTAGCATGAAACAGTCTGTCGCCTCTGTGTGTTGACTTTAATGTTCACTTTATATATATATATATATATATATATATATATATATATATATATATATATATATATATATATACGTATTCAAACATTATTTTGCGTATACCCATATTTGAGTAGACGCCCTGCTTTTAAACCATGTGAAATACGTCTATCGGTTTGTACATTCGAAAGACTTAATAAAGAGTATGTGCTCTCCAGCAGTATTCTACGGTCACATCACATTGAAACAAACTCGTACAATCACCACCGAAGTTAAGCAACGTCTATCCTGGTCAGTAATTAGATGGGTGAACACTTGGGATTGTAAGATGTGCGGGTGGTGTAATGGATAACGGCTCTAAATTTGGAGAGACGAGTTCTAATTTCGGGTTCGTAATTTCTGGTTCTGTAATGTGATTATACCATAAATCTATAAAATAAACGCGGGTGTTAATGCGTCACTGTGTCACACTTTTCAACTTTACTCCTAGACGCCATAGCCCAAAATATCACACAATTTTGGAATAAGGCCGACTCCGTGGTCAAATAAAAACATTCAGGGTCGGATCCGGGCCCGCAATTCTGAAATTTTGGATTCCCAAGTTTTCATTACTGCGATTGTTTTCGGCGATTTTTTTCGTTATTTTTGTGACGAATTTTTTGTACGATAACAATTTTTATAACTTGGAAATAAATTTGGGAATAATTGAAATTAATTGCGAATTTTAGCGGAAGTCTCTCACGAAATAAAATAATTGTTTGTACGGAAAGTAAGGACCTACGTACATCAAACTGTCTTTGAATTATGTGCGGCAGAAGAATTATTGTTGAACTTTTAAAAAGTAAGCTCAAATATTAATGCGATACTTAAAGGCAGCGATCAATTTTGACTTCTTCTGTAGTTTATTGTTGCCTATCGCATCTTCTCTCTGCCTATTGTAATGAAAACCCAATGAAGACCCCTCCCCAGGAGCTAGCTTAAATACTGCCCGATGCATCAGCTTTTAAGCGAGTCTACAATATATTTTAAGAAAGAAAACTACGAAAGTCCATCAAAAAGAAGTGTCTGTTAATCTTTAATTACAACAGATTTAATAGTATAATCACAAAAAGCCTACCAAAATGAACACACGTGTCCCGGGATTCAATACCTTGTTTTCAACATAGTTTCTTCTTTTCTCAATTCGGGTACGACCGTCCGCCAAAATGTATTATTTGTTCTCCTTTAATTGCAAAAATGAACACAAAGATCTCAGGATTCCAAGTCTAGTCCTCAACACAGTCTATTTCCTTATTAATCGTTGTATTGCGCCTTTGAATGAGAACATATATAGCTCTGATAGAAACATTTTGACGGCTATCTTAGCCATGTGAAAGTTGTCTCTTTAATCTCATCATTGAAATGGAAAAGAGAAAACTATTTCCCTTTAAAAGGGTCATGCAATAGTAATTTTTCTGTTATTTATCATAAGAGCTTCAGCCTGATTGAACTTATCTTCATTTATAGCAGCAGTAGACCTGCCACTCCGGGGCCTGTCACTAATATAAATTTCTTTTTAGTCTATAGGACTACCATTAACTACGCTAACCTACTCCTTTCTGAGATTACATCAAGTTCAGGCTTTCCATGAACATCTACGTGACACTTGTGGATATTTGCAGCACTTTATCCTTCGAGAAATAGAAAGTGAGAGCTCTTTACTTTTATACGTGTCCAGACATTTTGAAAGAATATTATGAGTAACAATTTTTTTCCTTGGCTTTTAGATACTTTATCGCTTAAAAACAGAAACTTTTTTTCTTTTAACCGTCACTCAAAACAAAGTTGCTACATAAAGAATTAAATTTGTTTATGATAGAGGTTTAAATTTTCACATTCATCTTCATTGGCTGGGTTTTATAAAAAAAAGTTGTAAATTGATTTAAATTCCCGAAATCTTCTTTTTTCAATGATGTAAATTTTATGAAAATTAATTAAGCCGCAATATAGCATTGAATTATATTTTGTTAATTATATTTCGTTAATTATATTTCGTTAATTATATTTCGTTAATCGTACATTCAATAGCAAATCAAAGCCAAAAGTTGTGCGCGGTTTGAAAAATATTCATACATTTAAGATAAAAATGAAACTCAAAGTGGGCTAATATTACAACAGTGCTTTTCAAGAATTCGGTTTGGGTTTGCCAAAGTGCATGGTGGGATAATATGGGACGAAATCAACTGCAAATTTTAGTTTTCTATTGTGGAAGGAATAAACAATCTTTGACCTTTTTCACTGACATGCATCTTTCAATCTCCGTGCCACATTACGCCATCTTTTTCTATTGAGAATTCATAAATATAAATGAAAAAAAAAAAGTGGAATAATTACTAAAAAAAAAAAAAAAAAAAAAAAGTGACAGACGTAGAAATCTCAATATCAGTTTAATCTTTTAAGACTTAAGATAATTTATTCGCCGAAGAAATTTTCTTTTCCTTGGAGAATTTCCGCAATTCTGAATGTCCTTAATGCGTATTGTTAAGTGCAAAGTTCCTACGTAAGTAGACTCTTTGTAGAATGAAGAAAACACACGTGCACACACACGTACACATACGCGTACAGACACACACATGATATTGCATACATACAGTTTGACATTATTGCGCATGTGTTCGTTAGAACGTGTATATATCCTCGTGCAGAGACCTGTCTGTACGCACACACACACACAAACACACACACACACATATATATACATATATATACCAATATGCATAAATATTTTGTAAAATTGTACAACTCTCTGGGTATAGATACATATAAATGCGCATAGATCTTTCAAAATTACAGTGTATCTGTAAACATGTATATATATATATGCGCCACATTATAATATATAATTATCTATCTTTCTCTCTCTCTCTCTCTCTCTATATATATATATATATATATATATATATATATATATATAAGTTTCATTAAATACGACTGACAAGATACTGCGGTGAACTTTTATTTAATTTTTCATGTGTTCTTATAGTTTTTTTCTTTTCTGAACAGATAAAAATGAAGAAATTAACCGCAATACATTGTCATTAGTTTTTATTGAAACTTGTATAAAAGAGGGATTGCTTCCCAAATACATAATTATATATATATATATATATCGAGAGAGAGAGAGAGAAATGCAGACAGTGTGAACACAGAAATCAATACTGCTTAGTAACTGTCAGTTTCACGATTGATAATGACTTAAGACATGAAAGTGACAGCTACCAAGCAGGGCCTATTCCTATGTCAACAGAGTCTATATCTACAAATTTTCTATCTCTGATACTGATAAAAGACGTCGGGTATTTTAATATATAGAGTGGTCCGAAAGTCTTGTCAACCTAACTCTCTCTTCCTTAACTGTCGAAGCTCGTGTCAACCATCAGAAATAGACAATTATATTGTGTATGGGTGACAAGACATTCGGACCACCCTATATATACATATATATATATATATATATATATATATATATATATATATATATATATATATATATATCAAGTATGTGGTGGTGCAGTTCAATTTACATTACAATGAATCATTCATACAGAAAACAGATATAGAAGTTAATGATAAAATGGCGAGAATATTTTCTTACCTGATGATATCTGTAGGAACAGATGAAAGCTCGTAAATATATAAAAAAAAGACCTTATTCAACTGAAATTTATAAACAGTGATCATAACATTCATTTACAGGTTCGGGGTTAATGTCTCTTAGTAAATTGTTTACGAAGATGTATTCTCGCCATTTTATCATTAACTTCTATATCTGTTTTCTGTATGAATGATTCATTGTAATATATATATATATATATATATATATATATATATATATATATATATATATATATATATAGTACATTTAAATATATATATATATATATATATATATATATATATATTTAGTACAATTATTTAAAGACATTTTATGTTTATACATTCTTTTTATAGATAAACATAAAAATGTCTTAAAATAATTGTCGGACTTTGTCCATTTCATAATGTGTGACGTCATTTGTTTACATTTGGATACGCATTGAGTAGTTATGAATGGACGTGAGATAATCATGGAAGATTGTATTTTAAAAGCAGTAAAATCGACCTTCCTAACCGAACGATCTTCTGTGGCTCAATCGGTGATGGCACGTCAGACTATATGACGGTTCCGTATAGGATACAGGTTCGAATCCTATCGGAGGACGAATATTTTCTATGAAAATTTCTCGGACATTCAGGCCGGTAAATGTTAATACCGTTTATTATAAACAGAGCATTTACTTATGAACATAAAAATGTCTTAAAATAATTGTCGTACTTTGTCCATTTCATAATATACATATATATATATATATATATATATATATATATATATATTCGTGTCTATATTTGCTCTACTCTGTATTTAGTAAGTTGTAGCAAACCACGATCATCCTCTTCTTACCAAAAACGACTACCTCGTGGAAAGGACTCCCAAGAAGATGCTTCACTCCCAGAACAATCTTAACCTATTCAAGTTCAGTGTTAACCGTTATTTTTTCTCACATATCCTTTTAAACTATCCCTTTTACCTCTTAGCTTTTCCGCTCACTCATCAAACTTCTTCAGTAGCCCTCTACCTCGAATGGTACTTGAGCCTTGTGTAGAGTGAACATTAGTATCAAAAAAATAAATAGATAAAAAAACCGTTAATTTTGGCACTAATTAACAATTGTGCCCAAGGAGAGTTTAAATCATAGATTAACTAGAACCATTCATTCACTTTAAAATATCACTAGAAAGCCTCATCCGAACTGAACTGCTTTCTTTGAATCTCATTCAACGCTAATCAATTTAGACTGGCTTTACCTTTCAATTAACGGACAAAATATCGAAGTACAATGCATCAGGAAACCAAGAACTGAATATGCATCAGAATTCCAACTCATTAAAGAATGGAAGAAAATTCATTTTCCAATAGATGAGTAAAAAGTTGTAAAATTATAAATATATCCCAAAAGTGTTTCGTTTTTTACTAACCTTTGTTTCAAAGATGATTTCATCGAAATATCTAAAGACTTACTATGATTCTAATTTATTATTATTATTAGTAGTAGTAGTAGTAGTAGTAGTAGTAGTGGTGGTGGTGGTGGTGGTGGTGGTGGTAGTAGTAGTAGTAGTAGTAGTAGTAGTAGTATTAGTAGTAGTAGTATTTGTATGTTATGTTTCCTGCTTTGTGTCCTGTAGAACCTAGTCCAAACTATGGTGCTTATGTCCCACAGGAGAATTGTCAATTAATTGATTGCACTTTTCTTAGTATATGGGCTGTTCCTAGTAGGTCGATTTTCTGGGCAAATTGTATGTTGATGTTACCTGACACACTGTTAGAATATTAGTCCATTCCTTTTCTCATGAGGCCCAGAGTTCCGATTACTATTGGTACAGTTTCAGTCTTCATTCATCTAGTTAAATCTCTATCACTAGATCATTGTATTTGGACAATTTCTCGATAATTTCTATGGAGGCGTTTCTCTCAAATGGTACTGCTATCTTAATACGAATACACTTCCTGAATTTCTTGTCTTTTAAGATAATATCAGGTCTTTTGGCTTCTATTTGCCTGTCAGTTTGACTTGGGATGCCCCCAGAGGATAGTTACATCGTTATTTTGGCTAACTGCGTCTGGTTGGTGCTCACACCATCTCTCAGTGCTTTCGATTCTGTGTTGCACACCTTCCAGTGCACATATGTCGCTACCTTGTTATGCCTGTCGGTATATTTATTTATTTATTGCTCGTTCCGGTCATCCTGGTATAGTATGGTCGACAGTTTCATCCTATTTTCCGCAGATCCTGCATTTCGGGTTAGTTCCATCCTTGATTATGTGACAATGATAGGATCTGGTTACGAGGCTTTGGTCCTCAGCTGCAATAACTAGGCAATTATTATTATTATTATTATTATTATTATTATTATTATTATTTTATTTCCTTTGATTTCTGATGTATACTCATTTCTTTCTGTCACAAACAGAAACCTAAGGTCAGAAATGGCATCAGGACATTTTCCACTGAGCATTTTTAAGGAAAAAAAACTAAACACACATATTTTGCATAGCTAAAGCCGTTCGTAAGGTGTGTACTGTACTGGTGTACAATGTTTTGCATTTCTTTAAGGCATGGGCTACCAGGAATCCCTTCAATGAATATATTGGAATCTTTTTACAATCATTACGAGGGCTCCAACTACAACTGGAAGTTTTGATGTCCTCATGTGCCACATTTTTGAGATTTCGATTTCAAGGTCCTTGTATTTTGATATTTTTTGAAGATCTTCAAAGATATATTGCAGTCTGCAGGGAATGCCATGTCAATGAGATTGCACAGTTTGTTTTGCGGTCTCTTATCCCGATGTATGGGTTATTATTATTATTAGTTTTGATTGTTGTGTCTATGTGTATTGTAAAGTCCCATAAAATCTTTACAGGTCCTATTTCCGTAACCGGGTTTGGGTGGTGTTCATAACAATTTCTTGCAGTGTACTTTCCGTAAAAGTTGCATATTTTCTAACGCGGATATTGTCACGCTGTTATGCCGAGTTTTATATTCAGTGGGTGTCAATACCGTGCAACCTGATACAAAATGGTCAATTGTTTCTGGATATTTGTCATAGAATCATAATTTTTCAGCATGTGTCCTTGGTAATTTCTTGTTAACAAGCATTGGTCTTGTGAAACAAGAATAAAACCTTCAGTTTCAGCCCTTAACCCTGCACTACGTAGCCACTGATAGATGCGTGGTTTGTCAACATCAGCTTGTTTGGTAAGGGCAGAGTATTGACCGTGAAGCGCTTTATTTTACTATCGTTCCTGTATCTAGTCGGTTGCATTTGCCTTTGATTTCTTTTTTAAAGTTTTTGCAGATGCAGTAGATTATCATATTTTTACTAGAAGGTCCTGTGTCTGGCAACACAAGCAAGAGAACTTGGTCATAGCTGTCAGACAATTTCTGTGGCCACATCACCCATTACATCTGGCCACGTAACTCCCTAGACTCCAACTCAATTGATTATTATGTGAGGCGCAGTTGAGCAAGAGACCAACAAAACTCCTTGTAAGAACAAAAATAAACTGAAGGCAAGTATTATGGCAGCATTTACCAACTTAAATAAGGAGACCGTCCAGAAGAGTTGCAAGAGATTCCGAAGTCGTCTACAGGCCGTGGTTAAAACCAATTGCGAATTTATTGAATAAATTTACTCTTTAGAACTTGGAGATATTTTTGTGTAATTTTGGTAAATATACCTGTTAAAATGAAATGTCAGTGTCATTTTCATTTTTGTGTATTAGCGTATATGTACACTATTTACATGTTTTAGTAACTATGGCCCCCAGGCGCATTTCAGGTATATGTCTATAATTCATATATATATATATATATATATATATATAATCAGGCATGTTTGACTTAAAAGAATCGATGTGGTCTGTCTGTCTGACTTTTTATTGTATTTTTCCAATTTCTGAATACTATATTACGGCATTGTGGTCGACATTGTGGATAAACTGTCACAAAATTATATTTTGTTATAGTTTTGTTCAAGCACTTTTGACCGTCACAGTCACTTTGAAGAACCAATGTGCTGTCTGTATCACAGTTAGAATTACTTTGTCTACATCCCAAACACATTGGGAATTCTTCGGAAAGTGGGGAGTTTTAAATAACTCAAACTTTCATCTCTAAAAGAAAATATGTCTTCATATACCAAAATCAATGTGGAGACCATTATATATATATATATATATATATATATATATATATATATATATATGTATGTATAATTTTCCTTGTCGGTCCCAATCAATGACACGTGTATAAATCGTGTATAAATGAAATATTGATGACCATATATATATATATATATATATATATATATATATATATATATATATATATATATATATATATATATATATATATTAAAGATATTTTTGAAGGTACAAAATTTTATGACAGCAATAAAAGTATGAAGCTTGATATTACTAGACATATTAAAAATTATTAATATATAAAATATTATTGTCCCGGTCACACTCGTTATTTCACCTTAAGGTGCTGAAGGCACTTTACATCGGGTCCCGCAAGCCTTCCCTGTGCAAACAACGCGAGTGTTTGTTGGGGCTCGCTGTCATTTGCCTCTAGCTCCTTTTGCTCATATATATTTTTCCCTCCTCCACATTTCCTTTTCATTGTACATTTTCTGTGTTTTTTAATTTAAATTAAATCTCCCGTTGGAAGCCTGAAGTGCGGAAGCGAAACCTGTTGCTTCGCCTGTTTTATTATGTCTAGTAATATCAAGCTTCATACTTTTATTGCTGTGATATATATATATATATATATATATATATATATATATATATATATATATATATATATATATATATATATATATATATATAATATAAGATTTTATAAGATTCTTATAATGTCCATACATTTTTTAATGGAGACTTTTCGAATGCTTGTATACGATCGTAATCTCTGGTTAATAATAATTAAGGAAACATTGGAACAAAAGATTAGTGAAGAAAAGGATTTATCACGTGAGGGAACTGGATTTAATAATACAATAATATCGAATACTGTAGTTCAGTGCGGCATTGCGTACGACTGAATGCCACCCCTGCAACCCACTTTGCGACGCTCTGTTCCTGTGAGCAGACATTACTCATAGTGAATGGACGAGTCTATGTTCAACAATTATTGTAAAGAAAATTGGTCGTCTTTCTATAAAACATTTCCTTTTTAAGACATGCATTCTCTTTTGAATACGCATTTTCTTCTGTTGGGGTTCACTTCCAACACTTCCCTTTTATTTACTTTCTTTTACTCACACGGCGTGTTCGAGAATTTATAATTAGAATTGATAAGTCAAAAATATCTTACAGAATTTCCATAAGTAAATATCTTTGTTGAGTTTTTTTATTTCCTTAGTATATCTTGATTTTAATTGGTTTAAACTCGTTTTATGTCGGCAATTTCGAATTTGCACCATGCACATCATCGTACCAATGTGATTTACTATTTCACCATCTTACCAACATAGCTTTCCAGTCTTGTAAATCCTAGCGAAAAAGCTTATCTCCAGCTTTGAGAGATTTTATAGTTAATTTCGTACTATACCAACTTTTTATTTTTCTTCCAGATAGTAAATTATCAAACCCAGATTTAATTTTTTCCGGAAAACATTAGTTCCGCTTATGACATCTTCAGTGCAGTATTAGGGTTAGGGGTCAGTCTATAAATTCTTAAAATTGTTCGAACATTTCTTCTTCTGATTCCTACCCGTTTAATTTCTTTAAAACCCTTTTGAACGTATCAGCAAAACGTTCAGCTTGACCAATTGATCTTGGATGGTATGGCGGCTTTGTTATATATTCAATTGCGTAGTATTTGCAAACATTTTGAAAGTCACTCGAAGTAAATTTGCGTGCCATTATGAGATACTATAGTATCTGGAAATCCAAATCTTGAAAATAGTTCATGAAAATTTACAGCGGAAGTAATTCTTCAAGCTATTTTGAAAAACTGTCGACGATAATCAAGTAATTCAAAGATACCGTGTAAGCAACATGCAACCTAAGCCAAGGTTTATTAATATTAGAACGGGGTTGATAATTTACATTAACTCCAAATGTTATTTTTATTGGGCACCCATATTTGACCCATATTTGAGTAGACGCTGCGATTTTTTAAACAGTGTTTATTTCGTCTACCCGCATTCGCACTTCGAAAAAACTTAATTAAGAAAATGTACGTTCTGGAGAGCTTCACAGACAACCCGACCGGTCAAAGTACGTCGGATCATATGGTGGTTTCTGCTGAAGGGAACATTATCTTTATTAACTATTCTCAAAATCCACAGGCCGGTAGACAAAATAAACCCTTAAAAATTAACGTCTGAAATAATAAAAATAGTTAGGATTAAAAAATAAAATCTATTAATTTTTTTTTTCATATATATATATATATATACACTTATTTTTATTATTTCAGACGTTAATTTTTTTGGTGGATTTATATATATATATATATATATATATAGAATTGATTTAATTGGTAATAATGTCTATTTAACAAGAACAACGTTCGTAATATTGGGAGGTTCGTTTTCGTCCAATATTTCTGCTGCGCAGTCAACACCACAATATTAAAATGTTCTTTTAAAAATGTCTACATTAAAAAAAAAGGCTTCTGCGCTTGATATAACTACGAGATAAGGATAAATACCTCCAACATAGGGTTGCTACCATTTTGGGATCTTTCGCCCATGCACCCTCGAAAAGTATCAAGCTGTTTGTGCTCAGCTGAGAGGCTTTGCTAAAAATGATTGCTGTTACTGTTTATCGCCATAACCCATTTTGACTGATGCAAATACTTTCCGGAAATGTCAGTGTCTGGTCGAGGTGAGATGAGAATTAGGAAAATCTCGTAAATAAGGCTTTCTCTCAAAGTTAGAAGCATTAAGTGCCTTATCAGTGTTGTGTTTCCTCTTGCGGGTTTTATCAGCGCGTCCTGGATAACAATTGGATGTCCAGGGTTAGATCGTCTATAAACGACTCTTGAGTGCAAGACAATCCTTATTTAAATTGATTGTACTCTTAAGTCGCCAAGCTCCTTCACCTGATCGTTTTTTAAGCTCTTCTCTCCTGTATGGTCAAATTCTTTCTTTTACTTGCCGGCTTCTATTTTATGACCGCTTATTTTCTCTTTCCTTTCTCTATGTCTTTACAAACATTTATCTTTTCGCTCTTTTCTTTCGTTCCTCTATTCCTTTATTCTCGATTTGCTCTTGCCTTTTCGTTCTTTTCTTTCTTGCCTCTATTCCTTTATTCTCGATTTGTTCTTGCCTTTTCGTTCTTTTCTTTCTTGCTTCTATTCCTTTATTCTCGATTTGCTCTTGCCTTTTCGTTCTTTTCTTTCTTGCTTCTATTCCTTTATTCTCGATTTGCTCTTGCCTTTTCGTTCTTTTCTTTCTTGCTTCTATTCCTTTATTCTCGATTTGTTCTTGCCTTTTCGTTCTTTTCTTTCTTGCCTCTATTCCTTTATTCTCGATTTGCTCTTGCCTTTTCGTTCTTTTCTTTCTTGCCTCTATTCCTTTATTCTCGATTTGCTCTTGCCTTTTCGTTCTTTTCTTTCTTGCCTCTATTCCTTTATTCTCGATTTGCTCTTGCCTTTTCGTTCTTTTCTTTCTTGCCTCTATTCCTTTATTCTCGATTTGCTCTTGCCTTTTCGTTCTTTTCTTTCTTGCTTCTATTCCTTTATTCTCGATTTGCTCTTGCCTTTTCGTTCTTTTCTTTCTTGCTTCTATTCCTTTATTCCCGATTTGCTCTTGCCTTTTCGTTCTTTTCTTTCTTGCCTCTATTCCTTTATTCTCGATTTGCTCTTGCCTTTTCGTTCTTTTCTTTCTTGCCTCTATTCCTTTATTCTCGATTTGCTCTTGCCTTTTCGTTCTTTTCTTTCTTGCTTCTATTCCTTTATTCTCGATTTGCTCTTGCCTTTTCGTTCTTTTCTTTCTTGCTTCTATTCCTTTATTCTCGATTTGCTCTTGCCTTTTCGTTCTTTTCTTTCTTGCCTCTATTCCTTTATTCTCGATTTGTTCTTGCCTTTTCGTTCTTTTCTTTCTTGCTTCTATTCCTTTATTCTCGATTTGCTCTTGCCTTTTCGTTCTTTTCTTTCTTGCTTCTATTCCTTTATTCTCGATTTGCTCTTGCCTTTTCGTTCTTTTCTTTCTTGCTTCTATTCCTTTATTCTCGATTTGCTCTTGCCTTTTCGTTCTTTTCTTTCTTGCTTCTATTCCTTTATTCTCGATTTGCTCTTGCCTTTTCGTTCTTTTCTTTCTTGCCTCTATTCCTTTATTCTCGATTTGCTCTTGCCTTTTCGTTCTTTTCTTTCTTGCCTCTATTCCTTTATTCTCGATTTGCTCTTGCCTTTTCGTTCTTTTCTTTCTTGCTTCTATTCCTTTATTCTCGATTTGCTCTTGCCTTTTCGTTCTTTTCTTTCTTGCTTCTATTCCTTTATTCTCGATTTGCTCTTGCCTTTTCGTTCTTTTCTTTCTTGCCTCTATTCCTTTATTCTCGATTTGCTCTTGCCTTTTCGTTCTTTTCTTTCTTGCCTCTATTCCTTTATTCTCGATTTGCTCTTGCCTTTTCGTTCTTTTCTTTCTTGCTTCTATTCCTTTATTCTCGATTTGCTCTTGCCTTTTCGTTCTTTTCTTTCTTGCCTCTATTCCTTTATTCTCGATTTGCTCTTGCCTTTTCGTTCTTTTCTTTCTTGCCTCTATTCCTTTATTCTCGATTTGCTCTTGCCTTTTCGTTCTTTTCTTTCTTGCTTCTATTCCTTTATTCTCGATTTGCTCTTGCCTTTTCGTTCTTTTCTTTCTTGCTTCTATTCCTTTATTCTCGATTTGCTCTTGCCTTTTCGTTCTTTTCTTTCTTGCCTCTATTCCTTTATTCTCGATTTGCTCTTGCCTTTTCGTTCTTTTCTTTCTTGCTTCTATTCCTTTATTCTCGATTTGCTCTTGCCTTTTCGTTCTTTTCTTTCTTGCTTCTATTCCTTTATTCTCGATTTGCTCTTGCCTTTTCGTTCTTTTCTTTCTTGCTTCTATTCCTTTATTCTCGATTTGCTCTTGCCTTTTCGTTCTTTTCTTTCTTGCCTCTATTCCTTTATTCTCGATTTGCTCTTGCCTTTTCGTTCTTTTCTTTCTTGCCTCTATTCCTTTATTCTCGATTTGCTCTTGCCTTTTCGTTCTTTTCTTTCTTGCCTCTATTCCTTTATTCTCGATTTGCTCTTGCCTTTTCGTTCTTTTCTTTCTTGCCTCTATTCCTTTATTCTCGATTTGCTCTTGCCTTTTCGTTCTTTTCTTTCTTGCCTCTATTCCTTTATTCTCGATTTGTTCTTGCCTTTTCGTTCTTTTCTTTCTTGCCTCTATTCCTTTATTCTCGATTTGCTCTTGCCTTTTCGTTCTTTTCTTTCTTGCTTCTATTCCTTTATTCTCGATTTGCTCTTGCCTTTTCGTTCTTTTCTTTCTTGCCTCTATTCCTTTATTCTCGATTTGCTCTTGCCTTTTCGTTCTTTTCTTTCTTGCCTCTATTCCTTTATTCTCGATTTGCTCTTGCCTTTTCGTTCTTTTCTTTCTTGCCTCTATTCCTTTATTCTCGATTTGCTCTTGCCTTTTCGTTCTTTTCTTTCTTGCCTCTATTCCTTTATTCTCGATTTGCTCTTGCCTTTTCGTTCTTTTCTTTCTTGCCTCTATTCCTTTATTCTCGATTTGCTCTTGCCTTTTCGTTCTTGCCTCTTTTTCTCTATTCTAGTTTTACTTCCTCTTTTTCGTTCTTTTCTTTTTCTCCACTTCTTACTCTATTGTCTTTTTATTTCTGCCTCTCCAATAACCTTTTTATTCAATTTCTTTTTCTTGTTTCCACCACCTTCAAGAGGGGGATGGGCAGCGAAAGGAAGAATACGTGATAAAGAATATCACTCACATTTCTTTTTCTTTACCTTCGCGCCCTTCTCATCTCTGTATTTGCTTTATTTTGTCTTTATTTCTCTCACTTCTTCTCATTCCTAAATCTTCAGTACTTATCTCTTTACCTTCTCTTTTTTTTCATATTTTTCTCTTTACACTCACGCTGATTTTTTTCTCTGTACCGCCTCTTTTATTTAAATTTTCTCTTTATCATCTCTTTTTTCTACATTTTTCCTTTTACACTCTTTCTTTTTTCTTGAATCTTTCTCTATAAATTTTAAAGATTTTTCTTTCTTTTGAAGTTTTCCCCACTGCACACTATTTTTTTACGTTTTTCTCCTTATCCTCTCTTTTTTATATTTTTCGCTTTTTCATTTTTATTTTTACCTTCTCTTTTCTTTATATTTTCTCTTTACCAACACATTTATACATTTTTCCCTTTACCGTCTCATTTTTCACATTTTTCACTTTACCTCTCTTTTTTACATTTTTCTCTTTACCTTCTTTTTTACATTTCTCTTCCTCCACCTTTTTTATATTTTTCTCTTCACCTTCTCTTGTTACATTTTTCTTTTTACCCACTTTTTACATTTTTCTCTACCTTCTTTTTTGCATTTCTTCCCCCCCCCCCACACACACCTTTTTATATTTTCTCTTTATCTTCTTTTTTTTACATTTTTCTCATTACCTTCTTTTATTACATTTTTTCTTTACCTCCTGTTTTTTTTAATATTTTTCTCTGTATCTTCTTTTTTACATTTCTTCCCCCTCCATTTTTATATTTTCTTTTTACCTTCTGTTTTGCATTTTTCCCTTTACCTTCATTTTTACATTTTTCACTTTACCCCCAATTTTTTATATTTTTCTCTTTGCTCTCCTTTTTCATTTTTATTTTTGCCCTATCATTTTTAACATTTTCCCTTCGTGTTTATACATTTTTCTCATTGCCTTTTGTTTTTTTACAACTTTCACTTCACCGTCTCTTTTTTTACTTGTTACTCTTTTTTTAGATTGTTCTATTTACCCTGTTTTTTACATGTTTCATTTTGCCATCTCTCCTTCTTGTATTTTACTCTTTATTCGCTTTTTAACATGTGTCTCTTTAGCGTCTCCATTTTTTACATTTTTCTCTTTATCTTCTCTTTTTACATTTTTCTCTTTACCCACTCACTTTTTATATTTTTATTTTTGCTCCCTCTTTTATATATTTTATCTCTCCTCCCTCTCTCTTAATTATTTGTATATTTATCCGTTTTTTTTATTTCTTTACCTTTACTCTTTTTTTAAATTTTGTTTTGTTTTTTACTGCCCGGCGACATTAATTTCTCTTAGCATAGTCTGGTTCAGTTTCGACTAACGTAGCAACCAGCATGGAAGGAACTTCCTGACTCGCTAAAACATTGCTCTTTAGCAAGCGCCCCTATTTTTCTTTTTACTTCGTATGTCGCGCCTGCTTCATCGATCATTTCAGTTTCCACACGCTTAATTGATGCTGTTAATAATTTCTTCTTCTTCTTCTTCTTCTTCTTCTTCTTCTTCTTCTTCTTCTTCTTCTTCTTCTTCTCCTCCTCTAGCCTTCTATGTTCTCGTCTTCATATTTAACTTTCTTCTTCTTACTTAATGTCTTCTTCTTCATTGTTCATCGTCTTCTTAGATCAATTCATCCTTCCCCTTTTTTCTTCTTCGTCTTTATTTTCTCTTCTATACTTCCTTTTTCCCCTCTCTTTCCCTTTCTATCTCGTCTATTCTGCCCTTACTCTTCTTTCTCCACCCACTCAATCTTTATCATTCACCCTTTCTCTATCCGTCTCCTCCCTACTTCAACTCCTTGCTCGTTATCAACTAAGAATCATCGGATTGTACAGCCAATCATAAGACGAGTATTGATTAAAGAGAGCAGGCGGAGAGCAGAATTAATCAACGGAACGCGGATCGGCATTGAATGCAAACGAAACCCGGATGAGAAAGGAACGTTATCGTTAAGATAACGGATATCAAATGACAAACCCACTCCAGTGACGAAGATTCAGATAATCAAATATAGTAGTATAAATTGTAGAAGGGCCAGAAGTGATACAAATGCTACAAGTCATGATTGGTAAGAAAATAAATTGGTAATAAATAAAGTAATTCACAGTAATAAATGTTGACATTCTGAGATAATAGTAGCAATCATAATACTGCTTATTGTAATCAATAACCATAGCCAAGTACAGCACAAGGCCTGGGGTTTCGGTAGCAGGGGCTAGAATGAGCCGAATGCAACCTCTGCAGGGACATAAAAATCCATCAAAACGAGCCACATACCAAGTAAATGCTTATGGCCTCTAATAAAAACGACCAGTGTTTACCAATCACTGAATCGAGTAAATGTTTGCTGAACCAAATATACGTGAGCGATGTTTACCTATCCCCGAATAAAGTAAAGGCTTAGGGACTCGAATACAAATGACCAATATTTACGTATCTCTGAATCAAGTAAATTCTTATAGACTTAACTTAACACGAGCAATATTAACCTATCCCCAATCAAGTAAATTCTTATAGACTCGTATATAAACAACCAATGCCTATACCCGAATCAAGTAAATGCTTATAGAATCAAATACAAACCACCGGTTTTTACCTATCACTGAGTCAAGTAAATGCTTATAGATGCAAATAAAAAGGAAAACTCATCAGAACAATTACCATGAAATTTTTTATAAAAGAATACGTTACGAGAAAAAAAGACTGATTTCGATATTCCAATGACCATAGATTTGATCTTAGCTAGGATTGAACCTGGATGATCGAGCAGGATGGTATGGAGGCAAGATATTGCCCATGCAGCATGTCCCCCTCCCTCTCCCTGATGCTGATGGTTCTAAAGGTACAGCATTACAGTTTGGCACTAGCGCAGGAGCTGCGACATCAGCGACGAACTGCCTTAGGGGATCCAACTACGAATTTTTAGCTGTATAGTATGTGCTACGCTACAGTTTTGAATTCAGGGTTACTTTCTCCTAGACCAGTTACCACCCAGTGCTTTAGAACCCAGTCTGTCCTGTTGTTTACCCATAGCTGGGGGGAGAAGAAGAGGATTCATACGTTTCCAAATGGTATTGGATCAGCTATGGGTAAGTAGCAGGACAGGCCGGGTTCTATAGCCTTGGATGGCAACTGGTCTACCTCAGAAAGAAATGGCAACCGACTGCGCGAAAAAAATCTGCCTCGTCTGTCATGTATCGAAAGATACATGATCGCGTAAGCGTGTATCACGCATGGCACATAACTGACCGACTGACCATATAAAGTCACCGGATTTAACCATATCGCAACGGCGACACATTTCAATAATAATAATAATAATAATAATAATAATAATGAAGATGAAAGTCAAAAGAAGTAATGAATGGTAAAGAGAACTGATGGAAGGCTGGAAATAATATCTCAGCAATATCTAGCCAACTCAACTGTGAATTGATGAGACCTAGCTGCCAATCTAGTACCGCGCTCAAATTCATAAAGTCTAATATCATAATGAAGAGTTCATCCGAACAATACCATGTTATCAGATGATTTTGGAAATTACACAAAGCAGTGTAATAACAACATGCTCACCCAATGTTTTAGAGAGGACTTTACCTAAACTTTAAATGAACCTACGCTAAGATTACCATTAGCCAGGAAGATAGATCGGGCAAAAGGAGCAAAAATACTAAGGAAACTAAGTTTCGAAATTAGACAGAAAGATAAGAGAAATTTCTTCCAATTAATTCATTCCAAGCAAAGTGATAGAGCCACCAAGACGCAAGGGATTGCTGAGCGTGGAGGCAACTAAGAAAATGTTGTTAGAAAATGTACAGTAAAAGATGATGATGATTAAAAAAGATAACGATTTAAATTTTCAAGATTATAGTAGACAAAAAAGCCGAAAGAGAGTTCAACAGGCTAGAAGTTCTAGAAAAACTTAGAATAAAACATACGGTCACATCCTTTCAGTTGTAAAAGTATGAGACCTAATTGCCAGTCTAGTACTACAATTAAATTCATAAAATCGTGGCACCAAATTGGAAAGCTCAACAGAACAATTGTTATGAAAATATTTATAGGAGAAAGCACAGGAAAGCTACCATACAGCGGTGGGAAAATGAAAGAAACTGAGATGCCAGGTCAGGACAGACAACATTGCATATTCTTTGGATTTTGTCAAGAAATATGTCAGAAACACTTGGCTAGAGGTGACAGCAAATATTCGATGCAACAACGAATGTTAGACTTATAAAAATACAAGCTAGACTCTGGCGAGAAATATTATCTAATACGACACAGTGAATCAAACTTTCTAGCAACATATGTAGAACTTGATTCGATAGAATCGTTCTAATTTATATCAGTGGGAAATGACAGATCCAGAAGGCGCAATATGTAACTCCAGGAGAATTACACAATCGAATTATGGTTATAAATACGCTAGCAATACTAGTTTTAAATTAGAATTTAGACATTATCAACTGGAATACAGCTGAAATAGAAAAATGAACTCCAAATTAAGGAAATTAACAACTTACCATAACATGCACGGCTGACGTTATATTGCCAGAAGTAATGGCGGTAAAGCCTTAATCCAATTTGAGTTAGTCTATAAAATAACTACAAGGAATCTTAAAACTATTTAGAAACCTAGACTAGATGATACAACTAGCTGTCATGAGAAATTTAAAAAGAATTATTTCATTAATAATAAAAAGAAATTACTAAAAGAACTCAACATCCCTGCCAGAGAGATATATAAAGAATACGCTACCAAACAAATAAAGCGAAAATAATTAAAAAGGATGCTAAGGGACAATGTCTATTCAATTTTCTGATAAATGTCTGGGAACAAAAACTCATTACATGTTCAATACGCACTCAGAAATAACTATATTTTATGACTCGGTCGAGCTGCCTCGAACATTCATGAGACTATATCGCCAACCACCACAGTCGTACGTCAAGGTCGGACCATCATTAGAGTAGCATTCTATGTCATAGCATAGTTAATATAGGTGATTGCAAATCGACCAACCGGTCCTGCTCCATGGTTAGGTGTCCAATGCAGTCGCTCACTTGCACGTTCTTGTTTTGCCCGCCAGCGGTGCCCTGCAAAGCGCATTCTGCGTTCACGTAAGATTGTAGAAATATCAGGGATGGGCCCATCGAGCTGTTGGATATTGTCTCCAAGAGATCTTAAGTATAGCTCTCAGCATCTGTGTGTAGGTTCCATCAAGCTTGGACTCGATGGTTCCAGTTAATGTTAAGGCAGTAGAACTACACATTAATACCGCCTCTATAGTGGCTTGAAAGAATCTCCACTTGAACTTGTCTGGTAATATCAGATTTCCAGATTACATCCATTTTATTCAGGCTTTACTATGCGAATTTTCAAATCCTTTTCAGTAGAATTTATTTCGCTTCAGGAATAACTATATGGATGTAGATAAACACAAAACCCATCAGTGGTTGAAGATTTTAGGGATTAAGGTAGAGACGAGGGTGTTTATAATGACTATAGAGGACCTTAATCTACTTACCAAGGATTACCGGACACACTCAATAAAAACTGGCGCAAACCTATTGATAGATTATATTAACATATTGAGATTATTGACCAGCCTTAACATCGTTGTATACAAAGATCGACATGATAAGACTAGACCACTTCTAAAGAAACTAAAATAAATTTCAAGACAAGGATGTATCTTCTCACTGGACTGATTCAATCTTTACAGTGTGGCGATTGTGAGAGAACTAGCAGACCTGACAGGATTCAGTGTTGATAGGGGGGACACAGAAATTAAACTACAGGAACCCCTACATATGGTGTTAAAGGAAAGCGAGAAGAAAGGACTAAATATCAATTTTAAGTAGACAGAAGTCATGCTTTTCAGCCAACAGAACAACCCAAGATGAGGACTAAGAAATGGAGACACCAGAATCAAGTAAAAAAATTTAAATATCTAGGAAATGGTTGCCGAAGACATTAAGTTTATAAGTCCCAGAAAATCATATACATATGTCCTTAAGGACACATGGCACAGTGGATAAAAGGCGTTGGTTAGATCCAGTGACAGTTGTGAGTTCAATACCTGCTTCAGGCAAAGATAACTTGGAGTGGTAAATTAACATGAGATAACTTATAACTGACATCCATTAGACATGGCACGTGGAACTAGAACAGTCTACCCCAGCGAGCGAAATAAAGGGTTCAGTTCGACATTCCAACCACTTGAAGGCCGGATGGCAACAGAGATGAAGACAATAATCCGAATAATGTAAATAGTGTGCATAATACCTCATCTCAAAAATATAGACAGATCTAGAAAATAGTTTTGACAGAGAAAAGTAAATCTGACACCGAAAGCGTATTGGGATATCTAAAGGTGCCTTCCGAAAGCTAAGCATAAGAAAAACGAAATTTCCATGAGAAACAAAGAAAAGATTGCTGAACTGAATGAAATATCTATTTTCCTATACAGCAGTGAATTCTGGACAATCCGCCCACAGGGGAAAAAGAGACTTGAAGCAGCAGAAACGCGGTTCTACAGAAGCAACGACGAAGTTTTAGGCAAAATGGAAACAAAAAGGACTGCTAATTCGAATCAGAAAGAAGCAGTTGAAGCAAGAATATAAATAATTTAGCGTGCTTTATAATTAACGAAATAATGTGATGGTATTTTTAATATAATGAACGGTGAAAGGACTTAAGGATATTTGACCCCAGTCGGTGGTTATGAAAGGTATTCCAGACACAATTTACCAAATACAGGGTGTCCATAAAGTTCGTGTGCACTTTAAAAAAATTATAACTTTATTTGTATTTGCGATAGAAATAATCTGTAAAAAATGTTATACGGTTTAATGTACCTAGGTTTAAGTATAGCTAAAATAACTAATGTGATTTCAGGCATTACTGTAAATCAGTTGGCAAATGTTTTCCGTGAACTGCAAAATCGTATCACCCTTTGTATTGCTAATGATGGAGGACATGTGGAAACTTAACTAAAATTTCAATAAAACCTTAAAAAATATAGATTTACTTCTTTTTAATCCTTTTTACAAATTATTTCTATCGCAAATACAAATAAAGTTATAAATTTTTTAAAGTGCACACAAACTTTATGGACACTATGTAGAGGATCGGGATTTTCTTTCAGCAATGAGATTAAACATAAAAAGTTTAAAACAAAAAAATTAAAAAGCAAATACGCGGGCTTTGCTCATGAAGTGGCAGTCATACCGATAATCACCAGAAGTAGTCCAAAGCCTAGAGATTCTTGATAAAATCCAAAGAAAAATCAGTAATATTATTGACGTCTCGAGTTCAGTCATTTACCCCTGAGCCTTTTTTTTTATATATATAAATAAGTTTATGGTAATTGTTCTGATAAGATTTCTTCTTTGGTAATTATAGATTTAACTGTAGTACTAAATTGGTGGCAAAGTCTCATCAATCCACAGTCGAATTGGCTAACTATAACCATAATTTCTATGCTAACAGTTTTCTTTCTTGCACGTCTTGCTTGTGGAACTCTCTTCATCCTCTTGTTTCCAATCAACTATGATCTTCAAAAATTGAACTCAATATCAATTGCTATTTTTTGTCTTCTTAATTTCCGATTTTTTTATTATTCTCTCTCCTAAATAATGTTTTTCTTTTTTGCATATTCTTTCACATCCAGTAACCGCTTGCGTCTTAGTGACTTTATTGCCTTGCTTAGGGTGAACTGATTAAATAAAGTTACCACTGGAAGACCAATTCCCTAAGACTCAGACATTGGCATGCAAATATAAAATAAATAAAAACATGGGCCTTGCCCATGAAAAAACAGTCGTACCCATAATCATCAGAACTCACCTCACAATCCACTGAGATGGGTAAATGATATGAGGAACACATCAAACATACCAGACTACGAAAGCACTGACATTTCGTTCGCTTTCTCACTATTTTGTCCGCAGGTGTGGCAATGACGACCAGATATCTCTTGTTGATAGAAACAAACGAAAATATGAAAATAATTATCACTTATTTTCCATTAGCCCATGCATTATGATGAAATCTTTGACGAACAGAGTTTATAGCAATTCCTATGGCTTCCAAAAGCCTTTTAGGAACGCTATTCGGAGAAAGTTCCTCGGCTTCCTATTAGTTTAAAAATAATATAACGGAATTGTCTTTCAAGGCACCCACGTTAATTTTATTGTCTAATCTCTCGTTACATCAACTTCATAGATCTGAGCATATCTCGTATCTGCACAAAAATATACACACACACACACAAATGTTTTTAATTTCCCCAAATGCATATTGTTTGCTTTTGATTTTGTCCACTACACAGTATAGTAGTGTCGGTTCGGCACTGTCTGTGAGAAAAAGAGCACCATGACACAATTCACGCCGCTATAAATTTGGATACGAACATTTCAGCGGGTTTGAGTGTCAATCTGAGAACAGTGCAGAGGATTCGGAAACAAGTTAAATGAGTGTAATGGTGATTACGAAGGTGTTTGCAGGGATCACTGGTGATGGCGATGTTATATATATATATATATATATATATATATATATATATATATGCTAGTTCAGATATGGGAATATATATGTGAGCAATTATATATATATATATATATACACACACACACACACACACACACACACACACACACACATATATATATACACATATATGGGTGCATTTCTCTCTTTCCGTATATATATATATATATATATATATATATATATATATATATATATATATATATATATACACACACACATATACACACATATATATAGGTGCATTTCTCTCTCCCCGCATATATATATATATATATATATATATATATATATATATATATATATATATATATATAATAAATTTAACTGGCACACACGTACACATATTCATATCTGCTCGATGGTTATTATAAACAGTGCATTTACTTAAATATTTGTATCTATAAAAAGAACGTATAAACAAAAATCGTCTTAAAATAATTGTCAGACTTTGTCCATTTCATAATGTGTGACGTCATTTGTTTACATTTGGATACGCATCGAGCAGATATGAATGTACGAGAGAAAATCATGGAGAATTGTAGTTTAAAAACTGTAAAATGGACCTTGTCAACCGAAACGCTCCTCTGTGGTTAAATCGGTAAAATACGCCTGGGTATATGACGGTTCCGTAAAGGATACAGGTTCGATTCCTTTCGGGGGACGCATATTTTCTATGAAAATTTCTCGGGCATTCTGGCCGGTAAATGTCGTTAATACTGTTTATTATAAACAGAGCATTTACTTAAATATTTGTATCTATAAAAAGAATGTATAAACACAAAAAATGTCCTTACAATAATTGTCGGACTTTGTCCATTTCATAATATATATATTGTTTTAGGGAGTTAATCCATTATAGTTTTTTAGAAATCTACACGCGGGCAAAGGCAATTTACCATGACCATGACATTTATTTTGCACATCCAAAATTACATTTTCGTATGGGTGCTGCATCTCCACAGGTTTACTACCCTTTGAATTATCGTAGGGAACCCACTTTCATCTCTAGTGACAATTTCTTACAACAAAACATTATTTCATACCCAGAAAAAATTAAATGCTATCTGTGAGATGCTGTCGAATGGACTATCAATTTAGTGAAATCCCTTTTTCCACTTTTTGAAGCCTCACCATACTTAACAGACGTTCATTGGTCGACACCAGTTGTTCAGCTATATCCCAAGTTGACTGTCTGGTGTTACCATCTAAAAGAATTTGTAATTCATCACTTTGAAATTCTGATGTTCTATCGCCACATGGTTTTTTCCGACATGTTTAATTTTTGAGTTTATTGAATTTCGCAAGCCATTCCTGACATATCCAACTTCCAACCGAAACATCTTCAATGGATTCATCAATCATCTTCCTCGCATCGGTTGTCGTCATACCCAAATTGAAAAGGAACATACAATGTCAAAGTTTAATCTGGTCGGAGACATTTTCCTATTTCATGGCCGGCAAGAAATTAAATGCAATTTGTGAGACGCTGTCTAATGCACTAACAATGTGTGCAATCTATTTGGTCGCTTTTTGAAGCATCGCCATATTTAGCAGACGTATTTTAACTGTTCAGTTATCGACAGCAAGATTTTCAGCTTATTCACTCTGTCTTTTCTACAAATATTTTCATGGCAACTGCTGTGACGAGCTTCTTTTTTTTCTTGGTGCCCGGACGACATGAAAGCGTGCTACTAGACTGGCAACTCGATCCCACCCGTTTACTATTGAAATAGCTAAATGTAACTGACACTTCTATTCCAATAGTTTATTTTCTCGCACTTACCCCCTGTGGAACACTCTTCCGTTTACTTGCTTCCCTGATAAATACAATCTTCAAACATTTTAAATACAGCCTCAATCGATATCTTTCTTCTTGAATCCTTTTCATCTTTTATCCTTTCCTCAATCCTCCCCATACTAAGTCGTTTTTCTCACTTTCACACCCTGTAACCGCCTGCGTACTAGGGGTATTTCCGCCTTGATTGGGGTGAAAGGATTGTTTTTGAATCCCAACTTGACTGTGTGAGGTCTTCATCCAATAGAATTTGTAATTTATCACTTTGAAATTCTCGTGATCCACCGCCTCGTAGTTTCTCTGACAATTCAAATTCTTGAATTTCGCAAAACTTACATGATGAATCGGCTTCAACAATCATTTTCTTTTCTCTGGTTTCTATCTTAGCCAACTTGGAAAGGAAATACATATAAAGTTGAATTTTAATATTGTCCGATTCATTTTTTTTCTCAACATAAGACAAACGAATACCGAAGGAAAAATTAAAAATGTTTTTTTTCAGCTGTGTATTCAATATATAGCTTTTAAGAAAAGATGACGCTGAGAATTTTTGTCCACTACTATATTGTTGAAGGATCTACGTGTGCGTGTGTGGCTATAAATGAAAGCATATAATGCATAGAAATGATCATGTTTGTTCTGAAAATTTCATTTTGGCTCTTTGAGTTCTATCTTACGTTCTAATAAAGCAATTTATCTTCCCTTTGAGCCAATTGGCTTTTACTTCCTATTTTTTTTTTATTTTATATTTTCGATAACTTCAATTTATATTATGTTGAAGGCTAAGACTGATAGATGCATCATCAAAAATTAGAATTATTTGAGGGATTTATGATCAAAACAAACCGTAGGCGTAAAACTTAAGCATTTTACACTTGTTTTAAAAGAAGCCCCTTTAAGAAGATAAAAAAGATAGGAGGAAAGTTTTCTAAGGAAAATTTTAATCTCTTGTCCACCACTTTAAGGGTGTATTTAGGAGCGCTAACGAAAAGTTAAGGGGGCTCATATGCGTGGGAGATGAAATTTGTAAAGAAACAAATAGAATGAAAAATACTTTTACAATATACAAATTATACAAAATGCAATCCGTCCTGGGTATGACGTTAAACTACATCCGATAGAAAGGCCACTGGTCGGGAGGTTTTGAGGAGCGTAGAACCACTTCTTGATTGCTATTGTTCTCAGATCCATCCTGACGTGGTGCGGTGGCACCTGTTAGGGTACCAGCCATGGGCAAATAGCTAATTTCATAGTACAAATACCAGCAATACATTTTCATAGTAAAAAAAACGAAAACTTACCAGCAATACAGTTCTGTAAGAGAAAAATATTAACAGCAATACATTTTGAAAAAAAAATTACCAGCTATAGATTTGTTGAAAAAAATTACCAGCAAAACAATTTTTGTCCAAGAAATTACTAATTCTCTCAAGAAAATACAATTTTGCTTTAAATGACCCATAAAGAGTTGATATGCTGTTAAATAAACAAATAAGCAAACAAAATACAATATAGGACTTGCAGAAAATGTCCCTTGTGCACCTTACACTATCAAAGCAGGTTATCAGTACATTCAAAATACGAAATTGATTTCTATTAAAACACAACAGTTCATATAAGACAAATGTTTTCCTCAAAAAAAAAAAATTTTAACAATTTTTTTCTTTGAGCAACAATTCATATAAATAAATTTCGTAACAACAAAAGAAATTTATTTACATCGAAAAGTTCACAATTCGAAATGTCAACTATTCAAAAGTTGAAAATTGGAATACGAAGTGTGTGAGAAAAGATTGACCTCCCTCGTGCGAAGCTGGTTTCTGGGTCGTTTTGATAAATATTCACATTTTTTGAATTCTCACGGCTTTATAAAAGACATACGAATGAGATAAACTCATAAGTATATAAAATTCATTCATATATGAGATAAAAATGATATGTTTACAAAAGATATTCGCATATCAAATTTAGAAAATTATTTTTCCTTCTTTCTTCTTCAAGGTAGTAGTAGTAGTAGTAGTAGTAGTAGTAGTAGTAGTAGTAGTAGTAGTAGTAGTATTCGTCGTCGTCGTCGTCTTTTCTTACTCCAGGTCACTGCGTACCAGCACAATTGGTCGATTCCTTTCTTCTAGATGACTGCCCTTACACGCGAGATACGGTCAATCCTTTAAATTACAAAAGCAGCAGCGAAAATTACATGCATAGCACAGTGAATTCTTTCTGCCCGATGACAGACTCTGGCTCGAGTGAGGTCTATTTCTTTCTTATTTTGCAGCCAAGATCTCCACTCTTATAAAGCTCACACGTGTTTCAAAACCGATTCATAAACCCACTCCTTGGAGGCGGGGCGTATACTTTTTATAACCACTGGTTAAAAATTCGAGAGTCACTATCCAGTCAAACCGCGCACGTTTACAATTAAAATTTACTGGTTTTTGACAGCATCAAAGCCAAGCCTATCCTGTAAAATTTTGCCAAAGAAAGTTTAACCCGTCTGGTCGCATTTTAGAGGTTTCTTTAAAAAAAGAAACTGTGTTATTAACACCTTAATTTTATTAATTAGCTTTTTCTACAATTTAGTATTATCTTTTTATTAAAATAATTTCTATATTAATTTTTTACTTCATTCCAATATTTTAATTAATTATTCTCATACAATTTCAATATTATTGTTTTTATTAAAATAACTTTTATACTTTTTATTATATATCAGATGTTACTGAGTGGTTCATAGGATTTGTACTTTAAAAAATTGCTAATGTAGCGGCTCCTTATTGCTTTTTCTGGTCGTACATTAAAACACGAGTCTCGACTGATGTTTGAGCTTGAATTTTATTTATAGCTTCAAATCACCGTGAAATACTGAAATACAAAAAGGGTTTTAAAACATAACATAAATTATTTTTACAAAAAGGGGTCTTAATAAGTCCAGTAATTTCACGGGAAAGTTAAAGAGAACATATTTACCTGTGCGCCGTAACCAGTAATAAGGGCTACTAAGTTCTAATTCTTGACAAAACAAAACTCCCTCCAATTCTTTCCACTGGTCCTTGCTTAGGCGGAAGTTGCAGTGAATTGTGGGAGTTTCTAATGGAAATGGGCCCTTACCTAATTGTTTCCTTTACACTGTCCATATTAAAAGTCTAATTATTAAAATTAAAAAATGGATAAAGAATCCATAACTAAACTATTGGCGCATCTAAAAGGGGGGCGACAGCTACAGCTAACCTAAAGATTTAGTTTCTATTTTTTTTTGTCGTACTTTGTAGATGATGTTAGACATTAAATAATAGTCTCGAGCTATCTCATCTAGCTAGATATCCATCTAGATATATAGCAACTTGAACAGAAATGTGCATAGATATATACATAAGTTTTAAACATATTAAAACATTTTACTATTTTAAACACACACACACACACACACATACACACACACATATATATATATATATATATATATATATAACTATGAACCTAAAAAGCCAGGCAAACCTACCTAGGTTTCACCTATGCGGATCGTCAGGGTACGCTGGTTTTGCTTTACTCGTGTTGGAGGTTTTTTTCTTTCGACTCTGAGCTTGGATTCTGGACGATTGTTTTCGCCTCAATTACATGTTCTTAGTTCTTTCTTTTTTTATCCCTTATTTTTACTTGGTTTGTTCATTTAAGCCAAAACATCTAAGGTTTTACGAAACTAGTATAATTACTTATATTTATAAGATTATTATATACATATATATATATATATATATATATATATATATAGGGTGACCCCAAAAGACGAAAAATTTTGAAGTGCGTATTGCCAGACATAGGCAAGTGGCAACACTGCGAGACAGTGACCTTGAGCAAGTAAACATTTCGCCATTTTAGTAACCATGAATCAGTGGAACGGACAACAGCGTGCGTTAGCCATAAAAATGTTTTATAAAAACGGTGATAGCTTGACAGCTGCACAGAGGGAGTTCCGACGTTTTTACAACTTAGGACGTCATGGTGCTGTTCCATCAAAACACGCGATAAAATGTTGGATTAATAATTTTGAAGAGACTGGACCTGCCCTAAAGAAGACACCAACAGGACGACCAAGAAGTGCTCGTACTCCACAGAACATTGATGTTGTACGCGAGTCTGTCTCGCGGAGCCCACGGCGTTCAATTCGTAAGCAAGCAGCTGCGGTTGAAATGTCCCGGGAGAGCGTTCGCAGAATTCTTACTTTAGACTTGACATTTCATCCATACAAGCTGCAGATAGTGCAACAACCGAGGGACAACGATTACCCGCTGCGATTAGAATTCTGTCAACAAATGATAACAAGAATAAACAATGACGATGAATTTCTAAGCAGGTTATGGATGTCAGATGAGGCCCATTTTCATCTCACAGGTTACGTGAATAAGCAGAACTACCGTTACTGGGAAGACACAAAAAATCCTAATGAAATTCATGAGCGCCCTCTACACGCTAGCAAGGTGACAGTATGGTGTGCTGTTTCATTACATGAGATCATCGGACCTTATTTTTTTGAAAATGAACAGGGGATCTCAGTCACTTTCACTGCGAATCGTTACGTGGAGATGTTACAAAACTTCGTTACACCTGAATTGGACAATTTTCCACACGTTCAAGAAACCTGGTTTCAACAGGATGGAGCAACATCACACCCTGAACGGCAATCATTGAAGGCTGTACGAGAATTGTTCGGTAACCGTGTGATATCAAGATTCGGTAACGTTGCCTGGCCCCCTAGATCGCCAGATTTATCCGTTTGTGATTTTTTCTTGTGGGGCTATCTCAAGAGTAAAGTTTACACAACTCGACCAAGAACTCTGGATGAGTTAAAACAGAGAATTCAAGATGAAATTCACAGTATCCCAGCTGAGATGTTGCAGCAGTCAATGAGGAATCTCAACAGCAGATTTCAAGAATGCATTCGTACAGGAAGACGCCATCTATAGGACGTAATTTTAAAAAAATGAAAATTCCATCATTGTTTCTTAAATGGCATGTTTTAAGGTTTCAATTACTATGAATTAAATATTTTTCTTCTATCACACTTGGTTTTATTGGATTGTTAAAAAGTTCCCGTTTTTTGGGGTCATCCTGTATATATATATGTATACAAGTTTTGTTAAAATCTTATAAGAACATAAGAAAAAATAATAAAAGCTTAACTGCATAACTTTTCAGTTGTTTTTAAGGAAACTTGTATATATATATATATATATATATATATATATATATATATATATATATATATATATGTGTGTGTGTGTGTGTGTGTGTGTGTGTGTGTGTGTGTGTGTAATAATTTCTGATAGAATCTATCTGTAAAAGGACACTATGAATAAAGACAAAGTGGAAAAATTCTCTTAACCGACTCGTTTGAACTTTATTTGCTTTAATAAAACCCACAGAGGACGAAACGGGTCGACTCGGATAAGTTTTCCCTTTAAACATATTAAAATAAATTATCTGGCAATATAAAAATCTTTTTTTTTCACATTCATAATTTTATATTATGCCTTAAATGGGAGTGCGTGTATACATAGCTGGTCAAATATATAACGAAAAACAAAAATAAGCGACAAGTTTGGACAAAAGAGCGGAGGCAAATAAGCGTGTGCGTTTATACTCGTACTAAGCCTTCTATAAGTTCGATTTTTACATTATACAGTAGAAATTATTTCTTTCTGTTGATACCTTCTTCTCTTCTTTCTTTATTACACCAGTTATTTCTATCTATTGATATCTTCTTCCCTTCATTCTTTCCTTCTTTAACCAATCATTTCTTTCTATCGACGTCTTCTTCTCTTCTTACATTCTTTCTTTACACCAATTATTTCTGTCTATTGATATCTTCTTCCCTTCTTTCTCCCCATTATCACACCAATTGTTTCTTTCTAGTCATACCCTGTTCCCTTTTTTCTTTTCGTTTTTACATCATTTTTTTCTTTCTATTGATACGTTCTCCCGTTATTTCTTTCGTCCTTTGCACTAATTATTTCTTTCTATTGATACGTTCCTCTCTTTTCTTTCTTTTCTTCTTTTCAACGACTTGTTTTCTCTGTGTTTTTCTTTTTATTTCACTCTCATTTTTCTTTCTCTCTTTGAGTCGATTATTTCTTTTTTATTGATAATTTCTTTTATTTCTTTACACCGATTATTTCCTTACTTTTGATATCTTTCTTAGTTTAGGACGATATTTTCGCTGTGATTTCGTTTTATTTTACACTGTTCTTTCTGTTTACTTTCTTTCTTTCTTTCGTTCCCCTCCTACTTTTCTTTTGTCTGTATTTTTTCTTTATCTTTTCTTTTCTTTCTTTACCCTGATATTTTCGCGTCTGTTCCTTCATTCTTGCTTTTTCTTTCATTCGCTCGTTCGTCCTTCCGTTCATTCATTCATTCATACTGTTCTTTTTATCTCGCTCATCTTTCTATTTTTTTCTTTCTGGTCGTTTTTTCTTTTTCGTTCTCTTCAGTTAATCTTTCTTATTTTTTAAAATTCCCAACCTCTTTCTCTTTTTCTTTTTTTTTCCCCGCCGTTCTTGATTTACATTGTTTTGTTTTTTTTTCTTTGCTTCTTTTTCTTCACGCTGTTTTCCTTCCTTTTTTATTCCCTTCTCCCTTCCTTCCTTCCTTCCTTTCTTCATTCATTCATTCATTCCTTTTTTTCTTCATTTTCTCCTGCCCTTCCTTTCTATGCATATGTTTTGTCTTCTTTTCTGATTATTCTTTCTTACTTTACATTATTTCATTCACAATGTATTTCATTATGTCTTCCTTTCCGCTGTTCTTCATTCTTTCTCTCTCTTTCTCTTTCTCTCTCTCTCTCTCTCTCTCTCTCTCTCACTTTTACTTTCCCTCTCGCTGTTATTTCTATCTATTTTTCTTTCTTTACTCCTGATCTTTTTTTCGCCCTTGTTCTTTCATTCATTCTTTATTTATTTATTTATTTAACCCCTGATATTTTATACATTTTTTTTCATTCTTTCTTTTCTTTTTCCTTTCTTTCTCGCTGTCCGATCTTTTCTACCCCTGATCTTTTTTTCTCCTGTACTTACTTGCTTTTTAGAGATCTCTCGGGCTGTTGGTCTTCCTTTACCCCTGAACATTTTCATTCGTCCTTTTTCTTTCCTTGAATCTCTCTTTCTTTATTTCCCTCTCGCTGTTCTTTCTTTCTGTCCTTCTTTCTTTAATTCTTTGATCTTTTTGGTCTGATTTTTTTCTTTCTTTTATTCTTTCTTTCTTTCTTTCTTTCTTTCTTTCTTTCTTTGCCACTGCTCTTTTTTGTGCGTTGTTTTTCCTTCCTTTTTCTTTCCTACTTTATTTCCCACTCACTATTCTTTCTTTGTGGCCTTCATTCTTTACCCTGAACTTTTTGTTCGTTTTTTCTTTCTTTCTTTCTTTCTTTCTTTCTTTCTTTCTTTCTTTCTTTCTTTCTTTCTTTCTTTCTGTCCCTCCCGCTGTTCTTTATTTATTTATTTATTTCCAACCCACTCTTTCTTTCTGCCCATCTTTACTTTACCCTTGATCTTTTTTGTCCGGTCTTTTTCTTTCTTTCTTTGTTCTTTCTTTCTTTCTTTCTTTCTTTCTTTCTTTCTTTCTTTCTTTCTGTTTTTCCTCTATGTTCTTTTGTCTTTACCACTGATTTTTTTTCTCTGTTCTTTTCTTTCCTTATTTATTTATTCGTTTCTTTCCCTCACACTGTTCTTTCTTTCTGTCCTTCTTTCTATACCCCTGATCTCCCCCTGCCGATCACCAATCTCTCTCCACATCTCCTCCTATCCCTAATCTCTCACCACTAAAATCTGAATCGTTATCCATTCTCTTCATAACTGTCTTTTCTTTGGCGACAATTCTTATTATGAGAATTATTTTCAACGCAAATTTTCTCATTCTATTTTGTTCTACCCATCTTACCTGTACAGAGAAAGTCAGGACGAAGCTCTAAAAAATGAAACAGCTCTCATTGTCTTTTCGATTTACGTTTTTGCTTTCAAAATTCATGTCAACGTCGTTTCTTTTTCATCTGATTTAAGTTCTGATTCAATCAAACAATAGAAAAAACGCCGCAAATTTTTTTAAAGATTGCATTTCAAGTTGTCACCGTTTATTATTTTACTAACTCGCACTAGCGAAACGTTTGCGAATTGCCTTTCGAAACATTTCAAAACGACAGATGTATGCTAAAGTCGAGTTCTCGATACTTATGATAGAAATCCTAGTAAGGTGTAAGGCCAAACTTACTGAAGAAAATTGTTAAGAATTTCAAATAAAAAAGAACACGTTAGAATCAAATAACAGGAAGGAATAACAAACAAAATATAGTTACCGCAAAAGATAAATCGACTAACAAAAAAATGGTCAAAAATGCTTAATCCGTTTTCATTCCTCTCTCGTCAGGACCGCATCGAGGACTGAAAAAATGTGCACAGCGAAGAAAATTTAAAAAAACGACAGGAGGTCAAATATATAATTATCAAAGTCAGATAATATCCAGGCCTAAACTCCAAGGACAGCAAGACACTACACCTTCTTGCCTCACGTTTCTTTCTTAACCCTGATATTTTTATCTATTTTCTTTCTTCCCCTCTGTCCTATCTTTTCTACCCCTGATCTTTTTTCTTCTGTACTTACTTGCTTTTTAGAGATCTCTCCTGCTGTTGGCCTTTCTTTAACCTGATCATTTTTTGTCTGATCTTTTTCTTTCTTTCTTTCTTTCTTTCTTTCTTTCTTTCTTTCTTTCTTTCCTTCGTCATTTCTTTCTTTTGTTTATTTTGTTAGTTATTTCATTCTAACTTGATATTTTGTTTCTTATTTGATAAAGACTATATTCTTTCTTTTTCTCTCCCTTCTTAAGTGTTATTCTTTCTTTATTTCTCATCTGCCTTTCCTTCTCACCCCTATTCTTTCTTTCTTTCTTTCTTTCTTTTCCCTCTGGCTGTTCTTTCTTTCTATCCTTCTTTCTTTACCACTGATCGTTTTTGTCCGTTCTTTTTCCTTCCTTTTTCTTTCCTTCTTTATTTATTTCCCACTCGCTGGTCTTTCTTTCTGTCGTGAAACAATTGAGTGGGTGTTTGCGCTTAGAGTACAGACGTATAATACGCGCTCGTCGGATTTTCGTTTTCACGCACGATGACAGAACGCATATGAACAGATTGGCTTAGATAGATAGATAGATAGATAGATAGATAGATAGATAGATAGATAGATAGATAGATGCAACAGACTGAAGTAGATAAAGAAAGGAAAAAGAGAGAGAATGAAAGAGAGAACGATACGAAATGTCATATACAAATATATATGAACAAATTCGGTTAGAAAGAAAGAAAGAAAGACAGACAGACAGACATAAATCACTAGAGTAATATGAGCGTTTAGATCTTTCATACTTGACTCGTCCACTTTCCGAATAAGCCAATTATTAACAAAACTATACACGTGATCACTTTTCTGCTTAACACTTCCGCCCTGAGCATCATTTTGAGCGCTAATTCAATTTCCCGCCATTTCTAATAAAAATATTTCCCGCGAAATTCAGAGCCAATATTCCCATTATTTTAAAAACACACACTGACGTAACAGCACACTACAATGGATTTTAGAAAAACTTTTAAAATTGCACGATTACTATTTTCGTCATGTGAAGAACATTTGCCTATTGTTTGAGGGAGGTTGGTTGTTCTTTTTATCCGCCATTTTAAAATTTGATCCATTAGAGTTTTAAAATTCGTTGTCATTATTTATTTCATCAATTCTTTCAAACAGAGTTTGACAATTTTTAATTAGATTTGCGTTATTTACACTATTTACATTGTTCGGGCTGTCATATTCACGACCTTTCGGCCGTTGTACGCCCCGGCCTTCCTCGGTTGATTGGAACTGAATTTCGAACCGGACACTTTATTTCACCCACCAAGGTAGATTGTTCTATTTCCACGTGCCGTGCCTCTTCTGGATATTTCATTTTCAGTTATTTCTCTTTAGTAACTCAACTTTCCATGTTTTTTGTTCACCTCTGCTGTGGTCAGATATTGAACTCACAACTCTTTGTGTTAAGTCACTGGATTACTTCAACCAAAGCTTTTATCCACTGGGTCGTGTGTCCATTTGGGTTTTGATGTAGACGAACGAATGTTCGTGTACGAGTATATAAAATAAGGTAACATAATTGTGCGTTTATTTTTAAAATACTTGTCTGCCTGAAAGATAGAGTTGAAGTTCTAGAGGGTATGACCCGTAACCCATTAGGGTCTTAGAGGAACCACATGGACCACATAGCAACAGTTGTGTGTCTAGGGTCAGATAGCCTTACGGATGTTGCATATCCGCCATCATGCTGAGAGGTCTTGGTCGTCGGTGCCAATTTATATATTACACCTTCTTTCTCGGCCGGTGATCTCTAGTTGTTTTGAGTCCTGAGATGAAAGAACTTCAACACAGGGAATTTTAACTTTACTATTTTATTAACGTTCATGTCGACATCTTCTACTTATCCAGTGGGGATCGTTCCCCCTCTCTGGGGAACCATTTCACACACGAAAGAAAACACGTCTATATCGTTTGACGATTAAGACACAACTGACTGAAAAAAATAACTTTATCTATCTATCATTCTCACGCTAGCTCAGCCAATCAAAATCGACTTCCCATATTATGGCTTGTATCTGACCCCGAAGGTCAACCAAAGGAAGTCGCAGCTGAGATACAATGCCCCCTAAAAATAATAGTCTGCTAACCTATAAGGGAATCTACAATATTATCAGTCCTAATGTAGCATCCTTTGTGTCTTAGTTGTTCGGGCTAAAAAGATTAAAAGGTAAGAAAACTTTTTTCACCTGTTAATGGTTAATTTAAGGCAAAATCGCCTGTTGCCCATTGAAGTTTGTAGTTTAGAAAAAAGTTTCCATAAAATAGAATTCATATCATAATAAATTAATATATATATATATATATATATATATATATATATATATATATATATATATATATATATATATATATATATATATATATATATATAATTATTTTTTTTAAATATCTCTCCATCGTTCATCTTTTTACATACTTTGAATATTGCTGCCACATCCGCCCTTGTGGTCTAGATGTGTATTTAGAGATTTATCATATAATTCTAATGTTGGGAGGTCTTGGCCGACGGCGTCAAGTCGATAATAATGTTGTATTTTTTTCTCACGGCAGGTGATCGCCAGTTGTTTTGAATCCAGAGATAAAAGAACTTAAACACAGGGAATATTTTATTAACGCTCATGTCGACATGTTCTATCTATCTAGTGGGGGGGGAGACTTCTCCTCGCTGGGGATCTGTTCCAGGCACGAAAGAAAACACATCTTCATTGTTTGACGGTTAAGATTCCGACTCCTGAAAAACCTTTCTCTATACCTATGATTCCCACGCTGGCTCAGCCAAGCAAAATCGATTTCCCCATATTTTGCTTTGTATCTGACCCCATGGTCAACCTCAGGAAATCGGGGCAGCGATACACTTCCTCTAGAAATGATAGTCTGCCAAATTATTATTTAACACGGAGCTCGACGCTCTTCAGGCTCGTTTTGAATTGAAAGTTTTCCTTCTCCTAGACTTGGTGCTACTTCAAGCAAGAAAACACAGCCGGTCTTGCTATTTATTTAATCCATAGGTGTGGGAATATGGATTCATGCATTTTTTTCATATTCTGTGCCAATATCCATTATATTATCCGAAGGTTTTGCATGAGTAGAATAAATTCTCGCGCTAAATTCTTATATACTGCCACCCCACCCCCAGGTTTCTATATCTTGAACATACGTTTTTCTTTCGATCGACAACCTTCCCGATGGTTCCCAACACAAATAATTACTCCCCTCTTAGTAACAAGTCTGACAGGTCCGATAAAGTAAAATCGGCAACTGCTATCGAAAAAGACCTCCGATCATTGGTTAGCTGGCTCTAGGAATGGCTTGTAAATGTTAACATCTCCAAGACAAAACTGCTTTCGCTTAATCACCATAGAGATCCATTTCCGCCTTCCATCAACATGGCTGATGCTAACCTCCAGGAGAGCAACTCTTTGCGCTTTCTTTGGCTCGCAATTTTCACTTCAGTGAAGTGGAGCAATTACATTCAGTCAATTGCTTAGACTAATGATAGAAAAGTTTGTGTCGCGCCAGACAAACTTTCTCGTAAAAATCCCTGTGCTTTGAATATTGCTACCACATCAGGTCTGGTGTCCCTACTATATATCTCGAGATTCTTGACAAAATTCAAAGAAGGGTCAGTAAGGTAGTCAATCCAGACCCGGCATCGGTGAGAAGAAAAACGAAGAAACTCCGTCAGAATGCACAACTCACGTGACTTTAAAAAGAACCAATCATTATGCGTCTCGACGGAATGACACACCACACGAGCGGCCCAGGCTGTGTGTTTTTATCTAGTCAGCATCTCTAGATAATGTGGCCAAACAATGCTTGTACTGTCATCATTAGGACAATCATCGAAAGCTTTCGAACAGTTTTGTCTAACCAACTTCATTTACAGGTCTTGGGACAAGCTAACAATTCCGCGCGCTGGGGTCGTCTTCCCAGGTCGATATTACCAAGAAGAATAGGATTGACATTCGAAAACCCAAACTCCATGATCAGAAGAACGATAACACTATTAGCATTTCAGCCATGCGTCCACTACTCTCTCTCTCTTTCACTCACTCACTCTCTCCCCCCTCTCTCTCTCTCTCTATTCCGATATATATATATAAAAGCGAACATTGAAGACGCCTCTGAGTGTTGACTTCAATGTTCACTGTTATATTTATATTTGCATACGCTCTATCTCTGATATTGAGTACTTTATCCCATAAATATAGCACACCTTAAAACATTATTTCCTCATATATATATATAAAATATTTTAAATATTATATATATATATATATATATATATATATATATATATATATATATATATATATATATATATATATATATATTTAAAATATTACAAACATCAACCTTTTCCGCTACCGCGGTTTCTACCAATGAAGGTTTCCTCAGGCAGTGAAAAGGTCAATTGTTTTTCTATCACTTTATTTATATACTTCCCTCCCATTAAATTGCTTTACCCCTTCCCTCCCATTAAATTTCCCAGTTACTACTGGGAAATTTAATGAGATAAAGGGGTAAAGCAAGTGCAGAGAAAATATGTGAGAAGGGAGAGAAGAAAAAAAAAGAAAAAGAAAATAATCTCACATTTAACAAGTTGCCTCGCACTGGATATAACATAATCGCCAGCTTGTCTTCCTGACACAATCTGCACAATACTGTATGGCTTCTTTTTATCAAAATACTCCAACATAGGGCTTTTTCCATTTTTTTTTCTTTTAGCTCACGCAAGTGGCTAGTTAGTTTCGTATAATATTTGTAACTTCTGTAGTTTAAATGATGGTCGAATGACAGGAGAGTTCCATAAGATTTATACTAATCTGTTTGATTAATTCCATTTAGTAACTAATCAACTAACGGAAAATTCCAAGATGAACAAGATCGCCATCATTTAAAGCCCGTTTCAGTTGCATGCATTCACGCGGGCGGCGTCTTATTCATTTTGACGCATTCATTAACAGTACAGCCGCTTTTCATTAGAAGACAAGCAATTGCACATATTGGGATTTTTAAATCATGGGGTATTTTGGTGTATAAACGAGCGAATGGTGCCGGGTAAATTCTTATGGTGAATGAGTATATTGTAACGAATGAATGGGACGTGAATCCAATTAGTTAGGTATAAGATAGCTAGTGATGACCATCCTTGACTAGTCTTCCCCGCTTTTTTTGGCCTTATGTCATAATTACTGTTTCAGTAATAAATCTTTGACAAGCAACATTTATACAAAGACTTATAATTTTTTTTGTTGATTTATATATATTTTTATACTTGAAAAATGTTTTTAAAATATAACCTGAAGAAGACAGACGTACTGTCGAAATATTGTTTAACATTGTCAAACACTGCGTTTTCTTTTCCTTTTCTTTTCTTAAATAGCTCTCTTCTATTAAGTGTTGAGAAATATTGGAAGAGTTACGTCAATCATTTTGTTCATTATTATTATTATTATTATTATTATTATTATTATTATTATTATTATTATTTCTCAGATTTTTGTTATTTCAAGAATATTCAAAGTTTTGTTCTAAACTCTATCTTTCATGGACTTAAAAAAAAATTGGAAAAATTTCCGCCATAATAATTTTAATTGATTTAAAATTTTCGAAAAGTATTGTTAGAAAAATTCTTGGTGAATTGGTTACAGGAAACATCTCAAAGTTCATACAGGCGTTGACTATTAGTACCTATTAGAACCTCCCCACTCTATACAGATACATATTTTTAAAAAAGACGACAGTCTTCTAATCTTGGACCTTGGGCAAATCGTCATAGTTCCTTCTGTTTACGATTGCTTTCTATTAATGAACAAATAAAGTAAGTAAAAAACGCCGAGTCGTTGCTTTTCTTCTTCCCGGTCGAGTAAGTCGATAAAGTTCTGTTTTCAAATAGCTTGTGTTTTGTGTTCATAATCAATCGAAAGCCGTAAGCAGAAAAACGAAAATAACTAATAGCGATGAAATAATCTCTACTTTTCTTTAGTGGAGCAGATAATCCGGGCTTTTTTGCGTGACAGATCAGTTCGGAAAGCAGCTTAGAAGATACCTGTTTTAATTTAAGTCATCGTAAACAAATTCAAAATGGCGCCCATCCATAAACCAAGATGTTTTTTTAGAGTGATTTCATGACAACCGGGAAAAAATGAAACTACACGTAAAGTTTTAATAAAGTTTAACGGCATTTCATTTTAAAACGGACGAAATTTATTTTTTAACAAGAAAACGGTTAATAGAGATAGCTAGAATAATAAAAAAACAAACACTTGATATTTAAATAGCGAAGAAAAGAAAAACAGGCATTAAAACCTAACTAAAACGTAATATAACAAATCTTTATGAAAACTGAAATTAATGCTAAGGTAATATCAAATTTTGAATAAAAATTCAACAGTTTTAACAGAACGGAAAACAGGCTAAAAGACAAGTGGAAAACTTTTTATGCCGGAGTGTTTCGTTCTTTGAGGAATTTTATCTAGGCAAGCGTCACTTTTAACTGATAACTTTCCTGCATAGCCCTCAAAACTTCATTTCTGAACCTTTCCTTACACTAATACAACTCCACACATCAATCCTCTAGCTCGAATTGGTGAACATGGGTAAAAAAAAGAAGATTTCTCTGATGGAAAAGCGAATATAGCTTCGATTTCTATCAGCTGTCATATATTGCGTTAATCAGGACTTCTCTATTTCTAGGCAGGTTGATATTATTAATACCACTGTTTAAAATAATTTTTCACGTTTCTCCTATTTTAGCATGAAACAAACTATCGTCTGTGGATGTTGACTTCAATTTCCACTTTTATATATATATATATATATATATATATATATATATATATATATATATATATATATATATATATATATATATATATATATATATATTATACATACGTAGTTATATATATATATATTATACATACGTAATTCCGGTAAGTACTTTTTAATTCAAATTTTACATTGTTTTGAGTTTTAATTTATTTTTATTTCTTTAGAATTTTATTTTACTTTGTAAAATATGTTGCCCATTTTATAATATGTATATACATACATACATACATACATATATATATATATATATATATATATATATATATATATATATATGATAAAATATAGTTTTAAGGTATGCTATATTTATTGCTAAATGTGCACAAGATCAGGGATAGAGCAAATATAAAGTAGACATTGAAGTCGACACCCAGAGACCACAGTCTAAAAGGCTGAAAAGAATTGTCAGGCCATGAAATTGCGTTTAACATGACACACACAAACACACACACACACACACACACACACACACACACACATATATATATATATATATATATATATATATATATATATATATATATATATATATATATATATATATATATAAAGTGTACATTAAGTCAACACCCAGAAGCGACAGTGTGTTTCATGCTAAATGCAATGAACTGGCCATGGCCTGAAATTGCATTTAACATGAAACAGACTGTCACCTCTGGGTGTTGACTTCAGTTGTCCACTTATATATATATATATATATATATATATATATATATATATATATATATATATATATATATATATATATATATATATATATACCCGATGCAATGAGAACGAAAATAATATATAAATTCTAACGTTCACAGCATTAATTCAAAAGTGGGCTCGATACCGATAGTAGAGCAATAATTATTTATTATAATTTTATTATATAGACAAAAATAGTTTACCCAGTAAAAAGATGCAACTTCGTTTTGTTACATTTCAATTGCACCTCAATGGGTGAGAACCAAAAGTGGTGATGAAAAATTCTGGTTGTAAGCCAGCCGTATGTGAAACGTCACTTCCTTTTTTTCTATTTGTTTGAGAAAAAATATACATAAAGCAAAAAGGTCACAGAGTGAAACAATGGTGCTTGTTGATAGCATTCCCAATTACTACTACAACTATCGTTAGAATTTATCCCTCCTACCTATTCCATCGTATTACTATCTCCTATTCCCACCTTTCCTCCTCTACCACTCACTCTTATGAGGCTTGGAAACGCTGTGCCTAAACTTTTGACCGTTGTTATCGTTAAGGAATCTTTCCAGACTGGCCATCGTTTAACACTTCACCAATCCTTCACCAAGCTGCTATCAACAAGCACCGAAACGAAGTTGCATCTTTTTAGTGAGTAAACTATTTTTGTCTATATGATAAAATTAATTTTAATATATATATATATATATATATATATATATATATATATATATATATATATATACATATATATATATATATATAAACTAAGTATGGTTTAAATCCAACAGAATGATAAAAAAATAAGGAACAAACAGGAAACGTTTTTAAATTCGATTTTATTTAAGCTTCATCAGAAATATTTATTTGATAACTCTTTTCCAAAAATTTTCTAATGAAGCATAAATGAAAACGAAACCGGCTAAGACGTGGAAAAGTACAGGAGATTTTATATCTTTGTTCCGATAAAAAATATTTTTTTAAAATATCATGTGTTTAGTAAATATTATATAAAAGATTTTCATTCCTCCATATCTGAACAGGCGCTGCTTGAAGCATTAAACTTCGCTAAGGAGTTCATTAATGTAATACCTGGACAAGTAGACATTATTCTACTCTGTAGAATATCAATTATTTTCCACAACAATGATACATGGCTAAAAAAAATTTTAAAAACAAACAAAGGTGCATTTGATGTCCCTCAAGGTCCGTTTTACGGTGCAGAGGTGCTCGAATTGATGGGTCTCTATATATTCTATATATTAAGTAAGATAAATAAAATAGTACATATAAATGACCATGGCCTATACAGGGATGCTGGACTTTTGGTGGTGCCATATAAAGGAAGATTGAACGATCAAGTAAGGAAAGAGCTATACAATCTCTTCAAAAAGTTCGGTTTTGATATCGAGGTGGATATGTATTTGAAAGTGGTTCAATACCTGGATGTAGAATTGAATTTAGAAACTGGTAACGTCTCCCCGTACAATGAAACCAAACAGAAAGTTACAATATGTAAACGCTGGATCAAAGTACCCAAAAACTGTGATCAAACACTTCTCAAAAGACATTGAATGTAGGTTATCTAAAAATTCTTCAAATAAAGATAATTTTGAAGAAAACAATGAAAGAGTATGAGAAAACATTAACAGAAGTGTGGGGCACAAAACCAGACTTGAACTTGAAACCCCAAACGATTCAACCTATGGGGAACATCAAAAGAATGAGGAACATTGTTTGGTTCACCTCCACCCCGCTTCAATTTAGGAGTAAAAACAAATATAGGAAAACGTTTTTCCAAACTACTTAAACATTTCCTATAAAATTTGTGAGTTGCACAAAATCTTCAAAAAACACCGTGAAGTTATAATTGTGCCAGCAGCTTAGAAAAAACAGTTAAGAAGCAGTACACCAACAATTTTAAATAATGATAAGGTGCAGGATAACAAGATATAATAATATATAATCACATGTGCAATTGTAGAAATAAAATTAAGTGCCCACTGAACGGTGAATGTAAATAGAAGGGGTAGTCTACAAAGCAGAGGTAAAAAATGAAAATTTGTGAATGAGAATTTGTGCAATGTGAATTCATATATTTACCAACCTTGCCATAATCTAGGTCGTGGGTAACACAGTAAATGAATGAACATAACACAAAAGAAATAATAATAATAATATAAAACCCAGCATGACAGAGTGGGCCAGTATCTGCACTGGAAAATTTGCAACTCCTACGGGAAGGAAACTGAAAGAAACTGGTACGGACACCACCCAGTCCCGGTTAGGGAGATAGGACCTGTTACAATTCTATGGGACTACTCAATACACACTAACAGAACAACCAAAGCCAACCGCCCAGACATTGTTATTAAAGACCACAAACAAAATAAATGCCTCCTTATTGATATGGCAGTCCCTGCAGACTGCAATGTATCTTTGAAGATATTCGAAAAGCTGTCAAAATACAAGGACCTTGAAATAGAAATCTCAAAAATGTGCCACATGGGAATATCAACAATCCCTGTTGTAGTTGGAGCCCTTGGACTGGTTGGAAAAGATTCCAGTAAACTAATTGAAGGGATCCCTGGAAGTCCATGCCTCAAAGAGATACAAAAAATTGTTCTGACAAGTACAGCCCACACTTTACGAAGGGCTTTATCTATGTAATTATTTTTTTTTTCAGTGGAAAGTGTCATGATGCCATTTCTAACCTTAGGTCCCTGGGCGGGTACCTGGAAAGAAATGTGTAAACGCCAGATATCAAAGAAAATAAAAATAATAATAATACAAAATCTTAGTAACACCTGGATAGATTACCGTAAGGCATTCGATAGTTAACCCATTCCTGGATCTTAAAGTTGTCATCCATTGTTATCAATTTCATCAAACAAAATATGTCGATATGGAAAACAACGCTTCAACTCAATTTTATCATTGGAAAGTATAAGACTGGTAAAATAAACATCAACAAAGAAATATTTCAAGGTGACTCTTTGTCTCCCTTACTATTTTGTATATTCCTAATAGCATTAACCAGTCAACTTAACAGGACGGAATATGGCTATAAGATATCTCAAAAGAAAACAAGCCATCTGGCTTACAAGGCTGACTTGTATGCTAGGAATGACAGTAAGCTGGAAAGTCTCGTGAAAACAGTAAAAAGTTTCAGTGATGAGATTGGAATGAGATTCCGTTTGGATAAATGTGCTAAAGCCACAATATTATGAGGATCATTACAACAAAACTGATCTCTTAGCTTAGACCCTGGGTTAACAATCAAAGTTTTAGATCAAAAAGAAATATATAAGCATCTTGGTGTAAATGAAGGTGAAAGAATTCACCATAAAAATGAAAGAAATAGTGCGAAAAGAGTACTATAAAAGGGTGCGAATGATATTAAAAATTGAATTGAATTCTCAAAAAATAATTATGACCATTAATAACCTTGCCATCGCAGTGGTTCAATATACTTTCAACATCTTGAACTGGACTCTAAATGATATCAGACGAATGGATTGTAAGACAAGAAAGCTTCTTTCTAAGCATAATATGCACCGTCTAAAGGCTGATGCAGACCATCTCTACATACCCCGTAAAGAAGGTGGAAGAGGTCTTATTCAACTAGAATTGTCATACAAGGCAACAACTATTGGCTTACTAACATACACGGAAACAACAAAGGACTGGTGATACAATGAGTCAAAAACGCGAAATCAGAAAGAAATCTTCAAACCTGAAAGAAGGTTGTAAATATAAACGAGATTTACATTTAGTAGATTCTCTAGAAAACTAAAACAGGACCCAAGAAACGACTGCTGCAGCAAAACTTATGAACAAAAAAGCCAAGGATAAAGCTCTTGAACAGATAGCAAGACAAACCTCTTTATGGCCATTATCCAGAACGTACTAATAAAGCCGATGGTTACGAGCATCTGAGCAGAAACAGAAGGTTTTATTCTTGCACAAGACCAAAAGTCTATTCAATAGGAACTATCAGGCAAATCTCATACATAATAGTGTGGATCCAAAATGCAGGTTTTGTTACAAATATCAGGAAACGATAGACCATGTAATTGCAGGATGTTTTGTATTTGCGCCAAGTCAATATAAAAACCACCACGATAGATTGTCTAACACTTTCGCCCCAGACCCTCAACCTCCGACGTCTTACTCTCTGGTTTGAGGTGTCTACTCGGTCTTAACCGAACTTAAGGGAGTGGCAGTAGGTCCCCTGAGCATCCGTGTGTGTGTGTGTGTGTGTGTGTGTGTGTGTGTGTGTGTGTGTGTGTGTGTGTGTGTGTGTGTGTGTATGTTCCCGTCTCTCTTCTCTGTCACATTGGGACAATACTTACACTGGACAATTTGCAAAGACATTGGAAAAGATGTTAATAAACACTGGTTACAGAAACAGAAGACATCACAATTCCATGGGATTACACCATTTTACAGACAGGAAGATTGAAGCAAATAGGACGGACATAACTGTCAAAAACCGAAAAGAAAATCTTGCCTACTAATTGATATGGCTTGCCCAGCGGACTGTAACATAGCAACCAAGGAATTTGGAAAAACTATCGAAGTATGAAGACCAGGAAATTGAAACAGAAAAAATGTGAAAATTGAAAACAAGAATAGTACCAGTCATAGTAGGTGCGCTTGAAATGATAAAAAAAGGAACACAGCAACACAGTGAAAAATCCCTGGAAATCCCAGCTTAAGAGAAATAGAAAATATTGTCTTGATAAGTACAGCCCACACACTAAGAAGAACTTTGTCCATGTAACGCTAGTGACGTTATGGGAGTTAGAAAAGCAAATCATGAAATGTAGCCATAATAACACACCACTTCCTGCCTTAGGTGTTCACGCAGACTTGGTAGGTAGTGTGACCATAACAGGAATCGAAATAATAATAATAATAATAATAATAATAATAATAATAATAATAATAATAATGTGCTTTCTTATAGACATGGCAGTCTCTGCAGATTGTAATATATTTTTGAAGATATTCAAAAATCAAAATACAAGCATCTTGGAGTTGAAATCTAAAAAATGTGGCACGTAAGGACATCAGTAATTCCAGTTGTAGTTGGAACACTTGGTTTAGTTGGGAAAGAATCCGATAGACTCACTGAAGGGATTCCTGGTAACCTATGCCTTAAAGAAGTACAGAAAGTTGTACTCACAAATACAGTTCACACATTTCGAAGGGCTTTATCGATGGAAAAATGTCTGTGATCTTAGGTTCTCTATATTTCTTTTCTTTTTGACAAAAATGCTTAGTAGAAAATGATATGATGCCATTTCTGACCTTAGATCCCTGGTTTGAACCGGAAGTAAATGAGTATTCAACTGAAATCAAAGGAAATATTAATCATAAGATTATAAATTTAACAACTATGATATACCACTAGTTTTTCAGACTCCTAATTTAATCTGTTTACGCATTTCAACTTTACATAAATTTTATCTGTGCATACACGGACATATTTTAATGGAAGTATATACACAATTTTACGGTATCATAGAGTTAAGTAAAATGATCTAATTGGTGCGAGTAAATACGAATAAGACAAGCAGAAAATACTATAAGAATTTGAACAATTGTGCGGTTGTAATGACGATGTTTGCCGCTACCCTTTGCATAAATGCCCACTAGAGACGGAACACTTCAAAGTGGACGGTAGAAACTGCGTATTAGAATAATTCCTATTTCCCATGGTCAATTACTCCGAATATCTTGAGTATCGACTCGTAAGTATGTATCTCCCTGACAATCTCGTTTTCTCAATTCTAGCAATCTGTTAACTGACAATATACATTGTTTGTATTCACAAAATATCTATATACCGTAGAGAGTTTGAATGTTTGCGTAGCGTAGCAGCTATCGACGCAGAAAATGGGATTGTCTTGATAAGTTCAAATTCCAGCTTTCGCACAAATAGCCTTGGCTCAGTTGATCTTGTTTGGCGGCACATCAACACTTCTATGGGTTATTTAATGTTGAAATCTAAATATTTTAACACAATTTTATGCTTTCAAATACAGATATGCTGTACATAATTTTATACTTTCAGAGTAAATGTTTTTTTTTGGTTTTTTTTTAGATATATAGTTTATAGATCATAAAATGTATCGTTGGTTATTCTACTATAAATATGTATTTTGTATTGTTTAGCGTTACATTGATTGTCGTTTTCCATAAAAATGTATTGGTCGTCATTTTATTATAAAAAATGTACTGTTGATTTTCGTTTGGAGGGTTCACTCTTTGCCCATAACCGGGACCCTAGCAGGTGCCACCAAATGACAGAACTAATTTCAACTCGGAACTAATTTCAGCTCTATTTAAAATCAAAGTTATTAATTTCCGTGAATTCCTAAACAAAACGCAATGCGCTGGTGTTAATCTTTTTAAATTTAGCATTAAAAATCCATAGTAGATAAGATAATTCAGAATTCATCTTTTCTTAAACTTTCATTAATTAATTCCGAGTTGAAATTAATTCCGAGTTGAAATTAATTCCGAGTTGAAATCAGTTCCGAGTTTAAATTAATTTCGTGTTAAAATTAATTCTGCAACCCGTGCTACCGCCCCGAGTCATGGTAGACCTGGGAACCACAGAAATTAAGAGGTGGTCCCACGCTCTTCAAAACCTCTAATCTCCAAATCAGAGGCCTTACTGCCGGATGTAGTTTATCGTCATACCCATGACGAAATACCCTTGGCAAAACTATGAATCTATCTCTTATATGCGCAGCTGTTGTTTAAACAGCAGGACAGACTGGGTACTCTAGATTTGGATGAATGAGACAGCATTTTAAAAAGTGTATAATTGTAATCAAAATGAGTACGAAATAATTATAATACGTATTAAATAATTATTATTCTCTATTTATGATTGTCTTGCTCTGTGAATCCGTCAAATTCATGACTTTAACTCTTATATCCGATACACAGATAATTAACCGAGCAATTTGCAGTAAACCATAAATCGACAAAAAAGGCGAAGAGGGAAGGGAAAAATAAATAAATGAAAAAAAGCGAAGAGGAAAAGAAGTCAACAACCAGTAACATGACACTAATCAAGCGTAAAAAGGAAAAATAACACACTCATATCACAATATATAAGTACAAAAATATCGAGAAATATCAACAGAATAGTCCAATACCGTTCCAAAGAGTAGTCACATATCTATGTGACCATGAAACTTCGAAATCAAAATGACGGAAATACTCCTCAGTTAAGTGAAAAAGACTTTTTCAAATTAATTCTCTCTCTCTCTCTCTCTCTCTCTATATATATATATATATATATATATATATATATATATATATATATTCGCATTAAATATAGTATTTTTCGCTACAAGAGACGGCATTTTAAAAAGTGTAAAATTGTAATCAAAATAAGTACAAGGTTATAATACGTATTAAATATTTATTAATCTGTATTTCTGATTGTCTTGCTCTGAGAACCCGTCAAATTCATGTCTTTACTTACCCGATACACATAGAGAATCAACCAAGCAATTTGATCTCTTTAGCAATTGTAGTGAAACAAAGAATAAAAACCTGTATTTCTGACCTGACTACAATCGGCGCTCTCCTGTTACATTAGATAATAGTTAAGTTCTAAAATAACTACGAGTATTTTATTCATATCTCAATAAGATGTCGTAAATTTTATATCTTCCTAAAAAATGTGTATAGAACCGAAGCAATTCCTAAAGTCTGAACGTTATTTCATCATTGTATTTGGCAAGAGTTTTCTTTTATATTGTCTCAAGTTGCGCTTATATTTGAATGTTTCACATCATCGATTGAATCATGTCAACGAAAATCTAGAATGTTCAATAGTGAACGTCGGCTAGTTATTAAAATACCTATTCTTACAAAAGAAATTCAAAAATCGGGTGACAATTTCTTGTTATACTTAACTGTATTCTGCCAACATCCCTCCTGAAAATTTTGAGAACCAAGATGCGACACAGTCTGAGAGATCTTCAATGGTGTCAGCTCCTGAAATTGTTGATCCTGGTCATGACCTTATTTTGCTCGATCCACGAATAATTGCTGAGAGACAGATGCAAAGAAAAAAATTAATTACAAACCCCTGCTACGCAAAAGCTTCGGAATGGAGTGTTGGTTTCAACTAAAGACGCGGAAATGAGACGCAAAATCCTTACTAAATTGGAGAGTGAACAAGATTTGACACTTCAAAAACTAGTCGAAGACTGCCAGAGATGCATCAATGTGAAGAAAGACTCAAAAGACATAGAAGAAGCTGGCATAGCACACATACGTAAAGTACGAAGACAAACCAACTTTCCCTCCTCAGAAACAAACCAAATCAATTTCCCCCCCTCAAGAAAAGGTAAAAAAAAATTTCTAACTCTAAAAATCAATATAAAAAAAACTACCACCCAGTCCATGCTATCACTGTGGGACTTGGCATTGGTTTAAAGTCTGTACATACCGTTTTAAAACTTGTCTAACATGCAAAAAAATAGGACACAAAAGTTCTCATTGTTGGTCTAGAAGAGAAAGCAAAAGCAGAATAAGAATCACGAGGACTGACCAAGCTGATGAGACTAACATAAGAAAATACGTACAAGTTGAAATGCAAAACAGAAAAGTCAGGCTACAGCTGGATTCTGGCTCAGACTTAACTATTATAAACCTACAAACATGGAAAAAACTGAACAAACCTGCCATGTTAAAAACGGATAAAATTGCTAGATCAGTTACGGGGAGAAAAATAAAATTTGAGGGTGAAGTAATTACAAATGTAACATTTAATGGAATGACGAAAAAACTAAAAATGTACGTCTTAAGAAATACAGAAAACCTATTCGGAACGGACTGGATGCAAAAAACCCATCGCACATGCTTCTCGAACCCTTCTACCAGCGGAGAAAAACTACTCACAAATAGAGAAAGAAGCTCTGGGAATTATCTTCCCAGTCACACGGTTTCATAGGTACATCTATGGTAGATATTTTACTCTACAGACGGATCACAAACCGTTACTAAGAATTTTTGGTTCGAAAAAAGGTCTACCGGTTTACACTGCAAATAGGCTACTTAGATGTGGAACAATTCTTCTCTACTACAATTTCAGATTGGAATATTTACCAACGAAAAAGATCGGGAATGCGGATGGTTTGCCGAGACTTATACCAACAAATACAGAGCCATTGGAAGATACGGTAATCGCAGCCCTAAGAAATGAAGAAGATATCAGGACAGTACTATGTTGTACAGTTAGAAAACTCCCAGTCACACTACAAGACATAAAAAATGAAGCCAAAAACGACGAATTCATAAAAGAAACAAAAGCAAAAATAACAGAAAAAGATAAGCAAATATCGGACAGCTTTTCTCTATGCGATAATGTGCTACTTTACAGCGAAAGGGTTGTAATTCCCAAAACACTACAAAAGCGAATCTTAAAGGATTTCCACAGGGGCCATCCTGGAAAAAATAGAATGAAGTCGCTAATGCGAAGCTATGTATATTGGAAAAATATGGACCAGGATATTACTCAGATGGTGGAAATGTGCAAGGGTTGTAATTTAAGATCAAATGGGCAAGCGGAGAGATTTGTTGATACACTCAAAAGAGCGTTACGAAAAGCCTATGATGTGCCTACGGAAAAAGCATTACAGCAATTTCTTCAGGTATATCGAATTACGCCAAATAATGCTACACCATCAACATTATCACCCATAGAAGTGATGTTTGCTAGAAAAATCAGATCAGCATTTGATAAATTGCTACCAAGTCAAACGAAACAAATAACACAGCCCTACGCATCAAAAAGAAAATTCCTCCCAGGAGAAAAAGTTTTTTTAAAGCATATAAAAATAATACATCTTACTGGGAGCAAGGGACAATTGAGAAAAGAATCGGCAATATGGTTTACATAGTACAGGGATAAAAATTCTCACATAGAAGACACGTAAACCAAATAAGGAAAAGACCGTTACAGGATGCTAACGGTCCACATCAAGAAGAGGTGATGGACACGATTTTCGATACATTTGATATAAAAAGACCGCAAACAATGCCAGAACCAAGAAAATCGTTCAGAAAAAGAAACTTCACAGAACCTTTGGAAATAGATCCAAAGAAAAAAAGATATTAAAAACCCCTGCTACGCAAAAGCCTCGGAAGGGGGTCTTATGGAAACTTACCCATAATAATAATGGACTATTCCGGACATCATAAATACTGCGCCTCAAGAGGGAGCAGTCAGTTCTCGTCAGTCCTTTTTGGACGACTCGGCTAGACGGTCGAACTCTCTGCCTCTGAGGCAGAGGGGAACTCTCTGCCTTTGGGTAGAGAGGAACCCGGACGAGGTTCCGCCGAAGGGCAGAGCCTCGTCCGGGGAGGTTGACCGGCCCGATCCCGTTTATACGGGATCTACGGGCTATTTTTTGGCCGAGCCTACGGGCTCGGGTACCCCACTTTAAACCCGGCCTTGTGCCACATCTGTCCCTCGTGGGGAGGACACTAAATACGTTAGTTCAGAGTCAGTCAGAGACAGAGTCTGACGATTACTGTAAGACATTGGAATAGTGATACTTGTCGAGACAACATAGTTCACTCTAACCAAATCTCATATTCATTACTAATACTTCTACTTCTTTGTACATATTTCTGTTTGTAATATGCCTGTGTTATTCCATACTTGTGTTCGAGTCATTCTTCATTGGTTCTACCTAGGACCATCACCGTGGTACAAGGAATTTGGACCATTACAGTTGGCTGATTCGTTTCCTACGGTTAATCAATCCTTTGCAAGTTATTTAAAGCCAGAAGCTATTTTTAGATCGTAAAATTTTTTTTGAGATAATAATGGTTTAGTGATAGAATTCTTACTAACTAACTCATAGCTGGAGGAGAAGAGGTGGATTCATATGTTTCCTAAGTGTATTTGCGCGTAAGTGAATATAAATGAACCCAACTAGAATTGGAATTCTCCAATTCCGAGACACCGCCAGCACATCCAAGCTTACAGCACCTGGTTTAACCAAACGGTCACCCATCTAGCGACTGACCAGGTTCGAGGTTGCTTAACTTTGGTGATCGTACAAGAACCGGTGCTTTAACGTGATATGGCCGTAAGCGTTTAGTTGAAGTATAACTTCAAAAATTAAAAACCGGTTGGATGTAGCAACTCCACTCTGAGAAAACCTACTTGCTATTGAAACTACAGTAGCATCACCAATCCTGCGGAGGCTATGAACCTATATTCCAAAAGGAGTCTACAGAGTGATCGATTAATTGATTTCTTATTTGACTTATTTGTTGTGGCACCTATCTCTCTATCTGTCTGCCAAAAATTCTATAAACAAGAAGTGCGAGAAAAGAAACTATTAGAATAGAACTGACGGTTCAGTCTAGCTATTTCAGCAGTAAAACTATGAGACCTAGTTGCCAATCAAGTAGTACGCATAAATTCATACAGTCGAGGTCTGTCCTGGGTATGACGGTAGACTACATCCGCGTCCTGGGTAAGACGATAAATTACGTCCAACAGCAAGGCCTCTGATCAGGAGGCTTTTAGGAACGTAGAGCCACCTCTTAATTGCTGGAATTCCCAGATCGACCCTGACCTGTTAGGGTCCTAGCTATGGGAAAATAGTTAACACCCAAACTGGGGTCAAAACGCTATGAAAGTGTAAAAATAGGTTTTAATAACCAGAAATACTTTGTAAAAAAATTATTACCAGCAATACATTTTTGAAAAAATATTACCAGCCATACATTCTTGAAAAAAATATTACTAGTGATACATTTTTGAAGTAAAAATATTAGCAGAAATGTATTTTTGAAGGAAAAAATATTACCAGCAATGAAAATTTTGTCGGCATTAAATAACCCATTGTGGTGTTTATATGCCGTATAACAAACCAAACTAAACAGTCAAGGTACCAAGAAGGAGAGCTCATTTGAACAGTTAAATTGAAAATATTTTTTAGAAAAGGCACTGGAAAGCCACATTTATGTTATCTTGGGTCCTGATCTGGAATCAGGACCGATAACATGACCTTATATATGCATTGAATCTCGCTATTCCGCTGTCTGTCAGGGACAGTTCGCTTTTGTTAAGTTGGAATTAAATAGGAAATTGCAGACGACACCAATGGAGATAGAGATGTGTCTCTTGGATTATTTAAAGAGTCCGGGAAAAGGAGTAATTCGTGCCTGACACCAAGAGTATGGTTTGTACAATACTTTCCTCATACTCAAGCTTCTGATGATGTGCCATTGGCCATCATTCCATACTCGGGTTAAAGCTTTCTGGATCTATATCCTCCTGGCGTTAGTTTAAACTGACGATTTCTTTTTTCTACATGTCTAACTATAAATATAAACTATGATATTACAAAAAGAAAATTCCACCGAAATATGTTACGAAATTACCAGGTTTTCATCTGAAATCAAGAAAATACAAACTTAAAATAAAATGATCACAATGTATGAAACAAAGAAGGCGTCAATGTAAACCATATTCACCTGGCGTCAGTTTAAACTGACACCTTGTTCTTACCATATGCGTAAGCTATAATTATCTTTAATAATTGTGCCTCTCCCCGCCCTTCGTTAGTTCGCACGACAATTACGTCCTGTCAATAGCTCATAAATAATAGACCATTCCGTTTCGATCACGTGGAAAGATAAGACATTAAGAGACGCTACTTGGTTTCAGTGAAAAAGAAAGAAAAAAAGAAAGATAAACGTGGTTAATATTTCCTGCTATTACCTCATAATGGACTATTCTTTTTTGATCACGTGAGAAGATAGAAGACATGAAAGATGATACTCGGTTTCAGTCAGAAAATGAAAAGTAAATGGAAGATAGAAGTTTTTAACGTCTGTATCAGTGAATGGAAAAAAAAGGTTATCAATTTTTAGATAAAGGGTTCGGTTGGAAATTCCAAAGTATATTACCTGAAGAAGGCCGAAACGTCGTGAATATAGCAATAAAGACGAGGACCATAGTCCGAACTATGTAAATAGTGTAAATAGTTACAATATCGCATCTCAGAAATATAGACAGAGCTTCTGTCACTTTGTAGAATTAACACCCGAGAGGAAGTTTCACTACAAACTAAACTTCTTCAAGGTTACAGTCAACAGTTATCTATCCTACATATCCTCATAATATACACTTTCTTAACACCTCCCTTTACGTCCTTACAACAAAACTATTCAGTAAAATTTGGGTGGCTCTTTGGCCTCATATAGGGTGAGCAATAGTGCAAACACGCAGGAAAGTACGAAGATAAAAGAACTAAACAACGAACTCTGCAGAGTAAAATCTTACCTGAAGATGACCGGGAAATTAACCGGTTGCAACCTTGTGTAGAGAAAATAAGATGAGATGAGTAAATAATAAAGAAAACAATATTAGTATATTTGTTCTGGCTTAAACTTCAAAATACCTTTATACTCACACATAAATCAGTCAGCTATAAAATAAAGAAGTACTTTGACGAAATACTAATATTGTTGCAGGTCTCACCTTCCCTTTCTCGTTCGCCTTTAAAAGCAAACACACACGGACACGCTTGTAGACTCCGGCATACACGCGCACATACGCGCACACACCATTCTGTCATCATAAGCTAGCTTGTTCATGCATGACATTAAGCTGTAATCTCAGTCTGAAAGACCCTTGACGAAATCTCTCTGAAGATCTACCAACACATTCTATTTCTCCAATTCATGCTTTCTCTACCCACCTTTTTCTTTCTCTTTCTCCCTCTCTACCACACTCTCTTCCTCTCTTTCCCATGCACTATCTCTCTTTCACCCTCTCTATCTTTATCTCTGTCTCCCCTCTCTCTTTCTCAATCTCTCTCTCTTTCACCCGAATTCTCCCCTCTCTCTCTTTTTCTCCCTCTCTTTCTCCACCTCTCTCTCTATACTATGCTGTCTTTCTCTACCCGCCTTTCTCCCATTCTCCCGCTCTATCTCTCTATCTCTATCTCTCCCTCACTTTCCACCTCTCTCTTTCTCAATATCTCTTCCTTTGTCTGCATTCTCCCCCTTTCTCTCTCTTTCTCCAGCTCTCTCTCTCTCTCTACCCTATGCTTTCTATACTCGCTTCTCTCTTTTTCTCCCACACTTTCTCCCGCTCTACCTCTCGCTCTTTCTCCCTTTCTATGTCTCCATCTTTTTCTCCCCTCTCTCTTTCTCAATATCTCTCTCTCCCTCATTCTCACCTCCTCTCTCTTTCTCCCACTCTGTCTCCTTGTCGCTATCTTTTTCTTTCTCTCAGCCGCTCGCTCTCTTTCTCCCTCTCCTCCCCTCACCACCGGTAAATGATTCAAAGAAATTTTCCCCACGTCGGAACATTTAGACACTGAAAAATATTATAATCATCATTTTTTCCTAATGACTGCACCTCAGTGTTTTCTGAACTGGTTTCGCTATTTTCATCTTATTATTAACATCTTTTTATGTGTTTACTTTTCTTTCTGACGTTTTCGAATTTATGGGAACTTGGCTTATTTTATTGATCATTAAAAGGAGAAAGGTTATGAGATTTTTTTTTATTCTAACAGAGCGGTAAATAGCGAAGTATCTTTCGTCCCTCTATGGACATTTCAGGAATTTCGATTCAGCCAATTTCTACACCACTGCTCCATAGTTTAGTCAAACAAATATCTATAATTCTTTATCTAAAACACATCTGCCGCTTCTGTTATCTTCGGTAATAGCAATTTCTAGAGCTTAAATGACACGAAAACAAATTAACAAATACAATTTCGAAGAATGTGTTGCGCCAATATCCCAAAATGAAGAATTCTAAAACTATCTTTTAATATATATATATGTGTGTGTGTGTGTGTGTGTGTGTGTGTGTGTGTGTGTGTGTGTGTGTGTGTGTGTGTGTGTGTGAATGTGTAAATTAAGAAGTCAGCCTATTCCGCTACCTTGGTTTCAACCTTTCGGTATCTTCAGGCGATTTCGGTCAGTTGATTTCCTAATACTTTATTTGTTTTTTAAATTCAAATCGTCTAATTCAACTCTGACCATTAACTTTTTTATTATATATATATATATATATATATATATATATATATATATATATATATATATATATATATATATATATATATATATATGCACATTTCATTGAAAACGACAGACAGGGTGCTTTTATTTTGTGTTTTATACAATTTCTCATACGATCTAATAATTTTTTTTCTTTTCGGATGATAAATTATATAAAAACTGTCCGAATGTTCTTTTCATCAGAGCACTTTCGGCTATACATTTAGCCATTTTCAAGGATTATATTTTAACTGTTAAAATAAGAAATAGTTTTTTGTATGTATGTTTTATAAAATGTTTTCATTTTTCAAAACATGGTCAAGATATTATGTCCATGTTCAAAGTTAATATTATTAAATGTTGGTTTGTTTGCTTTTATTAATAAGGCTTCCATTATTTTTAGCCTTTTTTTTTGCATGTAGATGATGCTATTATATTAGTGTTGTCGACAAGTATGTTCCGAATAATGTCCGGTAGGTCTCCATGAATCTAATTGAGCTATTGTCAGAACAGTTAAAATATAATCCTGAAAAGTTGCTTATTCATTAGTTGGAATACAATAAAGTAAAAATTTGTATTGTCCTCCCCCAAGTACATATATATATATATATATATATATATATATATATATATATATATATATATATATATATATATATATATATATATGTACATATATATATATATGTACATATATATATATATATATACATATATACATATATATATATATGTATATATATATATATACATATATACACACACACACACACACACACACATATATATATATATATATATATATATATATATATATATATATATATATATATATATATATATATATATATATATATGAATAAAGACAGAAGGAAAACTTAACTTATCTGACGCGTTTCATTCTCTGGTGGACTTTATCAAGACAAATGTAAGGATTTTATTTTCAAACAATTTAAAATTTTATTTTATTTTATACGAAAGTAAAAAAAGTTAGTTTTTCACAATTTTTTAATTTAAGAACACTCATAAATATACGAGGGTTGGTTAAAAACGTTCATAGGCTGACCAAGATACTCTCATGGGATGTTTATTTTTCAACATAATCACCCTTGCAGTTCACACACTTCTTCTACCAGTGTTGTAGTGCTTGGATTCAATTGGTGAAGAAGCTTTCAACCTGTTGGTCCTCCACAGCAGATATGTTATCATCATCATTGCAATACCGGTTCCCAGCCATGTGATTTTCGTGTTTGGGAACAGATAATTGTCAGAAGGGACCAACTCAGGAGAATAGAGAAGGTGACAAACTAGTTCAAAGCCACAGTCACGCACGACAGCCATTGAAATCAGTGACATGTGATGGAACAAGACCCTTTTCTTCAGTTTGTTCCTGATAGCCAACTTGTTAACAGTTACAAAATCTGTTAGCAAGTCAGTATAGTACTCTCCTTTGATGGTGTGGCCCTTTTAAAGATAATAAACAGACACAATACATTTTGTATTTTAAAAAAACCGAGGCCATCATCTTCCCTGCAGATGAAACGACATTGACCTTCCTTGGAGCAGGTGAGGAGGAGTATTTCCACTGCAGGGATTGTCTGTTTGTTTTTGGTTCGAAGTGATAAACACATCACTCATCCTAGGTTAGAAAACATTCAAACAAACCAGCTAGATCTGTCTCAAACAATGTCAGATTTTTGCGTCAGGCTGGTGTGCTTTTAATCAGGTGTCAAAGCGTTGTATGAGAAAGGCAAGAAGTAAAGTTCATGGAGCTATTAAGGAAAGATAACTCTTAACCCTCTACTTGAAGAGTCAACATTGTAATGATCGGGAAACCATCCTGTCGGGATTCTGTTCCATAAACACCAATTCTCGGGAAGAAGCTGTCCGAATAGAATTTACTTCTTACTATTGGAATACGAAGGGAATGGGAATGATTCTTACTTGTGTGCGTGGCACGGTGGGTCCTAGTTGTAAAGGTAAGGGTTCATAGACCTAGGAATTGTAGCTCGCCAGAACATATGCCATGGAAACAGTGATAGATCAACGAGAGGGGAGGGGCGTTTCGTCTGTAGGAAACGGGTTGTAGAGCGGCAAATAACTCATATTCGTTTTTTTTTCTCTGGCCAAAAATTCCAAACACTTTTGTACTATCGCATAGATCAACCAGCTTGAAAATAAAAAAGACAGTGCTTCGACGAAATTCTAATATTTTGCCCCTTCCCATCTCTCTCCCCCCCCCTCTCTCTCTCTTTCTCTCTCTCTCTCTCTCTCTCTCTCTCTTTTAAATATAGATATACATGCACATGCACACATATACATATACAATTGAAGGTGTATGTGTTTATCACGAACTTGTATCAGTTTACAATTTCTGCTTGTTAAGTGATCGGGTCGCTGAGCGATAGAAGGCCGCGTAGCAATTTCCTTAATATCATCAGATCCAAGATTGGCGATTCGGGTCATCTTTCTGCAGAATCACGGGGACAAAGCGATGGAGTTCAAAATGCCAACCCGTGGATTAATACACAACAGCGCAAAAAAAAAGAGACACATTAAGAAAATATGAAAGATTTTGCACATACATGTATAATAAAATGTCTGATATTTTAAATATCCGAACAAAATATGCAAGATGGAATATGTGAAAACCATTGAATGTTTTAAGTTTTTATTCTATTACCAACATTTCCTTTAAGAACATCAAAAGAAAAAGTTGAAAAAAACAACGCAAAAGAATTTTTAGCCTATTTTATATACGCCATTAAATAAACTTCCATTAAATAACATTAAATAAATATATATTCCATTAAATAAACTTTTAATCACATCACCCGTCCGTGCAGGCCATTTAGATACAAGTGGCTACTGAGTGTAAAAAAAGAATAAGAAAAAAGAGAACAAATTATTAAAGAGTGAGGACAAAAGAAGAGTAATCGAGAAGATAATAGATAACAATTGACGTTGCATTTTAATTATAACTGAGAGTACCGGCCTCTGTTGAGGCCCAAAAAGGGTACCTTTGAAAATACCACCTCCCTTTAGGACGTGGGAGATCATGACTCTTCATAAATTTTCTTTTTTTAGTTTCTGTAAATTGCTATGTGTTCTTAGGAAAGATATTGAAATGATTTCTTGTTGTTTTAGCCACGATTTTGGAATTCAGAGTTTCTCTTCTCTTAAACTGGTTGCCTTCTAAGGCTAGAGGATCTATTCTACCCGACTATTTCTCATTGATATTTGTGCAAAAGCGAATGCGACTACATTGTCCAGAAAAATTTAAATCAGCTCGCTGATTACACTTTACGCTATAAGCACCTCTTCAAGAGGTTATACAGTGTATTAATAGTGTGCCGAGCACTGTTGATACACGCCTTATTTTAGCATCACTTTTATAATAATGTTCACCTATTACAAGGCTCAACAGCTACTCAAGGTTGTCGTGTTTAAAAATGTTCTATGTCTGTTCCTTCTCGTCACATAATTTCTGGTTTGGTTGATTTTGTTTAGCGGCATATCGACACCCCTATGGGTTATTTAATGCCGAAATCTAAATATTTTCTAAGGAATTTTATTACTTCAGCTACACATATTTTGTACGTAATTTTATACTTTCTGAGTAAACCTATGTGTTTTAGATATTGTTATGGCCCAGGTTAGGACCAAAGAAGAACAACACGAACACAAAAGTAGAAATAACGAAGATATAGTACACGGAATAATAATACAAGATGTGGAAGGTGTTAGTATGACTGTCAGTCTGGTTTGGAGGGAACTACTATCGGCTCGACTCGATTCGTCTCTCTCTTGAGAGGCGTAGTATGCATAGTGTTAGGAAGAGTTCATCTGTAGTTATAGGTAAGGAGCCATAACAGATATATACTTTGTAGATGATCTATTGTAGGTGTTATATGTTTTGATATAGACCTATTTCTTTAAGGCAAGACATTATGTTAACGGTTTCAGTATTTTGAAAATAGTTTACTCATGTTGATTTCCTTGTAGTTTTTATTATTGTCAAAGACTGTCTGAAAGTTAAGTTTCTTACATGTGGAGTGAGGTATGCTGAGTCAGTGTGGGACCGCCGAAACCGTTTAAGGGGAGGTAACTAATGAAACCGTTTAAGGGGAGGTAACTAAGTATGATTGTGAGGAGTTCTTTTTACGAAATGAGCAGTAAAAGAAGAAACTATTAGTGCAAACCTTGGCATTTCAAACTATCTAGTATGTTTATTCTTATTGTGAAAAAAGTATAGAGGTATTTTCGACAAGGATTTTTCTGAATTGCGAATGTGGACAGGCATGTTGTTGTAAATATTTAGAAATGTTGGCCATATTATTCAAATGAAAACTGAGACAACGAAAAATCCAGCTGCTGAACTTGTAAATGTGCATTTAGCACTTCCGTGTCTTTTAAGAAATCTAAATGGATGATCCTAGCAAATGCACTTTACATTTCTTCCTGTTTCTCAGCTTTTGTGGTCAGTTGTAAAGATATATCTTTGGTTGATTTTGTTTAACGGCATATCAACACCTCCATGCGTTATTAAACGCAGAAATCTAAATATTTTTTGCGTAATTTTATTTTATTGAGATAATAGTGGTTTTAGTAATACAAGTTTTACTAATAATTGGGGGGGAAGAGACTAGGTAAATTCATACCTTTTCCCAGGGGTATTTACGCGTAAGTGAATATAACGAATTCAACTCGGCCGTCCGATTAACATTTCCGGGTCATCTTCTGTTACACCACACGCACATCTATGCTTACAGAATCTGGTATTCACCCATCTAGGTACTGACTAGGCTCGACATTACTTAACTTCGGTGATCATATGTTTCAATGTGATGTGGTCGTATACCCCTCAAGGTAGCGGTAGTGTGTCACTGAATAAGGTGCGTGATATGAACGTAAGAGACGGAAGCAAGTGAAAATTATAAGGATATGGATGTTAGATAAAGACGTTAAGATTATAATGATTGGGGAAGTAATTACACGGGAGTCTATTTCACAAAAACGATTTTTAAGAAAGAAGCTTTCTGGATGAAACTTACTCCTTACAAATGGAATACAGGGGGAATGGGGATGATTCAATCCTTTAGTCGTAACAAGGCGTTTATTATCTGTAAAGGTCTGAACTGGTGGCAGTAGAGAATGAAACTTCTCAGAATATTTATCATGCAAGTAGCAAGAGAACGGCGAGAGGCTAGTAATTTTTCGCCTGTGAGAAATTGGTTGTATAGTGGAAGATATTTCATCACCCATAAGGCCAGGTAAACGCTTTTGAAACTTGTCAAGTTTGGAAAAAGAAGATTGGACAACTCAAGCCCAGATATGGCAGCAAGATTACATTATTTGGTCTAATCTGACTTCGTGTAATGACAGAGCGCGTTTGGCGGAGTCAGGTACATTGAGATTGCAACTATTCATCACGACTTTGGGTTGATCTTTATGCATCATTTAAAAAAATCCAACTGTATTACTGTTGAAACTTGACTAATACATGGAATAATAATGCAACACAAAATGTACTTAGAACAAAATGTATTGAAACAAGAAAGTGTACACAATATTTACATATAGTCTTTTGTATATTCCTGTGAAGACCGTTCCTGGAGAATGTGTTGACTGAGTCGCAGTCGGGCAGAGTCTCTGGTTGAATCCCTTGATTCGTTCCCCTCTCTTCCCGGTACCAACCATATTTATATAGTCGGTACTCCACTATGCAAATTAGGTGGATCCTACCACAACACCCCCCTCCCAAGCCTTGGAATCCATTTTGGATTTCAAACTGGCTTCCTATATAGGATGATGATTATGACTATTTCTTTGTAGATCCCATTTGCATACTTCATATGCATATGTCCATCCGCTTAATTTTAATATCTTTTCCGTTTTGGATTCACGTCCAATGGGTCCGTGAACTTTCGTTTCCTACCGGATCTTCTCGGTTCAGGAGTATTCTGCGGAGGTTCCACTTGAAAAATATCATACATTACATCAATGGTATCTTCCTCCTCATCCGGTATACTCTCTTCATGCTCTAGAACGTAACATTTTTTTAATTGGTTCTGGTGCCTTTTATGAGTATTCTTCGGCCCTTTAATTATGTAAATCAGGTCACCGATTCTCTTGTCCACTATGCCTCGCTCCCAGAACTCAACGTTGTTTTTGTAGCACTTGAAAAACACCTTCTCTCCGGAGGTGTATCTTTTTCTAGCTGTATACATAGTATTCTTTACTCTATTTTTTCCTGGCAAAAGCTTGTCAAACACTGACTTAACTTTCCTAGCGAACATTAGTTCAGCTGGGGCCATGTTTGAGTGTGTTCTCTGGTTTGGCGTGATTCTGTATACTTATAGGAATTGCTGAAGCGCCTTTTCCTTTGCAACTCCTGAGGCTTTCTTCAGAGCGCGCTTTAAAGTATCGACAAATCTTTCTGCGAGTCCATTGGACCTCGGATGATACGGCGGCGTCGTTATGTGGTTAATTTGATACAACTCACAAAATTCCTTAAATTCTTCAGAAGTGAATTGTGTACCATTGTCATTCACAATACACTCTGGCACACCGAACCGTGCAAATAGTTCATGCAAGAAAGTTGTTGTGGTATTGGACGTAGGCTTTTTGCAGCGTAGTACTTCCGGCCATTTTGTAAAACTATCTACCACTATTAAGAAGTAATAATCTTCTACTGGACCAGCGAAATCAATGTGTAATCTTGTCCACGGATGATCCGTCTTGGGCCATGGTTTGTGTACTATAGGTGGTGCCTTAGCTGCTAACGCACACCCTTTACATCGATGAAACATGTTTGCGATATCCACATCCATTCCTTTCCAATATACAAAGCTTCGCATTAAGCTTTTTGTTCTATTAACCCCCGGGTGACCCATATGAAAGTCCCGTAGGATTCTTTTCTGCAACTTTTTTGGTACTACTACTCTCTCACCATATAATAAAAATCCGTCACATATTGAATAAATCTCCTACACTTTTTGATCATTTGCTACCATTTTGCTTTTTATTTCTAAAATGAAATCATCGCTTTCAGCTTCTTTTTTTATTTCCTTTGGTGTAACCGGTAGCTCTCTTAAAATGTTGTTTACCATGCTTTTCACCTCATAATCTGCTCTGATATTTGCAATAATTGATTCTTCTAATCTTTCTTCTTGACTCGGTACGAGTCTTGATAAACTATCCGCATGAATTATATTTTTGGATGATAGGTGCTTTATGTGAAAATCATAATTGAGAAGAATGGTTCCCCATCTCCAGTCGATTTGACGTATAAACGGGTAACCCTTTCTTTGAACCAAAAATAGTGATCAGAGGTTTATGATCCGTTTCTAACATAAAATGTCTGCCGTAGATGTATCTATGAAATTTTGTTATGGCAAAAATGATACTCAGAGCTCTTTTTCTATCTGTGAGTAACTTCTTTCTCCTGGGAGTAAAGTTCTCGAAGCATGTGCAATTGGTTTTCTAGAACCATCTGGCATTATGTGTTGAATACACGCTCCTATCCCGTATGAACTGGCGTCACTTGCCACTACAATATCAAGTTTTGGATTGTAATGGGTTAAAAAGAGGTCGGATGTAAGCATTTTCTTTATTTCATCAAAGGCTTTCTGACATTCTACCGTCCATTCCCATGCCTTGTCTCTTTTTAGTAGTTCATTCAACGGAGCTCTTAGATTGTACATTCCTTTAATGAACGCTTGATAATAATTTGCGAGCCCCAGAAAACTCTGTAGCGTCGCCACATTAGTGGGCGTCGGCATGTCTCTAATCGCAATGAACCTTTCCGGATCTGGAAATCTGCCATTTTTGTTGATTATGTGACCTAAATACTTAATTTCCTCCAACCCAAATTCGCACTTTGACTCTTTGACTTTAAATCCAAAGTCCTGAATCTTTTTAAATAGTTGATTGAGATGCTCTCGATGTTCGTCGACGGTTGCGCTCCTTACAATGATGTCGTCTAAGTAGGCGCACGCAAAGTCTAAATCATTCAACATGACGTCCATAGCTTGTTGAAAAATGGCTGGTGCCACTTTAATACCAAAAGGAAGCCTGTTGTACTTGAATAAACCTCTATGCGTGTTTATCCCTAGTAACTTCGAACATTCCTCTTCGACGGGAATTTGGAGATAGGCATCTGATAAGTCGATTTTTGAAAATATAACTCCACCATTTAGCTTGTTAAAAATCTCCTCCGGACTCGGTAACGGGTAATGGTAGTCCTTAATTACCGAGTTCAAGCCTGTCGAAAAATCAACGCAGACTTTGATTTGGTTTGATTTCTTTTTTATGCACACAATCGGCGCAGCCCATGAATTAGATTCTACTTTCGAAATAATTCCCATTTTTTCCAACCTATCAAGTTCTTCGTTAATTTTCTCTACACTTGCGAAAGGCACGTTACGTTTCTTTTTAAAAATTGGCATAGTATTTTCCTTTAATTCAAATTTAGCTTCAAACTTGTTACATCTTCCAAGACCAGGTGTGAAGGTTTCCGGAAACTTTTTCTTTAATTCATCTTTAATGCCCTGTCTTGTTTGCGTATTACTTTCTACTTTTCTGCAGAATGAGTTTAACGGTTTATCCCACAATTCGAATGTTTCAATAAAATCTGTACCCATCAAGTTTTCTCCATTTTTCAGAATGAAAACTTTTATTTTTTTAACGATCCCGTTCAATTTCATGGGCAGTACAACCTCGCCTTCGAAGTTAATTTCCTTTCCAGTTACCGTTCGAGCGAGTTTCGTTGACTTCATTATTGTAGGCCTTTTTAAAATTTTCGATGTTTTATAGTTCATTATTGTTAAATCTGAACCCGAATCGAGTTGAAATTTGATATTCTTTTTAAATATTTCAGTCGTCACATATTTCCTCAAATCTCTATCTGATTTGATATTCGAATTTGTTTGTCTAATTCGGCTATTGAATTTTTTCGTTTTACAACACGATCCTTTGTGTCCATTCTTGTGGCACACGAAACATTTCTTATTTCTATATGGGCAATTTACCTCCCAGTGTCTTTCGTTGCAACGTCTGCAATTATATGGTGGGACCTTTTTTTCATCCTCGTTCTTTTTATTTAATTTTTCTTGTCTATTTTTAAAATACGCCGAATTTTTACTCCAATTTTTTGCTGATGGGTAATTTGACTGTTTTTTTATTTTTTTAATATAAGCAATGCCAGCTTCTTCGATTTTTTGAGACTCTTTCTTTAAACTTACGGCCCGCTGACACTCCTCTGCTAACTTTTGCAGGGTAAGGTTTTGTTCAGATTCGAGTTTAGACAAAACTCTACGTCTTATTTCGGCACTCTTACTGGATACCAGTCCTTGAGCAAAAATTAAACACTTGAATTCTTCAACCGTAATCTCTGCCAATCTGAAGTTGTCACAATGTCTATTCACTATAGATGCATATGTTAAGTAATCCTGATCGTCGGATTTAGAGACATTCATGCATAACCATCGCTTATGCCAAAGCGACATATTTGCTCCAAACAGCTCCTTTAGCAATTTCACTGTTTCCGAGAATTCCAATTCATGCGTTTTTCTCGGTAGAATAAAATCTACAAATTTGCTATGTTCTGCTGTAACTAGCTTTCTTAGTAATAGACTGACTTTTCTTGAATTCGACCAGTTTTCACAGTCTGTGTAGAAAATATCTTCATATCGTTTAAAGTACGCTTCAAACTTTTTTTCTTCGTCTGGCACATAGTTGAAAGTTTCCAGCGAATTAAATATGGTGTTATTAGAATATGAAGAATTTCCTTCATTTGCCTGATTGTTGTTTAATTTCTCCAGTGTTAACTTTTGAATTTCTAAAACCTTGATCTGCATTTCTTCCTGTTTTCCCAGTCTTTCCTCTTGCTTTTCTTGATATTTTTGCTGTCTTTCATCTTGCTTTTCTTGATATTTTTGCTGTGCTATCTGTTGTTCCCTTATTAATAAGGCAAACTGAGATATGACTTTGGATAATTCATCCATCTTTAGCTGATAGTGTTCATGCAACAAAGAATATACTTTTAATTTGTGTATCCACGGATATATAAGCTGACCAGAAAAATCGAAACAACTTATGACTTTTTTATTTTATGTCTTGCTTTTACATTCAAGCTCGTGATAATCAACTTTGGTATTTTTTTCTCTTTTTTTTTTTTTTTTTGTGAACAGAAACCGTCGGCCTTTTTTTTTTCGTTTTCGACTTCTGTTCACGTATTTCAATGACAAACTTCTGATTTTTATTATCAGAGGTAAATTCGTCACTATAAAATATTGTTGAACAAACAAAAAAAACTAATTTTTTAAAAATTCGTTACCTTTCAAAGTCGACACGGTGTATTTGTGCGCTTTTTAATTCCATGCATGTTTTTGTAGTCGGCCAGTTTTGTTTATTTTATTTTTATTTTTTTTATTTTTAACGGGTGTCTCGTTGTAGATAAATTTTTCAATTTAAAATCACCGTTATTCGTTTACGACACATTTCAAATTTTTCTGAGTGAACGTTCCTTTATGCGTAGTCGTCCTTTAACGAGTTCTAAATATCCAGAAGTTCAGAATCCTTCGTCGTTACGTTAAATGTTGGACTTTTAATTAATAATTTTTTCCTTCAACCCGGGTTCTTCAATGACTTGTCCCAATTGTTGAAGGCTCTCAATTATTAATTCTTTTTTTTTTCGTATGGTTCTTTCTACCTCGTCGCCATTGTTGAAACTTGACTAATACATGAAATAATAATGCAACACAAAATGTACTTAGAACAAAATGTATTGAAACAAGAAAGTGTACACAATATTTACATATAGTCTTTTGTATATTCCTGGGAAGACCGTTCCTGGAGAATGTGTTGACTGAGTCGCAGTCGGGCAGAGTCTCTGGTTGAATCTCTTGATTCGTTGGATTTACTTGACCTCCCACAGGACCAGGTTGTGACACAAGGTCGGAGTTTAATGTGGGAAGGGAGGGGGAGTGGACCCGAGTTTTCACCCGGGCCGCGGTGCTTTGGCTGGTCTTAGCCTGTCCAAGCTGGTCAGAGCTGGTCATAGCTAGTCATAGCTGGTCATGGCTGGTCTTAGCTGGTCATAGCTTCTCCAAGCTGGTCAGAGCTTGTCAGAGCTGGTCATAGCTAGTCAGACGTAGCCGTGATACTACCAGCGAAGGGACGAATCCCTGCGACCGGCCTGTATCAGTGATCGATCCCGGCCTAAAGGCGATCATTCAGCGAGTAATCTGCGAACAGATACTACACTTTGATCTTAGCCTTGAGGCCGTGGATTTACTTGACCTCCCACACGGTCAGGTTGTGACACAAGGTCGGGGTTTAACGTGGGACGGGAGGGGGAGTGGACCCGAGCTTTCACCCGGGCCGCCGTGCTTTGGCTGGTCTTAGCTTGTCCAAGCTGGTCATAGCTGGTCATGGCTGGTCTTAGCTGGCCATAGCTTCTCCAAGCTGGTCAGAGCTAGTCAGACGTAGCCGTGATACTACCAGCGAAGGGACGAATCCCTGCGACCGGCCTGTATCAGTGATCGATCCCGGCTTAAAGGCGATCATTCAGCGAGTAATCTGCGAACAGATACTACACGGGATTTACTTGACCTCCCACACGGTCAGGTTGTGACACAAGGTCGAGTTTAACGTGGGAAGGGAGGGGGAATGGACCCGAGTTTTCACCCGGGTCGCAGTGCTTTGGCTTTAGCTAGTCATAGCTGGTCTTGGCTGGTCTTAGCTGGTCATAGCTTGTCCAAGCTGGTCAGAGCTGGTCATAGCTAGTCAGACGTAGCCACGATACTACCAGCGCAGGGACGAATCCCTGCCGCCGGCCTGTATCGGAGAAGGAATCCCGGCCCCATAGGCGATCATTCAGTGAGTAATCCGCGAACAGATACTACACTTTGATCTTAGCCAAAAGGCCGAGAAGAGACCGAAATCTCAAGATTTATTTGTACAAAGATACAAATTGTGGCACAAGGCCAAAAAAGGGGGAGACCGAAATCTCTGGATTTGTTCCTCTCTCTTCCCGGTACCAACCATATTTATATGGTCGGTACTCCACTATGCAAATTAGGTGGATCCTACCACAACAATTACCTAAACCTTTCATCTTGCGTAAAACTGAAGTGTATTTTAAAGGCGTTAAACTTTTATCTTCCGCCGGTGCATTTATTCAAGCCGTATTTCGGAAGAATGAATTGTACTTGTATAAATACTGTTTCCATTCTATTGCATGTATAAAAGGAAAGGACAGATCTGTGACAAGCATGTTCCCGATCTCAGAATTTGGCGTTCTCGCCCTGGCAAAGTTCATGTTTCTAATCTAAAATGGCTTATTTGCAAATCAGCCACAATATTACATTCTGCAAATACATTAACTGGTTTCTAAAAGTGGCTGATCCAAGCAATCGCCACAAGCTTCGCGATTGCATATTTCATGGATATGTTAGTTGGATGGGCGCATTAAACATGGCGGTTAGCTTTCAGATTATGCAAGTTAATGAAAATGAATTGAGTCTTTGCTGGAAGCCTTAGAAATTGAGTCATGTATCAAATATTTATTTCAATATCAATGTAAGTTAAGAAGGCAAAAGTCAGAACAGTTTTGATCGGAATTTTCTTTCAGAAAGCCTTTGTTTCTGCACATTTTCTTTCATAGAACACATTTTCTTCTATAGAACATATTGTCTTGTACAGAACACCTTTTTCTTGTATAGAACACATTGTTTTGTCATGTCATTTATAGCCCCGATGTTTTATCTTAATTTTCCCTAAAGCACAAAGGATTGAAACCTTTTCAAAAACCTAAAAATGAGAAAATATTTTTACGTCCAAACTCAGAATATTTCAAGCAACTTAAAATTCTCTCTCTCCTCTCTTTCTCTTTCTTTCACTATACATATATATATATATATATATATATATATATATATATATATATATATATATATATATATACACTTCATTAATAATATTAATTTTTTTAATATATTTTTTCTTAATATAAACTATCTAAATACGATTTATTGTTAATCTTGTTATATATTTTATTTGTAAGCATATTTTTGTATTTTTAATGGGAACAATTTTTATATAATAATAATTAAAAAGTTCGTTTTATATAACTACTTTTTTCGGCTTTCCTTTAGTCTCACTTCATCTTTCTTATAACTCTAATTTGGGGTCCTAAGGTTAATATCTGGGTTGAATTTGTGGAAGTTCTTTCCTTTTAAGACAGATAGCTTCGCCCTACACTTACCACTAATCAATATGGATAAGCTCTGTATCATTTTTTCAACTATTGTCTCATTTAAATATTCATTTTTAAATCTCTAGTTCCAACACTGGATACAGCCCACCATCTGGGTTGAATAAGACTGATGTACTCGGCGTCAGCTGAAATAGACTATACCCATGAGGTAATTTTGGATTTTTCTGTTTTGTAATTTACATTGAGTTCTTTTTGTGAATCAGTTTTAATATTTTATATTATTAGGATCCCCTTGGATTATATATCAACGGATTTATTAACTGTACTATATATATATATATATATATATATATATATATATATATATATATATATATATATATATTATAATAAAAAGAAAGAACAGTAAGATATATAATCCGGTGTTCTTATTGATATTTTTATTTTTACAAAACAGTGCTCAATGTAAATTTACAGAGCATAAATATTATAAATTTACTTATTTAAAATATGGTTTCTTCGCTACACAGGAATTACCATGTTTCAAAACCCGAAGCTAAAAACTTCAAATTAGATTCGCTTGAAGATTAAACAGAACTAATGCTTTTAATTTAATTATATAATTTTAAATTTAATTAAAATTTGAAGTTTTTAGCTTCAATTTTTGAAACATAGTAATTCCTGTGTAGCGAAGAAACCCTATTTTAAATAAGTAAATTTATAATACATATATATATATATATATATATATATATATATATATATATATATATATATATATATATATATATATTATAAAAAAGTTATTGTTCAGAGTTGTATTAGTCCAAGAAATATACACATATAAAGAAAAGAAAATTTTAACATAGAGGGCATATCTGAGGATACCGAAAGGTTGAAACCCAGATAGCGTGATTGGTTGATTTCTCTGTAACTGGGGTTCCTGACTTACCAAAAATACGATCTGAAAAAGAATTTCTCAAAATTTTATAAAATTAAATAAATTAATTCCATTTCAAACTAGTCACAACACATTATATTTTGCATCTAGACATATGGTTCTGTTGTTAATATTTCGGTCTGTCACGTGGTACGACGTCATAGAACCGCAACACGAATTTACGACCGTTCCGCGACCATAGCATAGCAATCATCTGTCAACAACAGAATATCATCTTTAATGGTGAATATCTTTGTTTAAATGTCCATATAAACACTCTGAAGATGGCTCATGTGAACTGAAAGCTTACATCAAGGAACAGCTTAATATCTTTTTTGTCTTTATTTTCACCTGAAATTAATGCAAATATACGAAGTTTAGAACGGCTCATGATCAAACATAATAAACATTCATTGCCTGTTATATTTAACAATATATGTTTATATATATATATATACACACACACACACACACACACATATATATATATATATATATATATATATATATATATATATATATATATATATATATATATAATATTTAAAATTGGTCACCAAAATCAAAAACATAGACGCACGTAGTACTTTTGTCAATCATGCAGGAATTATTGTTACTATTTGTAAATCCAGTAGGCAGCGATCGTCAAAGGCCTATATACAGTTCAGATGTTATTAAATGATAGTATATAAAAACATTGGTGCCTTGTCAAAGATGAGGCTGTAAGAAAAAGGCTATCAGTGCCAGAATGTCCAATTATTTGTTTTCCATTAATGTCGTACGTCTTCAGAGTATAAAATAGACTGCTGCAGCGCCCTCTAGTGATTGCTTAGAGAAACACAAAAGTGAGATTTCGACAGATTGACGGCAAAACTAGCGAATTCGATAATATCCACACATAAAAGGTTTACGTTTTCTCGCCTAGATCCTTTCAGGGTTTTTACTGGATGTCATTGTAGATGGCAAACTATCAGTGGACTTTTAAATGAAAATATTATTTGATACGTTTGGCGTTTTTTGCAAATAACCGACCAAAATGCTATCATAATATTTAAAGGAAAAAAATCGATTATTGGGTATTTTATTAATCCCTTGGTTGGTAGTGGAATTGTTTTACAACAGGACGTTATAATATTACATATGTTTTCTTTTTTACGTGATTGACACTGCAATTAAGCAGTTCCAGCAAAGAGACAAGGAATTCAATTTTTTTTTTATTAATCCGTTAGTTATCTTATAAAATGAATAATTTTAATTTGACTTGAGATTTCTATGTTTTATTACACGCCCCAACAAAGTACTTCAGAGAAATATCCGTTGTGATAACCGCTACTTTTATTAATATCCCACTATATATCAGGTGGGAGAATATCAGAATTAAGATCCTAATAATTAAAAAAAATATATTTTACGTCTATATTTATTTTGCCGCCTATCACTATCTAATCTGTTTTCCTAATGAAATAGTTATAATAATCTGAGAAAAATTATAATCAATAATAATAATAATAACTATCTTATTATAATTCTATTTGTCCTTCCCTTAGTTAGAACGACCATCACGCTCTCTGGTTTTAATGAGAAAATGAAAAGAAAGGAAGAAGTATTTAACGACTATTGCCAATACCTCATAAATAATGGACTATTTTGTTTTGATCACGTGGAAAGACGGAAAGTCATATCAGAAATGATACTTGGTTTCATTAAGAGAAAGAAAGAAAGAAAGAAAGAAAGAAAGAAAGAAAGAAAGAAAGAAAGAAAGAAAGAAAGAAAGAAAGAAAGAAAGAAAGAAAGAAAGAAAGAAAGAAAGAAAGAAAGAAAGAAAGAAAGAAAGAAAGAAAGAAAGAAAGAAAGAAAGAAAGAAAGAAAGAAAGAAAGAAAGAAAGAAAGAAAGAAAGAAAGAAAGAAAGAAAGAAAGAAAGAAAGAAAGAAAGAAAGAAAGAAAGAAAGAAAGAAAGAAAGAAAGAAAGAAAGAAAGAAAGAAAGAAAGAAAGAAAGAAAGAAAGAAAGAAAGAAAGAAAGAAAGAAAGAAAGAAAGAAAGAAAGAAAGAAAAGAAAGAAAGAAAGAAAGAAAGAAAGAAAAGAAAGAAAGAAAGAAAGAAAGAAAGAAAGAAAGAAAGAAAGAAAGAAAGAAAGAAAGAAAGAAAGAAAGAAAGAAAGAAGGGAGGGAAGACAGAAGTGTTTAACGTCTCCTGTCAATACCTCATAAATAATGAACTGTTCCATTTTGACTGCATGGAATCACAGAAATGGCATATCAAAGAGATATATCCAGTATGAAGTCTGGACATAATCACTTCTTCTCTACTAGTTTGGTGTTTCTTATGCCGTTCTCCTAAGGTTCTAATTTTGTATAGTGTATTGCTTGTGTAAGAGTTCCATAGGTTCTGCTACTCCTCCCTAATATATTTATTGATTGGATAGGTCCACTCAATAGTGACCCAATAATCGCTTAGTAATCACTGCAGTCAGTAGCAAAAGATGTGTCTTCTCAGCAGATTTATTTAACCTCTTCAGTGACACTATCCGAAGGGAACTAGAGACCCTACCAGGATTTATTATCGGTAGGCGTAATCGTAACAATATATGATACGCAGATAATACTGTGTTGATGGCCGACTTTAAAAGAAAACTACAGGATCTCCTAGACTGGGTGATAGAGGAAAGCGAAAAAAATGGACTATCAACTGCAAGAAGACAGGATGGCCTTCAGCAAGAGAAAAAAACCAAGATACAAGTTGCAAATTGGAGATATTTAAGCTTCTGCGCTTGCTTGATGTTTATATCAGGGAAGCGTTTTAACAGAGGATCGAAAATACGGCACAAAAATCCGGACACGCGTTGGACTAGCGAAAGATGGCTTCCAAAACCTAAACAAGGTGCTGAGAAAACATACTTTTGAAGGAGGGAGTGTTTGAAAAACTTAGCCCTTACCAGGCACATATTGAGGGCAAGGTATTATTTTCATGTTCTTGTTATTTTCCTTAGGTATTTGTTAACTTTTGTATTGTGTATAAATAAATGTAAGTTTTATTATATTTAGGAGGATTTGCGGCTAATGTGTGGGGAAAAAAAATGCAATAAATGTTTATCTTTGACAATTGGTTGTAGTTAATGATGAGAGACTCATTGATGGCGGATGTCCTGAATCTTCTAATTATGATCTCAGTATATGTTAGTGCGTGTTTAGTAATTTAAGATATCTACCTTATTTCGAAAAAAAATCAAAAGTTCAGCGATTGTGTTTTGATAACCGTTCAAGATGTTCATGGCGGTAGAGATACATTTCTAAAGTTTATAAAAATTAAGCGTAGACAATGATAAAGTCTCTGCATTTTATTGGCCATTATCAGCAAAACATTTTTTTAATCATTTCACCCCAGGTAAGACGATAATGTTACTGAGACACAAGGGGGTACGAAGAGTGAAAGAAAACGAGATGTTAGTAAGGAGACAAAACAATAAAAGATTAGGTGTCAGGAGGACAGAAGACGGCGACTAACGTTGAATTTATTTTTTTTTAAAGATCGTAGGTGGCATGAAAACAAGAAACCGGAAGTGAGTTCCACAAGCGAGAAGTGCTGAAAAAGAAACTATTAGACTATAACTGACGGTTGTATGTAGATATTTCAACAGTAAAGCGATGGATGAGACCTAGTCGCTAGCCTAGTAGTTCGCTTAAATTCACGCGGTCGAGTCACTAAAGATGTGTGTCTGTTAATAAATGTTCAAAACAACATGGCGGTGGATCCAGTCTCACAAATCCAAAGGACAAGAAAAAACGAGTAGCATAGCGAAAAATCAGAATCGCAAAAGGTCAAAAGTTCAAGAGGCAAAAAATAGGGTCAAAATATCCAAATTGCAGATCCTAATACGCTAATCTCCCCCTCACTCACGTACCAAAATTATACTCTGTATTTTTCAGTGCGTCCACGTCGCTACCGAATTTGTCACAAGGTCAGTTAAAAATGGGTTTAACGACGATACCGTGGAAAAATTACTCAAGCTCTTTCAACATTTGCCGTTTCTAATCGATTCTTTTTTAGTACTTCTTGCCTTTTGTTGTCTTCATCTTCGTTGCCATATTCACGACGTTTCAGCTGTTGTACGTTCCAGCTTTCTTCAGATGATTGGAAGGAAAGGTACTGCCCCCGGGACAAGCTTAGATCCGGCACAAGACCAAAATTGTGTTGCAGCCAATGAGAATCGAAATCACTAATCAGTCGTACTTACTCAACCAAAAATCATACTACCCTCGTCAAGAAAAGCAACGACTTTTATTGGGGAGGTAAATTTTGCGATTTCTAGCGATAGTTGGGGTGGGGATGAAAAAAAAACGTATGTGAGATATACAGTAATTATCTAGGATTTTTTTTTTCCTTTTCTTCGGCAAACCGAACACAGGACACGAACTCCTTTCTTCTTTTTTTCGTGTAGGTGTTTTTTCCCATTCACCACAAGAGGAAAGTTCATTAGAACAACTGCCATAAAGATTTATATAAAAGACACGGGAAAGCCACGTTCCGGCCGTGGTAAAGTGACTGAAGTCGAGTTTTATTAGTTTCTTTTTTTCAACTGCGAAGTTTTCGTATTTCCCTGCCACAAATCTGTCATTACTCGAAACCAAAATTGCTGCAAATGATTTCTGAATATCGTAATAAATTTATTGATGCCTGTATTTTATATTAAAAGGAAGAGTTATCGCACCAGTTATAGATAGGATATACACAAATATCTCTGTCGCAAAAATAAAATCCTAACTCATTCTTTCTACAGAGCAGAGATTCTACATCAGAAACGTCCATCACTATCAACTATTATATTTCTTTAGATTGTATGTAAAAGAAAATGGCTACTATGAATAATGGATCATTGTTGGACGCATGCGCAGACAGGAGTGTGAGTTTGCAGATTCGATGCGTAACTTATTTCGGTTTATTATCTTCGTAATCGCTTTTGGCTTAAACATTTTATCGTCTAGTTTTAGGTCTTTAGTATAAAAATAGAAAACGTCACTTTTATGAATTAGGGGCTTTCCTGAGATAGACTGGAAAACGATAAATCATGCTATTATCATTTATTGTAGGCGCGAAATTATCAGTTGAGATAATTACTCTCGGTCCGGTCGTCTGTTGGAAGAAAAACATGCCAAGTATATGCAAAAATAGGTTACCTTGGAATCGAAGTTAGAAATGAAAATCGAAAAAGTTAGAAATGAAAATCGAAAAATATTTCTTTCTGTGAACGCTCTCGGCTTTTGGATGATAGTATTCTTCTTCGTTTAAGTTTTGAAAAATATCAACATATTCGAATCAAAAGAACAGTTTACTTGTGAGACGTGCAATCCTTCTTCATTATGTTAAAATAATGGTTAAATAAAGAATATTTCTGACATTGTCACGATATCATATGTGGCTCGAACTAGTGTTTGGGCGACTACGGTTCTTGACTCGTATTGGGTGAGACGAAATGGTTGTGTCAATGCGTTAGTCTCCACGGATATCTTCTGGCCAATCTTTCTTTTTATGTACCATGTCCTTTCAGGTTCGTGGACGATCATGGCTCTCCAACTCCCTCTATCCCTTGCCGCTCTCAGCAAGCTCCTTCACTCTGCTTTCTACCCCCGACCACGTTCTGTTATTCACCTGCTCAAGCTCGTCAGGTATGTCACGCACTGCCTTCCCTTGTCCCCACTTCTCTCTATTTGACCCGTGAGTATCAGATTCTCCTTCCTCATTATTTATCCCAGGAACTTCAGCTGCCTCTTTCTGATGTTAAGTACAAGTCTCCTCCTTGTTTGTAACTCTCTAAAACCTCATCGTTGCCCGCTCAGTCCATGATATCCAATACAAATTCAAAAGGAACCAATACCTTGTCTATCAAACAAAAACACTTGAGATGGAGATTAAACCAACTCTTCCCCTTCTATGTGTGCGTCTATAGAATCACAGGAACACAGTTTTTCATTGATGAGGTAGCGTGTTCGTATCACTGCTCTTTGCTCCTCCTTGGTGCACACTACTAACGGATCGGCCATGTTTACACTGTAATTGCAGCAAGAAAACTGGCGTGATCAAGCTCAAACTTATTGTGAAGAATATTGTGAATATTGTGAATAAATATTCAAATAAATATTTATAATGTACAATTGAAATATATAATCTATATATGAAATATAATTGAAATATATAATTTTGAAGATTAATAATAATCTATATGAATAAATATTGTGAATATTGTGAATATTGTGAAGAATATTGTGAAAAAAGAATTAATAACTCAATTATTATGTACTGTATCACAAGAACAGTTTTTCATTGATGAGGTAACATGTTCGTATCACTGCTCTTTGCTCTTCCTTGACGCCCACTGCTAGCGGAGCGGCCATGTTTACATTGTAACTGCAGCAAGAAAACTGGCGCGATCAGGCTCAAACTTCGACCAGCTATAAACATGCATGGCAGAAAGCAATGTAACAAACCTAAAGATATGTTATGGCGAAAGTGCGTATAATTTTTTACTTACCTTTGTAAATATAAAAATGAACAACTTAAACGCAAGTCCTAAACTTACGACCCAACACCGAATGAGTTAATCCGTAAACTGGTGAACCATCCATTAATGAGCTAGATAGTTAATAACAGAAAATCTTACATTCTAGCCGCCACGAAAATACGATAAACTGGATATAGTTCATTTTACCGTTCATACGCCTTCTTTTCTTGTGTCGTGTCTATTCAAGACGGGGCGCGGGCGTTGATAGCTCTCCACAACTTCTTATCTTCGTGGCCCTTCCTTTGTTTTGTTTATTTCGAGACAAATATTGTAGTGATCATCATTTTCAAACACAAAATTGCTGTGCTCATATGGAAGTTAAAATTTTTACTTGCGAAGTGAAGAACGCTGTGATGGCATCAGTAAGGCTTCAAGGGAGGGAACTAAGTTATGGTATTGTCGAATTCTTTAAGAATTAAGTATTAAAACTATTAGCACAAACCTCGATATTTTAAGCTATCTGCTGCAAACATTTTAAAACATTTGTCCAGTATTCATAATTAATTTTATTACGGTTTGGTTTCATTTTTTAATGTAGATAGCTTCGAGAATTTTTAGTTTATGTTTATTATTTTCATGAAAAGGTATAGATTAATCAATTAAACTTATCTCAAACTGTCAAAATATACGCAGTTTATATATATGTGTGTGTGTGCGTGTGTGTGTATGTGTGTGTCAGGCACCTCAATGTGATATAATGGTTAGCAAGTTTGTTTCGCTGGAGCAATTACGACTGAGTAGCGAGTTCGAACTTCACTGAGTGCCTCAGACATTCGGCCTTGTGCCATATCTAAGCTACACTTAGAAAATGACTATATATATATATATATATATATATAATATGATCATTAACCTAGGCTAGCAACTAGGTCTCATCCATCGCGTTACTGTTGAAATATCTACATACAACCGTCAGTTATGGTCTAATAGTGGCTTGACGATTGTCACCTCTAAGTGTTGACTTCTATGTTCACTTTTATATTTACACACGCTCTATCTCTGATATTGAGCACTTTATCCAATAAATATAGAACATCTTAAGACTATATTTCTTCATATATATATATATATATATATATATATATATATATATATATATATATATATTTTCAAAAATAAATAAATATAACAATATATATGTATGTATGTGTGTGTGTTTTATATTTAGTAGGTGCACATGTATTAGTAGATATCCCTGTTACTTTTAACAGTAAAATTAAAATCTATTGGTTTATAAATCGAAAGTCTTCCTAAAGAAGATGTTCCTCCTACTAAGAACCGAACCTTCATTCCCTTGACAACTTGAGAAACCACCTTCAGGACCGTCCTGGGTATGAAGATAAACTGCATCCACGTCCTGGGTAAGACGTTAGACTACGTCCAACAGTAAGGTCTCTGATCAGGAGGTTTTGAGGAGTGTGTAACCACCTCTTAATTGCTGGTGTTCGCAGGTCCACCCTGACCAGGGGTGGTAGCACGTGTTAGGATCCCGGCTCTGAGCAAATAGTTAACCCCTAAACCCAAATCTCGTCCTGGGTATGACGATAAACTACATCCGCGTCCTGGGTATGACGATAAACTACATCAGCGTCCTGCGCATGACGATAAACTACAGTAAGGCCTGTGATCAGGCGGTTTTGAGGAGCATGGAACCACCTCTTAATTGTTGGTGTTCCCAGGTCCATCCTGACTAGGGTGGTAGCACGTTTAAGGGTCCCAGCTATAGGCAAATAGTTAACACTCAGATTACATTAGCGTCCTGGGTATGACGTTAAACTACATCCGCGTCCTGGGTATGACGATAAACTACATCCGTGTCCTCGGTATGACGTTAAACTACATCCGCGTCCTGGGTATGACGATAAACTACATCCGTGTCCTCGGTATGATGATAAACTACATCCGTGTCCTGGGTAAGACGATAAACTACGTCCAACAGCAAGGCCTCTGATAATACATTTTTGAAAAAATAATGTTGCCAGCTGTACGTTTTTGAAAAAAATATTACCAGCTATACGTTTCTGAAAAAAAATATTACTAGCTATACATTTTTGAAAAAAATAATATTGCCAGCTATACGTTTTTGAAAAATAATAATACCAGCTATACATCTTTGAGAAAAAAATATTAACAGAAATGGATTTTTGACAAAACAAAATATTACCAGGAAAAAAAGTTGTCGGCATTGAGGTTGATATGCCGTAAAACAAAACAAAACAAACAAAACAAGCCACCTTCAGGCCAGGCGTACCTTTTGCTATTAAGCTCCGAGAGGCCATTACAGCAAAGTAACGGTCAATTAACTTATTTAAGAAATACGCATTTCTCGTTGAGAATTTTCGAAATCTTCAGCTGTTCATATTGTTTTCGTACTTGACAGGTAAACAAAGAAATTTTTAAAGTAATTAATGTTCTGTTTGTTTTTTAATCCAATATAAGGTATATGAAGGTGGTGAGAAATTCACACCAAGGAAGGCAATAAATAATAAATAGATGCGAGTGGTTACTGAGTGTGAAATAATATGAGAAAAAAACAATATTAAAGAAGACACAATAAAAGAACATGAATTAAGAAGACAGAAGATAACGATTGACATTGCATTTAAATATTTGAAGATCAAACTTGACTGGAAAGCAAGAAGCCGGAAGAGAGTTTCACAAGGGAGAAGTGCGAGAGAAAAAAACTGTTAGCTTGTAGAACACTCTTCCGGCTTGCCATCGAAAAATCTTGAGAATAAACAACTTTTGATATCCGAGCTTAGCTGTAGCTGTCAGGTTGGATGTCAGTCGCAGTTGATTCGTTGCCAGTGTGTTTGTCAACAGGATCAATTAAATAACTGGAAATGGCCCAAATGGGAATTTCTGTGTGTCCACTCCAGGCCGATTACCTCTGGTGTTTACAACGAATTCGTTTGACCTTTAAGCTTACTAATAACTTTGATTGGAAGCAATTGTTTTCACTATTCCCAGAGTGGGTCCGGTTTTAATCTTCCCGAAACGAAATATTAGCGCTGCTTTTGCAGTTGGTTTCATCGAACCAGGAAATAGGAGCCATAAAATGATCAAATCAAATCGAAACATCTATTTGATATATGAGTGCTGAAAAGATATCGGCCTGACCGACTTCCCAAAATCTGATAAAATAACCAAATGTCAGATGATTTTTTTGAAATGCCTTCATTTTCGAGTCGAGCATTTTTCAACACCTCCCCGGGTTTATTTATTTTTACAATAAAGTTCACTCTCTAAATAGTCCAAAAGCCGCTGGCGGCAGATGGTTACGGAGTAAGAGGTACAGTTTATGGGGATAGTGATTTTCCAAGCGTAGCTTAGATATGGCACAAGGCCGAAAGTAGGGAACACCCAGTGTGGATCGAACTCACTACTCAGTCGTAATTGGTCTAGCCAGACAAGCTTGCTCACCATTACACCGCCTCAAGGTGTCCACAGTTTATGGGTGTATGTGGGGAAGATAACGGTTAAGTCTAAACTTAAACCGTTGTAGTAATCGAGGAAGCATCCTCTTGGGAGTAGTTTTCACAAAGTAATGGCGCGTGGGAAGAAGCTGCTCGAGTGGAACTTACATCTAACCAACGGAATACGAAGAAAATGATGGTGGTTCACTACAATCTACGTGGGTGCCTTAGCCGTGAAGGTTAAAACTGAGGGAACTAATGAATGTAGTTCGTCTGAACATTTTCCATGGAAATAGCGATAGAGCAGTGAGAGACTTGCCACACCCCGCCTGTGAGAGAGGGGTTAGAGGGTGGAAAATAGTTTGTCACCAACAAGGTCTCGGAGACGCGTTCAAACTCTATCGCGACTGGAGAGTGAAAACTGAGTAGCTCCCGCCCAAATATAACAAGCGAGAGATTTGTGACGTTTCATCTGTGATTATTTTCATAAAATAATTTATCACCCACATGGACGCGGGGATATTTTTGAACTCTATCAAGACTGGAAGGTGAAGAAACAACAGTGAAGGTTTCGTCTAATATAGCCTTCACCATTCAAATTAAACTTCAGGTTTCAAAACAACGGCATTTTATTTGAGGTATATTGGCGATAAAAAGCAACTAAAAACTAGTAACGTCTTTGTAAATAATAATTCTTTTACGTTCCATGTTTCTTCATGATGCAGGGAATCAGGGCTCTCCACAATTTCTTATGCTTTGTAGTTCACAACTATGTTTGTCTCTTTACACTTCATTTGCATAAAATCCAAAGACGATTCAGCAATATTATTGGTCCTGACCTGTGGAGTCTGGGCTTCAGTTACCTTCCCATCACCATAATATTGCTTTCTTATTCCTTTTCTGTAAATAATTCCGTGGTAATTGTTCGGATGAACTATTCTCTATGATACCTAGATTTATGAATAAGTGCAGTACTAGATTGGCGGCAAGGTCTCATAAATTCACAGTTGAATTGCTTAGATGTAGCCGTAAGTTCTATTCTAACAGTTTCTTTTCTCGCACTTCTCGCTTGTGGAACTATTTTCTGGCTCCATGCTTTCTAGCCAACTTTGATCTTCAAAAATTTAAATGCAATGTCAATCGTTATCTACTGTCTTCGTGATTACTCTTCTATTGTTCTCATTCCTTAATAATGTTGCTCTTTTTTTCTTACTCTCAATAATCCATTGTGTCTTTGTGGCTTTATTGCCTTACATGGGGTGAAATGATTAAAAAGAACTCGCTAAGTCGACTACTCGATGTTTCCACCTGCCCCTCTTGCCTTCAGTGTATCCTATGAATATTAGTTTCTCCAATCCCACTTTCCTCATTATGTCTAACGTGAATTTCAACTGTCTCCTTTAAATTCTAAATATAAGCTCGGTTTTTCTTTCATTATTATTTATGCATTAACTTATCTCTACTGACTTGGTGGTTAAGGTAAGGAAAAATTCTACTCCTAAATTCTTTAAGATTAAGATTGATAATTTAAACTACAAGAAAATAGAATGTATGGTCATTAGAAAAAGGATGAGCCTGAAATGCAATTTTCAGGTCGTGAACACTAGAATCGAATGGACGCGGAAGTTTAAATACCTGGGAAGCGTTCTGACAGAGGACGGTAAATGCGACACTTAGATCCGTAGACGTATTGGGAGGGCCAAGGACGCACCCCAAAAGCTGGGCAGAATGTTGCGAGACAGGAGGATTTCTTTGGTAAGAAATAAAAAATATACTGAGTTGTAACGTGACATCTGTCTTTCTTTACGGCAGCGAATGTTGGACGATTTCCTCAAAGATGAAGAAAAGACTCGACGCGACAGTGATGTGGTTCTACAGAAGGATGCTAAGGACATCATGGACCGAGCGTGTGAGCAACGATGAGGTCGCAGAGAGGATGAAAACAAGAAGGAAGCTTATACTTAACATCAGGAAGAGGTAGCTGAAGTTCCTGGGACACATAATGAGGAAGGAGGGCCTGGAGAATCTCATACTCACGAGTCGAATAGAGGAAAAGAGAGACAAGTGAAAACAACACATGTAATACCTAGCAACTTTAAGCAAGTGGATGACAGAACGTGTTCTGGGGGAGGTGGCAGAGGGAAGGAACTTGTTGAGAGCTGCAACGGATAGAGGGATGTGGAAGGTCATGGTCACCTTCGTCCTGAAAGGACATGGCACATAGAAAGATGAATAAATGTAAATGTTTTTATTTATCAAAAATATATCTCTTAACTGTATGAAATAATATAACAAGAAGTTATATTTTATATTTCTTATTATAATTTTCCCTGTGAATTGTCTTTTAAAAGAGATTTCTTAATCGGATTATGATAGCGGTATCATCATCTTTTCGCTACCTACGCCGACGGCAGATGGTGCACTAACAGGAGATTGTTCACGCCGAAGAGCGCATCTTTGAATGATCGTATTTATTTTAATGCTGGTCGCGTGTAAAGCGCCAGTCTAAGGCTGTTTGTATGATCGACTGTCGTATCAGTCTGGTGATGATGATCCAATCTCCTGGTCCCACAGCAAGGGTCAGGAGGTGGTCTCCTCTTGTCCGGCTCTCTTTGATTTGATAATCTCATGCTAGTTTGTTGCGCTGATAGATGAATATATTCAAATAATATATTTCTTTTAATAGTAAATTTCATCCACTTTCCAAACTATTGAACAATAACAGCAAATTACTATATAATCAATTCTTTACTTAGAAATGGAATATAGTTGGGGATCAGTCAGTCATGTGCCATGCAGGATATACGCTTAGGCAATCATGTATCTTTCGATACATGACTGACGAGGCAGATATTTTTTTCCACAGTAGGTTGCCATTTCTTTCTGCGGTAGACCAGTTGCTATCCATGACCAGTTGCCATTTCTTTCTGCGGTAGACCAGTTGCCATCCAAGGCTATAGAACCCGGTCCCTGGTAGAAGAAGAGGATTCATACTTTTCCCAAGGGTATTATCACGTAAGTGAATGTAATGGATTCGACTGGAATTCGAACTCGGCTCTCTGAATCTTCAATCCGAGCGGATATCCATTACTCCACCGTACTGATTTTATAGCGATTTTCCAAGCGCAGCTTAGGTGTGGCACAAGGCCGAAAGTAGGAGGCAACCAGTGAGGATCAAACTCACTACTCAGTCGTAATTGTTCTAGCGAGACAAGCTTGTTAACCATTACACCGCCTCAATAAGTACTCAAGTAAAAACCACCTGTTGACGAATACACAAAGTTTTAATTATTAATTTGTACAAAATCAAAATTAAAACATAATATTTTATAAGTATTTAAATGAGAAGGCCATTCGAAAAATATACGAAGATTGTGCAGTGCCAACCATCTAAGTTGGAGTAAATTGGCTTGAAACTCAAGTTTAGAAAGTTCATTTAATCTTAATTAAAATATGAAGCATTGGAGTTAAACGCAAAATTAAAAGCGTTTTATCTCCGAGTTGGCTTTAATTGGCTTTCTCAATCTTTCCTATTATGATTTTGTCCCGAAGAAATCTCGATGGTGTTGTACAAGAGGTAACTACAACCAGAAATAATATTTGTTTTGTTTATTTCTACTCTTCTTTTTTTCAGTTTTCCCCCTCATTATTATCAATTAGGCACTTCAGATCATGAATATCCCCCCAAAAAAAAACAAATAATTAATTTTATTAAATTTATTGCGCGGGTCCTGTTTGCTATGTAAATTCGTTGTAAATTGATCTTCCTACGGAAGCCAAAACAAAATCTGCTCATGCAATGTAATTCTTTATAATGTAAAAAAAAATTAATTCGTAATTTAATACCCTTGGGAAAGGTATGAATACTTTTCTTCTATCCCCCCAGCTATGAGTAAATAGCAGGACAGACCAGGTTCTATAGCCTTCGATGACAACTGGTCTACCGCAGAAAGAAACGGCAACCTACTCCGGGAAAAAAATCTGCCTTGTCAGTCATGTATCTTTCGATACATGATTGTCTAGGCGTGTATCCCGCATGGCACATAACTGACTGAATTTGGATTGATAAATCGATAGTAATATAGGAGTTTTGGGGTTTTTTTGTTTTTTTTTTTACATTTCAAGAATCTCATCATATGAGCACGTTTTGTTTTGGTTTCTGTAAGCAAGTCAATTTACAATTCACTCACGGAGAAAACTTAACTTCCTATTAACGTTTGCTTATAAATAAAAAAAATGGTAAAAAATCGAAATTTTGATAATAGTTTGACAACCTCTGATGAATCGATTCCTTAATTCCTGGTTATAAGGCTTGAACATTCAGTGACGATTGATCTTATTCTCAAGAGTATACCAGATAAAACCAAGCAACCATTAGCACGAACATTACTCAGTAATTACTTGTAGATGTTTAAGATACCAAGAAGCAGCTTAAAAAAATGTTCTCGCCCCAACTCAAACGCCTAGATCTGTGATAATGCTACTGGTGAACATTTAGAGAATATCCGGTATCCACTGACCGAACAAATCGCTTTAATTTACTGTCGTTTAAAATTTCTAAAAGATTTTCTTAAAACAGTTTTTTTAGGACACTTTCCAGGTCTACTATTATCGTCTTCTCTAGCATTGATGGAAGTTTCCTTCCAAACCTTTTGTTTTTGTAGTGAAGAAAGTCAACACTTTGGTTATATCATTAGTTTCTCTGACTTACATGTGTGGCTAGGACTGTTGGAATTGGACAGGTTGATTTTTCAGGATTTTTTAGAAAATCAACGTTGCATTCGATGTGATAAGTACGGACACCAGAAATTAGATACGTTACCTTAACCAATCTTTGAGTATTTAGCTTGAAAGTTTGTCTGAAAAATGTACAGAAATATCTTTCTGCCGTTTTTTACTTACAAACGGACTTCAAAATTTTACTGTTTCAAGAATAAATCAAAATAAAGTTGATATCTTTTGTATTACATACATTAAATGGAAAATATATTCGAACCAGAATTTTAATTATGAATCATTACAAGCAAAATATGCAATTTTTTCACTGTATTCGATTATTAAAAAAAAGGCTAGTCAATGAATAAGATTTGTTAGATCATTTGTTAGATCATAATTAATAAAAACAAAAAATAGATAAAAGTATATAAAACACAATAATACTGCTCTGTACAAATTATGAGACAAAATTTGTTTTCAATTAGAATTGTTTATTGAAAATCACACTTCGCGTTCAGTCTGGTTCTTCGACCTTACCGCCATGTGTGGCCCTACATGATTTGGAACTCCAGATGGCTTCGCTCTTGGGATCACTGGGATAAGTAGGCCCTCTGCCATGACAAGGAATGACCATATATATTTTACGCTGGATATAACTGGAGTGAACTTTAATTTTTATTCTTTTCATCGTAGTATAACTAGATGTAAACAACAGTGACAAGACCTCCTGGCACGAAAACAGTGACCCAACTTTCCTTTCAGTAGATGCAGCTATTGATTCGATATAGTCGTTCCACTTTAAGTCAGTTGAAAAAATGTGGTCAAGAAGCCACAGTGTGCTGCCCTTCATGAATCTAGCATCAGCCATGCTGATGACAGGCAAAAAAGGTTCTCTATGATGGTTGAATTAGAGCAGTTTCGTTTTGGAGGCATTAACATTTACGAGCCATTTCCTATCTCAGTTAAGCTCAGATTGAAGGTCCTTTTCAAAAGCTCTGTATATCAAGAAATTGTCACCCGATGTTTGAATTTCTTTTGTAAGAATAGTTATTTTATAACTAGCCGACGTTCACTATTGAACATTCTAGATTTTCGTTGACATGATTCAATCGATGATGTGAAACATTCAAATATAAGCGCAACTTGAGACAATATAAAAGAAAACTCTTGCCAAATACAATGATGAAATAACGTTCAGACTTTAGGAATTGCTTCGGTTCTATACACATTTTTTAGGAAGATATAAAATTTACGACATCTTATTGAGATATGAATAAAATACTCGTAGTTATTTTAGAACTTAACTTTTATCTAATGTAACAGGAGAGCGCCGATTGTAGTCAGGTCAGAAATACAGGTTTTTATTCTTTGTTTCACTACAATTGCTGAAGAGATCAAATTGCTTGGTTGATTCTCTATGTGTATCGGGTAAGTAAAGACATGAATTTGACGGGTTCTCAGAGCAAGACAATCAGAAATACAGATTAATAAACATTTAATACGTATTATAACCTTGTACTTATTTTGATTACAATTATACACTTTTTAAAATGCCGTCTCTTGTAGCGAAAAATACTATATTTAATGCGAATATATATATATATATATATATATATATATATATATATATATATATAGAGAGAGAGAGAGAGAGAGAGAGAGAGAGAGAGAGAGAGAGAGAGAGAGAGAGAGAGAGAGAGAGAGAGAATTAATTTGAAAAAGTCTCTTTCACTTAACTGAGGAGTATTTCCGTCATTCTGATTTCGAAGTTTCATGGACACATAGATATGTGACTACTCTTTGGAACGGTGTTGGACTATTCTGTTGATATTTCTCGATGTTTAGAATTATATATGGGTGTGTTATTTTCCCTTTTTTCGCTTTCTTTCTTTTATATCAGTATTTAGATATCAAAGTAGATACTTGTTTAAATGTCTGCATTTCCTCACTATTTCGGTTTTTTCTTTTGTTGAGTAAGATGTTTCGGTTTTTAAAGGTTATAATTGATAATTTTACTGACACAGTTTACAGTTTCTACTATTGCTATTATGTGGGGCTGATATTTTTAAATTTCCCATTTGATTTTGGTAATGATGTCATTTTAGTTTTGTTTTCTACATACATATATATATATATATATATATATATATATATAGGATAATTTTTATCACTGGAGACGCTTTTTTAACAAATGGATAATAATCAAAATGAGTATATATATATATATATATATATATATATATATATATAGTGTGTCCAAAAAAGGTTGACATCATTTTAAAAACAATTATCTTAAAAACTACCAAGTCTAGCTCAATGAAATTGAGCATTTTAGGTGTTGAACATCATAAGTGTTCTCTTTGCTATTATTTTCTCTAAAACTTCGTCGTTGCTCACTCGTTCATTTCATGGTATTCTCAGTATCCTTCTGTAGACCCACATTTCCGTTGCCTAAAGTCTCTTCTCCACACGTTAGAAAATTGACCACCGTTATTCTCCCTATAGGAGTACTGTTATTACATAGCTTTTTAGCACTTTTCTTTTGTTTCTGCTGAAATTTCAAATTTCTTAATACAATATTTAGCATTAGAAATGGATCTTTCGCTATTCGAAAGCGCCTTCGGATTTCAGTGTCACGTTGTCCGTCTTCTGCTAAAGCACTTCACAGATATTTAAATTTTCAAACTTGCCTGATTTTGATATCTCCAATTCGTAGTTAGAACCTTGGGTTATTCCTTTTGCTGATAAATATACAGGGTGCCCCCCCCCCGCAAAAAAATAAAATTGTCATTTTAAAAGCAATTATCTTGAAAACTACCAAGTCTAGCTCAATGAATTTGAACAGTTTAAGTGTTTATTATGGAACCGATTTCGTAAGTGTTCAATATGTGCACCGCCTGTGACACGGCACATGTCAAGTCGGTAGTTAAGCTCTTGCCAAACACGCTGATGTTAATGATGATCTACCAGATCATTTAACCCTGCATCAGAAGCCTTCCGCTTTAAATTTTTGGTACCTAGTCCAAATATGTTTGCCAGTTGGTGAAGTTTTTCCAAATTATGCATTGAAGGCACGCTGCACAGTCGTCGGTTACTGTGTGCGAGCAATATTCCAAGACACAAAATGACTTCTCTTTGGGAGTAAACGGCATGGCTCAACCTGAAAACAGAACAAAAATAAAACATTAAATATAATTTTCTTTCTATACTTTATGTGGAAATTTGAGGTTATTTCAAGAAGAATTGCCCAATTATTGGCCTACAAAATGATGTCAAATTATTTGGGACACCCTGTATATATATATATATATATATGTGTGTGTGTGTGTGTGTGTGTGTGTGTGTGTGTGTGTGTGTGTGTGTGTGTATACATATATATATATATATATAGAGAGAGAGAGAGAGAGAGAGAGAGATCGTTCGCCTATCCGTCCCTCTAGCTATCTACCAGGCTGTCTCATTTATTTTTCAATTCTCTCTAAATGTTGTCTATCTACAGTCCGTATATAATGTGCTTGTAAAAACTGTCAAATTTTAAATGATTAATTTAGGTATCAAAACAATGTTTTAGATAATGTTTTTATGTAGTTTCAACATGTTTTATTAAAGTTATTGGATTTTTTTAAACTGCAGTTTGAAGTTAATATGCAAAAATCAGAAAATCCCTTTTTACTTCAATAAAAAGATAATAAAATCATCAACAATTTATCCACACTTAAAATAGAACAAATAACAAACTTATATGATACGTCTTTGAGGCATTTACATCTTAAAATAGTGACCCTTCTTCTGAATAACACCCAGCAATCTATTATCCATTGATCTTCTTAATTTTTTTCGGCATATTCAATTTTTGACATGATGTTCTAATTGCTTCCCATATGTATGCTTTGCTGTCATATTGTTTGCCAATTTCGTATAATTTCATCTTTGACCATAAATTTTCGATCGGATTCAGATTTGGATTTGATGGGGGCTCTTTCATTATCTTATGTATTGTAAACCTTTTACGTTCAACTAATTCATAGGCAACCTTAGATATATCAGAAGGAGTATTGTCGCGTATAAACACATATCTCAATTTGATACTGCTAGACTGGGAAGCATAACATTTAAATAAGTCTTGTCGATGGAATCGCAATAGTTAGCATTGTTCAGTTTAACTCCATCGTAGACTTTGAATGGTTCAATAATGGTTTGGTTGATAATTCCAGCCCATACCATCACACAGCCGCCTCGTTGCTGCCTTATTTTAGCCACAGGCACATCTGCATCGGATAAAGTCTATCCTTTGTCCGATCCATCAGCTCCATCGAGTGTCACCCGATATTCTTCCTTTAGACTTACTTTAGAAAAATCAATTTCCATGTATTTCTAATTTTGATGCTTTAAAATATTTACTTTACTGAGTGGAGTTTACCTTGGAGCTTTCTTGACAGATCCAAATTTGCGAAGTATTGTACACCTTTTGTCATTCTTGACTCTTTCAGTTCCTGTCTGTTCAAAGATCTGGGTACTGGTCGAAAGTGATTGTTTCGCTATAACTTACTTTAGTTTACGTTCCCCTCAAGGAGACAAGTTTTTAAAGCCTTTTCCTTGACTCTCAACATATTTATATTATCAACAGCCCTCTTTATCTTTCGATGATCTCTACGAAGCTCTTTCGATATCTCCAATATGGAGATTCCCTTACACAATAACATTGTTATTTTCACTTTTCCCGCCTATTTATAGAAAAAAGAAGAAAAGTTTTTATTTAGTTTCAGAACCCCGAGATGAACTGCGAGCGCACCAGACCATATATGGCAACAGTATTCCATGAATGGACGAATGGTAGATTTGTAGACGTGAAGGACAAGACAAGAAAAACCTTCTAGGACGATACAGAGAACCGGCTTTCCTTGCGGTAGAAGACGCTATTGAATCAATGTAGTTGTTCTACCTCAAGTCAGTGGAAAACTTGAGATCAAGAAGGTGCAGTGAAGCGCCCTTGTGGAGTTGAGCACCAACCAAAGCTGATAGGAGGCAGGGACGTTTCTCTATGGTGAGTAAATGACAAAAGTTTCGTTTTGGATGCATTAAAATTCACGAGCAATTTCCTGTCCCAGTCACCCACAATCATCAGACGGACTCTAGATACCTAAATACCTGCATACATAAACGACCTTAGACTATTATATGTATATCTATAGAGATACATAGATAGTGATACAACTAAACAATGTACATATACAAACATTCACCTTGCCTGAAATCGACTACCACCAACCAGGTTAACTGATTCGACAAAGAAATGAAAGACAGGCTTATCAAATCCATTGGAACCTAGATTATCAAGTATAAATTATTATTATATTGGCATACGTCGGTCATGAGTGACCATTGGTGTGCATCCGAAAGTGCGCAGGCCTGGACAGGGTATTTTTATGAGAAATCGACGTTCTGTCCATGCAGAACGTCTTCCATATCCACACCAATGTTGTCTAATGGAAAGTCAGAGACAAAGACAGTTTGACATCGGAGTCCTCGCAGGCCTGAACGAAACATGGCATCGGACTGTTTTAGGTACTCCAGCTCCGGATTTGAATTCAGAGTTGTCCTTCTTCTAGTCTGGTTGCCATCCATGGTTACAGAACCCAGGCTGTCCTACTATTTACTCATGGTTGAATGTTTGGGATTCAGAGTTTTGCCTACTCCTAGACCGGTTGCCACCTAAGGCTATAGAAACTAGTCTGTCTTGCTATCGCTATATAAAATTCTATGACTTCCGTTAGTCTGTCCGTCCGTCACACCCTCTAAAATAGCCATACATTGACCGATCTAAACCAAATTTTGGGGAGAAGTAATAACAGGTAAGTTGGTACAAAGTAAAGTTGGTTTTACTAGAGTGCATAGCTTAGTATAATAAATTTTCATTAATTTTTTGAAAAAATTATAAGTTTTATTATTTAACATACAAAATACTCCCACTATTTTAAAAACAATTTAATGATTAAAATAACAAATACTTATTTAATAAAATTGCAATATTGTTTTTTACATATGTTTTCTTTCAGTTTTTATATACAAGAATTCGATTTTCAGTTCATTCTGCGTTTGCGAGAACGATAAACAGCTTACAAGTTCAAACGCGTCAAAAAGTTAGAATTTGGCTCCAGAAAGAAATATTTACGCATGGCCAGTTGTATGCTGCATGCTCAAGAGTAAAAATCTTTGGAGTGTATTCTTCGCTGATAAAAAGGATTTTTACAATCAAGTCCTATAAAATTAAATAAAATTAATGAAATTATTAAACCGCGAAGTAGATTTTTTCCCCAAAGTAATTTTCCGAACAAATCAGCTTAGTCAAATTTCATCAATTGGTTTGCGAAATTGAACGAAATGTAGGATTTGTAAATCTCGAAAAAAATGTCACCACTAATTTCAACAATACGAACTACTGTGAGGATTCCAACACGCCTCTGAGTGTTGCAAAAAATTAAATCATATTTATCAAGCATACATACCATAGATTATGAAAATATACATTACCTTTCAAATGCGCTTACTTTCTCTTTTCGTGCGGTCAGGTAATTCCAGCCACAGGAGTAAAACACAATGCAATGGAGCCAAGCGCAGAGAGGACTGGGTTCAAGCCTTTTCCATGGCATTTAAAACACTTCCCAGATACTTAAACTCATGTACTTGTTTCTCTGAGAGAACTCAAAAGCATTTATGTTGAAAAATTAATTAAACGTGTTGCTATTTTTTACAAAATGTTCTGAAAAGTACTAAAATGCATAACTCTAAGAACAGAATTTCTGCTGAAAAAGTCTTTAAAACAGCACGCTGGAAACACGCTAAAAGATATTGATGCTTATACTGAAAAGGATTAAGAAAAATCAATTCTTCTGAGAATTATCCAAATAGGCTTTTCTGCTGAATAATCTTTACGAAAGTCATTTCACATCATAAACATCTAACATAGGCTTTTCTTTGAAAAAATATCTAAATCTAAAAGTCGCTTTGGGATAGCGAAAGTCGACTTCCAAAAAACTAAGCAAAGTATTAAGAAACAAGAAAATTTCCTTCGAAACAAAGAAAAGAGTACTGAACTCTTATATAATATCGGCCCTCCAATATAGCAGTGTATGCTGGGAAATCTCCTTACAGATAAAAAGCAAACTTGGAGTAAAATAGACGGTTGGTGAGAATTCCATGAATTGAACATGTGAATAACGAGAAAATAGAAACAAAAAGGGAGCTTCTATTTAGAATTAGAAACGGACACTTGAAATTTCTAGAACACATAATGAGGAAAGACGGCTTGGAGAATTTGAAATTCGCAGGACATATGGAAGGTGAGAGCGACAGAGGAAAACAGCCAGTAACCTACATAAGGAGTTTGTGTAAATAGATGCCCGAACTGGGATTGTGAGAGATAGTGAAAAGTCAAAATTTTACTAAGATCTACGAAAGATAGGAAATTGTGAAGAATCATGATTGCCTACGTCCTGAAGAGACACGACACATAGAACAATGAAATGTTGTGGTCAAATACCATCGGACACCATTATTCGAACTAGTATCTCCCCAAAAATTCACGACGTCAGAATGCGTTAAATCTGTCGCTTGCAAAATGGCGACTGTCGTTGTAATTTCTCATCCCGCGCAGTTCGCCTGAATCCAAAGACTAGATTTAATTGGGGAGCACATTAAGTCGTACGGCACATCTCTGAAGCGATATGGGACCTAGAATACGCGAAAGAGATGCACGCTTAACGGTGAGGGCTGCCAGAAATGAATCTATTAGTGTTGCTTGAGGATTAATGTCACGACACATTCTAATTTGACATCGGCATTCGTAGTCGCACGCATGCGCACACCCCATCAGTAAGTGAGGCCTTCTGGGTAGTCTCAAAATGATATACGTCTAATGAGAATGATGTGTGTCTATGGATTGACAGAAATATACATGCATAAAAGTATATGTATATATATTCACATATACTCACATACTGACATAGATAGATAGATAGATAGATAGATAGATAGATAGATAGATAGATAGATAGATAGATAGATAGATAGATAGAAAAAACAACATAGATAGAAAAAAACAACATAGATAGATAGATAGATAGATAGATAGATAGATAGATAGATAGATAGATAGATAGATAGATAGATAGATATGAACAGACAGAGGAGATGAGAAAGATAATAGTCTTTCACTGTCAGGTGGCGTGTCTGATGATTAACTCGCATAAAAAATTATCTTTAGCTAGACGAGAGAAAAGACTGCTAACAGCAACAGGACATTTATTAACGATATAAAGTTAAGAACGTGTAGATTCAATCTCTCAAGTGGGAAAAATGTCCACTTTAAAATTCAATACTGAAAAGTCATAAACTTTACTTGAATACAAACTCAAATTAATGACGTCACGAGAAACAGCGTAGGTTTTCCAGTCATCGAGCAGTTCAAATATATATATATATATATATATATATATATATATATATATATATATATATATAGTTTACGAAAATTTAAATTTATATATATATATATAGTTTACGAAAATTTAAATTTGAAACAATAGAAATGTTACATCTAACTCAATGCTGTTTCTCTACCCCCCTAAACTGCCCCCACTTCGTGAGTTTCCTTATTATTGCCCGTCATAAATGTGTAAATTTATTTTCATTTTTTCATTTCAACATTTGGAATTAAATCTGATGATCCACTGTCCTTTAAAAGGGCTGTGGTGAAATAATTTATTGTATGGAACCTTAAAGCAATCTTTTTATTTAAAAAATATATATATATATATATATATATATATATATATATATATACATATATATATATATATATATTTGTGTATTTAGGCAGCAATCCTTCTTTCATGCACATTTCATTAAAAACGACTGACAAGGTGCTTTTATTTAGTTTTTAATATAACATTTGAACATGGACATAATATCTTGACCGTGTTTTGAAACAAAAAAAATGAATCACTTTATAAAACATACATATAACAAACTATTTCTATTTCTAATTCTAACAGTTGAAATATAATCCTTGAAAATGGCTAAATGTATAGCCGAAAGCGCTCGGATAAAAAGAACATTCGGACAGTTTTTATATAATTTATCCTCTGAAAAGAAAAACTTTATTAGATCGCACGAGAAATTATATAAAAAAATAAATAAAAGTACCTTGTCAGTCGTTTTTAATGAAATGTGCATATATATATATATAGATATATATATATATATATATATATATATATATATATATATATATATATATATATATATACACACATACATACATACATACATACATACATACGTACATACATAGATAAATAGAAAGAAATGAATGGACTGAGATAGATAGAAATGAATGGACTGAGATAGATAGATAGATAGATAGATAGATAGATAGATAGATAGATAGATAGATAGATAGATAGATAAGTCTCTTGCTGTGGGCCCATGTTTTAAGATCTAGTTTTGCAGGCTATAACTACTTGTTGCGAATTTGTGACCAGTTTTAATTGGACTCTTCCCACATTTGATGCCTTGTGCAAAACAAATCTAAACGTAGTGCCTTCCTTCCTGTTCCTTTATACGTTGTGTCCCTTGAGGGCGTTCTTTTTTCTTTCTTACTTTAAGTATATCGTTCGTTAAATTTGATTTTACATCAAGGCTAAGCGTAATAATTTAGTGTTTTCCTTCTTGCTTCTTATTTTTTTTTTTTAGTTTATATTTATTACCCATTAATTTATATTTAATATAGGTTTTATGAAATTTATTTAACAACTTCATTTCAGTAATTATTTCATTAATTATTATTTTAATTATCATATTATATTATATGTATTATTATTTGGATATTACTTATTTTAGATGTTACCTTTTTCTTTTCTCTTCCTTAAAGGTTTTTTATTAAAATAAATTTTTTTTAAATCTTCTCTAATTTTTAAATTTTTAATCTCCTTTAAGCAATTTTCCTTATAGAAACTAGATTTTAATATTTTAAAATATAGGTCAAGGTTATTTTAACTGGTGTCGGAATCCAGACACTCCTCCTCTACCGCCATGAAATTGGGTTTAAGCTATGGCTAAACGATTTGCTGCGTCTTCTGTTATATTCTTCTTTCTCCTTTTCCTTTTTTTTCCTTTTTTCTTTTACTTTTTCATCTTTCTCTCTTCTTCTTCTTTGTTTATTCTTTAAAGTTTAAAATTTTTAAGCTACTATTTTATTTCATTTCTTCACTTCTTGGTGTTGATAAATCCTGCAAGGAAGCTCTTGTAAGGTGAAATATCTATTCAAGTGGGGTAATTTTTAATTTCTATCCTATGTAATATATGTATATATATACACGTGTGTGTGTGTGTGTGTGTGTGTGTGTGTGTATAACAGTATCCGAAACAAAAGTGAAGATGATGAAATAAAGTGGAAAACCTATTAACGACGGGTTTCGCCGAGAGCGTCTGCTATCTTTGGCTTCCTCAGGTTAGGATGAAAGACAAAACCGTATGTGAGGAATTATGCCTTGGGATCTCTGTGGATAAGTCGTGACCATAAATCAAATTAAATAAGATTACTTTATCACCTCCAATGTCCAGACTGAATAAAGTGTCTGTCCGCCTGTTTGTTTATCTTTTTTTGTTTTATCTTTATCTTAGGCGTTTGTTGTTGTTGGATTTTAAATCATTCTGCCGAAACTAGAGTGCGTATGAGAGTGGGCATGTAAATGTCCTCGTGTGAGGCGTGGATCTGCACCACGTAGCTAGGCCGCTATCTCTTAGGTCAACCCGTTGATTCACCTTGCTTCTCTAAAGCTCCAGCACAGGACTAACTGCAAAGTCTATTTTGGCAACATCTGGGGTGGGTCACATGCTATAATTGCTTGTGTCCGTAAATAATGTGATCTTTATATCTTCGCGAATTTTTTAATTGCCTTTTATTCGGTTTCTCACTCAAAGTTTGAATTTTTTTAGTCCTCTTTCTTTCTTACTTTCTTTCTTTCTTTCTCTCACTCTCACTATCTATCTATCTCACTTCTTATTTCTCTTTACTCTTCCTTTTGAATCGCCTTTTCTAATTTTTTTTTTTTTTTTTTTGCTTTCATTTTGAAAAATAACTTTCGGCATGTCCTTGTTTCAGCATCAACTCTCTGTTCAAGTCTCAGCTGTCAAAATGCTGTCATTCTACCAAATATAATCATTCGACAAAACTATCATTATTATTATCCACCATCAACACCACCACCACCCCAACTCACACACTCCGCGAAAAAATAAAGTAACAGTTTCTTTTCAGGAAGTGGAAAGTTTTTGACATGACAACAAGGAGTTTCTTTCTTCTTAGAACAAGGAAAAAAACGTGTACTAAAAATCGTAAATCCCCTGCTTCTTTCTTTGTCTTGGTCCACTGATAATAAACCAATCAAGAATTCTAGAGACATTTAAAATTCTGATGTCAAAAGCAATATTAAATAAACAAATAAATAATTGAAGGAAGAAGCAAAAAGTTACAGTTATTTTACGATGGAAAATGGCTGGACTGCCTAACAATTTTCTCCACTTGTAAAACGATTGAATTAAAGATTAAAACACAAGAATTAACTGTCATATTGTGATATTCTAAAGTTTATGGCGGATGCAGGTTATACTTTAAAAAATAATGATCTTTTATTCATTCATTAGTCGTTGCGTTCGCCTACGGTAGATTGCGAATTAACTTATTTCCCGCCATTTTTAACGATTTTTAGTTCCCGCCACTTATTAGCTGGTGACCACAGAATTATCTTATCTTTCCACCTCTATTTTAGTTTCCCTCTACTTCTTTCTCTAGGAAACATACTCTTAAGACTTAATTCAGCGATATAGTTAGATTTCTAAGAGTCATGGCCGGCGCCTTACAACACCTAAATCCCCGACCGGAGGGACAAAGCTTAATTAGTGGCTCCGAGCAGTGCTTTGTGTCCCTCGCTATCTTATCAATATTAGTTTTTTTTTTCTACCTACCTTTATACACGTTACAAATTAAACTAAGCTCAACTGACTTATTAAAGGATGAAAAATATTCGTGGATTTTGATATTCTGAAGTCATTTTTTTCGTCCAAATCTGCGAACTTTTTTTTTGTATATATGTTTTTTTTCATAACAGGTTAAACGCGACATTAGTCTTCGATGCCCCGCCAGCCGTCTGTTTTTCTCCTTGATCTGAAACTACCGTATTTGACGGCATGTAAGTGTATAAGACGCACCCCAATTTCAGAAGAGCAAATAAAGAAAAAAATTAGTAATTAGTAAAATTAGTAAAATTATTAGTAAATGGTACAGCCTAGGCTATATTTATGAGGTGTTATTTTGGTTAAACAAACCATTATTACAATTAAACGAAAAATAACAGGAAAAAAGAACACGAGCCTATAAAAACTTTATTATATCCTTTATATGATCTGTACAACCTGCGTCTTGTAAACGTCTTATTGGAATAATCATGATATAAAAATTCTGATTTTATTTATACCAATGCAGTTATCGCATGAAGAATATTAATGAAACAAATATATTTTACCAATACATAATTTGAATTTATTGCATAAATTTTTAGTGAAAAAAAGTACTAATATTAAACGTGATGAAATTAATATAATGAATATTATCAATGATAACACTTAATCTGTATAATAGCATTTTAAATAATAACAATAGGTATATAAAAGTTACTCTAAAGTCTAAGTTAATAGGAGTTGCCAGGTATCTAATTTCGGCCGACTATCGTGAATTTAAAACTACATATGGCATATAAGACGCAGGGGAATTTTTAAAGATATATTTAGTAAAAAAAAAAAAAAAGTGCGTCTTATATGCTGCCAAATACGGTAATTTAACACTAAGCAGCAAGAGACGAAAAGAACAAAAAGATACAACTAGGAACCTTGACAACACAAGTTCTATCTACCCACTAGGTGAAAATAGCACTTACATTGTTATTACGGAATTTCGGAAAAATATGTAAATTGAGATGTAGTAGAGTGATTAAATAAATTTGAGGGGGGCGAGTCCACGAAACCATTGCACCGGCTCTGCTAAGAGTGTTTATTTTCACTTGTAAGCTTCATACGGATTTGGAATGCTTCAGTTTGAGCTGGAAAATTTTAAGTCCATTTCACACAGTCTAAAGCAGATAGACTGCAAGAATGGATATCAAGTAAATATTTTTTTGTATGGATTCGTACTCTTGTTGATTTCAGCATGACATTATGTCGGCTTACGGTAACATTACGTTGAAACATCGGTTCTCGTGCGATTACCGAAGTTAAGCAACGTCGAACTTAGTCAATAACTTAGTCGCTTCGGAATAAAGGGTAATGTAAGCTTGGATGTGCGGGTGGTGAAATTGATAACTGCTCGGAAATAAAAATCGGAGAGCAGTGTTCCAATTCCAGTCGCGTTCGTTATATTCACATATGGAAACAACCTTGGGAACCTTAATAAATATTTTTTCAGGCTAACTGTGAAGGTCAAAGTAAACTATGGAAGATGCTAAGTGATGTAATCTAATGTCTAATGAACGAAAGTGAGTAAATAATGTTGCCGTTGAATTTTTTTTTTTTTATTTAATGTAAAAGGGCACGAGTGGTTAACCGAGTGGTTAGAACGTTCGCATTCTGACCATGAGACCCGGAATCGAATCTCACCATGGTCAATTTGCAAGGAAGGAGACTTCTTGATGTAACCGGATTGGAAGGTTCGATCCCAGCGTGCGGCACCTTTGGAAAGTACCTGAAAAACCATACCATAGGTTGACCCAAACCTCGTGAGTGAAATTAGGTACACGGTACCCTTGGGTGCCGTCGACAGCACGAAGTCACAAGCACAGCTATCGAGGGCTTGAGCATGCTGGCCTTGTTCCAATTTCTGATCACGCTAGGTAACACGCTCTCTCCCAGAAACTCTGAATAAGGTCTGCTCAGCATAGATGCAGTATAAAACACAGGCGAGCTCTGTGGGTGTTGAATAAACACAAATGCGCCTGAGCGGGCGTCTGCAATAGGGATTGGCTAGTCGCCCTAGCAGACGGGTATCCTCGAATACAAGTGGCCAGCTATACATACATATACCTACATTTAATGTAATTATTATTTTTATTTTTATTTTAATTTGATAAATTATTTATTTCTTTATTTATTTTAAATAATAGAAAGTTTTGATTTAGCCATTTTCTTTTCATTTTTTATAAAAATGTTATGGTCACAAGAGATTTTATGTCCGTGTCACACAATCTAATGCAGATAAAAACAACTTCAAGAACATATATAAAGTAAATCTTTTAGTTTGGATTGATACCAACATTTGGTGAAAATGTAAATTTTTTTTATGAAAAGATACAGAATAATTGTCCTCTTACACATGCAGCCGAAATAAACGAATAAAAACCCCATATTTCCTTATTTTATTTGTGGCAGAAAACACACCTTGAAATTTTCTTCTTAAAGCTTATATTTCTCAATTATTATTTATTCATTGTATTGGTTTGTTTAACGGCATATCAACTCCTTTATGGGTCATTTAATGCCAAAATTTAATTTTCTTGAGAGCATTGAAGTAATAAAAATATGATATACGTTATTGTGCTTTCACAATTGAATACATGGTAGATGATGCACAGCTTTTGTGTATATACATGTTTGTTTGGGCATGATTACGAGAGGCGGTCATATGTCTGCGTTTTATTTTGTAGCTTTGTTGAAGTTATATTTTGGAATACAGTTTGATTTCTGTAAGAAATTTTAGGATATTATATGAATTAATGTCATGAAAGAGTTCTTTCATGTTGGTTGTTTGGTTGGTTGATTTTGGTTAGTGGCATATCAACACCTCTATGGGTTATTTAATGCTGAAATCTAATTATTAATGTCAGGAAAGAGTTCTTTCATGTTGGTTGTTTGATTTTGTTTAATGGCATATCAACACCTCTATGGGTTATTTAATGCCGAAATCTAATTATTAATGTCAGGAAAGAGCTCTTTCATGTTGATTAATGTATTGTTGGTAACTTTTCTATAAATAGGGTGGTGGGACCTTAACGGGTGCTACCACCCTAGGTCACAATAATAAACTCGGCCTTGTGCCACATCCGACCGCGTGGGACAGTTAGTGAATATTTCATACTTTTCCAAGTATATTTGCGCGTAATTGGATCTAACGAAAACGACTGGAATCAGGGTGAGATTCGTTCCTGAGTCTCATGGTCTGAGAGCGAACGTTCTATCACTTGGACACGCTAGCAGCTGATATGCTGTGACTTTTTCGAAGCATATATAGCATTGACATACACCAGTGCTACTCAAAGTGTTGGTCCGCGGACCGGTGCCGGTACGCGAACTTATCATCTGCCGGTACGCGGCCAGTGTCCAGACCATTCTAAGGAATCATTTTAAGCTTATTTTTTATTACTTTTTATATGTTTTAATATTAAATTATTTTTTGCGAAATAAATGGAAAATAAAAAATAGTCAACTTTTATTATATTCATTATATATATCGTTTCCGGTATAAATTAATATTACCATCAAATATTACAGGTACGTTATACATTGAGAAAAAATTGCCCATCCACCATATCAGATAGTTTGACAAGCACTGAATACACTACTCGGTGAGATCGATAAAACATGAGTGGCAGAAATTTGATGCTTCTCCTCTTATATATATATATATATGTGTGTGTGTGTGTGCCCGCGCGCGCGTGTGTGCGAGCGCGCGCGCGTGTGTGCGAGCGCGCGCGCGTGTGTGCGAGCGCGCGCGGGCACTTGTGCGTATTGTGTATTTAGGCAACAATCCTTCATTTATGCATGTTTCATTAAAAACGACAGACCAAGTACTACGGTTAAGCTTTTTATATAATTTTTCTTGTGTTCGAACAAGTGATTTCTTTTTGAACACAGAGTGTGAGTGTGTAGAAACTGTTTTTTGTTATTGTTTTTTTATTATTTTTTATTAAAAAAGAAAAAGCCAACGCTTAATAATATTAACTACGAACACGGCTACAATGTGCTGTGTTCGAAATATAAAACATCAAATATCAACACTAAAAACATACACACAACGCACACACCTAATTAAATTGAAAAAATAAAGTCATCCAAAAGTATAGCTGAAAGTCCTCGGAATTATAGAACATTTGAACAGTTTCTACACACTGTGTCCCCAAAAAAGAAAACACTTGTTCGAACACAAGAAAAATATAAAAAGCTTAATCGTAGTACCTTGTCTGTCATTTTTAATGAAACATGCATATATACTCGACTCTCCCGTCGAATTCGATGTATGAGGGTCAAGCAGATGAGCTCCTAGGAAACCGACAGCCCGCCACCAGCACATGAGATTTGATGTGGTGAAGGCTTTGTGCAGAACCAACCACACTTTTTGAGGATCCGAATACAGAGACCTGGTGCACTACGTGCTCCAGAGCCCCCAAACGACCCTCCGCAGATTTTGAATTCAGAGTTGTCCTTCTCCTAGACCATTTGCCGTGCAAGGCTATAGAACCCAGTCTGCCCTGTTATTTATCCATAGCTGGAGGGAGAAGAAGAGGATTCACATCTTTCCCAAGTGTATTCGCACATAAGTGAATGTAATGGATTCGATTGGAATTTGAACACAGATCTCCGATTCCTCAATCCAAGCTGCTATCTATTACTCCACTATATATAGTCACGTAACAATAAAGTATTTATGGGACAAATGAGTATAAAATTAACGCTGCATAAAAAATATATTTCTCTCGTATTAACATGTATATGCTGTTAGCATACAAATGTATTTATTCCTTACTCGCGAGACCAGCTTGTTTAATATAACGCGAAAATGGGTGAGTCTATTGTTACAGCTAGACAAACAAAGAGAATATGTCACTTTGTTCATAATTATATATGGTTTATATCGTTATTTAAAATAAAGACTAGATTTAAGAGTGTAAAATTATGCAGTATATAAATATAATGAAATATTTGTACGTTTTTAAAACGTACATATATTTGAGACACAAGCGAGTGTGGTAAACTTTAAGCAGCTCAAACAGGAACACAGAAAGTCTAGCCACCAGCAAAATTAACGGATGGCATGGCGGCTCCCAGTACGATACCTCACGTAAATTGGTGTGTTGCTGTTACCCATATCAAATTATTTCACCAACGGATCGATGACGTGCGTGGAGTTTTGTAGTTTCTCACAGGAGAAAAGACAAACCCAGGGAAGATATCCAGGGGAATTAATGACAACAAAAATGGAATGAAATAACTGTAGCTGCAACTCTATTTACAGCGTTGCAAGTCCTTTTCCTCCGTGGAGTGATCCAGAAGACCTAATTTCAATTGACAAAGGACATTAAATTTTCAAATTGGATCACGTTTATACACATTGTTTTCATTTGCTAACGTTTTACGTAACATTCACTTCCAAGGCCATTGATATTCTCGTCAGAATCACCTTCGAAAACCTAAAGGGAAAGCTTTCTCGGTTATGAATTATTATCGAATGGAATCTTTTTATCTTATTTTGCCTGCTTTCCTTGTATTTTTTCTATTATATGTAATAACATTCAGGTTTCTCAAATAAGGACATGCTAGCTATTATTATATTTTTTTATGGAAATTTTTTAAAATCCTATTTCCGTTGGGTTGTTTTTCATATATATACGGGGCGATGAGTAAATTGTTGCCATGTTATAGTTTTAATTTTGCGCATGCGCATTGTTTATTTTTTTTATTTTGTCGACTGTACAGTAGAGTAGTGTCAGTTGAGCACAGTGAGAAAAACAACACCATGATGCTAATTCACTCTACAAGAAATGCTGTACTGCTTGGTATTCACGCCGGATAATCCAACACGAACGTTTGAGATTGTATGGGTGTCAATGTGAGGACAGTGCAGATGATATGGAAAGCGTTGTATGAGCCTAATGGTGATTACTAAGGTGTGTGGAGTGATCACTAGTGATGCCGACGTTATGCCTCCATTCATTTTCCCTCAGAGCCTCAGTCTCAACACAGAGGCCGACATCAAGTACCTTGAGTGGGTAGTGTTGCCCTGAGTCAAGAGGGTGGCTACTGGAAGACCCTATGTCTGGCAACAAGACTCTGCACCAGGTCACACAAGCAGGAAAACCGAATCATCGCTGTCAGGCAATTTCTGCGACCACATCACCCCTTACATCTGGCCACCTAACTCCCGAGACTGCAATCCCATTGATTATTATGTGTGGGGCGCAGTTGAACGAGAGATCAACAAAACTCCTTGTAATACCAAAGATGAACTGAGGGCAAGGATTGTGGCTGCATTCACTTTAAGCAATGAAACCATCCAGAAGAGTTGCAGGAGATTCCGAAGTCTAGAAGTCGTTATTGAAGCCAAAGGCGATCTTATTGAATAAATTTACTCTTAAGCATTTCAAGATATTATTAATTTTGGTAAGTATATCCGTTAAAATGAGATGTCAGTGTTATTTACATTTTTGCGTAATTTAGACGACAAATTTTTATTCACCGCACCCAGTGTTATATAAACATAGATCGCTAGTGAGTAAACACAGGCGATCCCATTATTGAATTAAGTAGATCACGTGACCATGGGAGAAAAGCATAAGTAGGAAGTCGTGTGACGTCTAAATGATCGCTATTTCTAGTCTATCCTCTATTACTATACGGACCGCGATTCTCTACTCTATTCTCTATACTATTTCTATTCGGATCACTATTCGGTGGTTACTTTTCGATCGAGTATTATCGAGCAAGTACTCTTAGTGCGAGTGTTATTCAAAGGCGTCTGACACCAGTATTGTTCAACGGCGTTAATATAGTCGTATCTGCGATTACAAAGTCTCTACTGCAACAAGCATTACGAAAGTGACAACGAGTATTCGTTGACATCACAAAAGTAGCAACGAGTGTTCGTTGACATCACAAAACCATGTATAAGTTGTAGTCGTCAGACATTTTTAAATGAAGCATTGGCAGTTATTAATTTTATGTGGATTTTTTTCATCTTACTTCAGTTTATTTTTGGATCATTTAATAGTCGCCTAATACATTTCATGTAATCACCTACTAATATAATTCATGTAATAGTCTTTTAATTCGTTTCATGACATAATTTTTTTAATAGATTTCATGAATTTGCATGAATTTTTTTAATAGATTTCATGAATTTGCATTCTAATGGATTTCATATAAAAGTTTCTTAATAGACTTCTAGTCGTCTCATAACAGATTTAAAGTAGAAATCGGTTAATAATTTTTTAATAGATTTCATGAATTTTTCTTTATTTTACATTAAGATTCATACTGTACAAGGCGCAGGGACCACTCGAGGTAGAGGGTTACATTAAGGGTTTAGTTTATATGGATAGGAGGGGAACATAGTGGTTGACTCTAGACTTAAACAGGCTAAGATTGTAGTGATCAGGGAAACATCCTTTTGGGAGTCTGTATCACAGGACAGTGGTTCGCGGGAAGAAGCTTTTTGAATGGAACACGGAAGGAATGTGGGTGGTTTGTTACTATGTAAGTGGCATGGCAAGTCCTAACCGGGAAAGTTAGGCCAGGCGGAACCAAGAAATATAGTTCGTCCGAGCACTTTCCATGGTATTAGCCATAGAGCAATGGGCGACTCGCCACATCCCGCTTTGTGGAGAGTTTCAAAAGTGGAAAATAATTCTTCTCCCACAAGGACTCGGAGACACTTTTGAACTCTATCAAGACTTAAAAGTGAGGTTTGGGCAGTTCCCGCCCAAATATGGCAATAGAAATCCATTTTCGGCCTGATCTGACTCTTATAAATGTAGAGAATAACATGGGAGTCAGGTACTTACTGAAGTAGTACAGGGAGCCGATCATTTTACCTACATCTTTAACGATGGATCGTATATAGGAGTTCAGTTTTCGGCCTGATCTGACTCTTATAAATGTAGAGAATAACATGGGAGTCAGGTACTTACTGGAGTAGTACAGGGAGCCGATCATTTTACCTACATCTTTAACGATGGATCGTATATAGGAGTTCAACTTGAAGTCGGGTGTCAATTTGAGGCCCAATATCTTCTCAAAGAAAAAAAATATTACCAGCAATACATTTTTGAAAGAAAATATATTACCAGCATTACATTTTTGAGGAAAATATTACCAGCAGTACATTTTTGGAAAAAAAATATTACCAGCAATATAGTTTTGGAAAAATTATTACCAGCAGTAAAAATCTTGTCGGCATTAAATAACCCATTAAAGTAGATAGTGATTTTTCAAGCGTAGCTTAGATGTGGCACAAGGCCGAAATTAGGGGGCACCCAGTGAGGATCGAACTCACTAGTCAGTCGCAAATGTTTTAGCGAGCCAAGCTTGCTAACCATTACACCACCTCGAGGTGCCTTAACCCATTAAAGTAGATATGTCATAAAACAAATCAAACCAAATCAAATATATTTCATTGTTTTTAATAGGTTTCATGTAATAATCTCCTAATTGATTTCATGTAATCATCTTGTAACAGTATTTAGTGTCCTCCCCACGAGGGACAGATGTGGCACAAGGCCGGGTTTAAAGTGGGGTACCCGAGCCCGTAGGCTCGGCCAAAAATAGCCCGTAGATCCCGTATAAACGGGATCGGGGTGGTCAACCACCTCGAACGAGGCTCTGCCCTTCGGCGGAGCCTCGTCCGAGTTCCTCTCTGCCCAAAGGCAGAGAGTTCCCCTCTGCCTCAGAGGCAGAGAGTTCGACCGTCTAGCCGAGACTGGCTCGGACTGTAATCATCTTGTAACAGATTTCATATAATCTTCCAATAGATTCCTTGTATAGTCTTTAACCCGAACTACCACCAATCAATCTAAATGGATGCCCGCTTGGGGAGGCTCTGTACCTTGTGAGACTGATGGGCCTTAAACTATCCCTTACCTTTACAAGAGCTATATCAGGCCGAAAATATTTGGGCGGGAGCTGCACAGTCCTCACTTTCCAGTCTTGATAGAGTCCAAAAGTGTCTCAGCGTCCTTGTGGGTGACAAACTATTTTCCAACCTCTCTCTCATTGGGGGGACCTTTCACTGTTCTATCGCTGCAATCCTAACCTGTTCAAGTTTAAGTTTAACCGTTATCTTCCCCTCCTATCTACATAAACTGCTTCTTAATATAACCCTCTACCTCGAGTGGCCCCCGAGCCTTGTAAACTTTACTATAAAAAAACATGAAGCGTTGTCAATTATAAATTTTTGCTAACATTTCTTTCATCATATTTAAGTTGATTTTTTTACTAAATATATATTATTTTTATAATAATTCTCAGAAGAAACATTGTCAATTAATATTAATTTTTATTCGTTTTTTTTTTCTTTATCAATTACTTTATACGTTTCATTTAATAGTCAGTAAAGTTGTAATTGAAGCATTGTCAGGCCGACTTAAGAAGTCTGATATATCTTTTCGGATATATCTCTCTCCAATATGCAATAAATAATAAGAGTCTTAATAAGTGGGGAGTCAGAAAGAGTGAAAAATTGCGAAATTAATAAACAGAGTGGTTTTAATAAGGTCGGGACTGGAAAATTTCTTAAAAGATATAAACGCCCCCACTTCTGTTAGGCATCTAAGAATAAGGTAACTATTTTTATCCACCCAACTTCTCGGGGAAATGTGATCTTAATATTTTCGTCATCACTTCGATGGGTGGAGTTTGTACAACTCCACCCATCGAAGTCATAAGTGGTGACCCAAGACACTTAACTATCAATATACGTACACACTTACCCGAGAAAAATACAAGGGTGGAGAAATTGGGCACAGCAACCAGAAATAATAATTATTTTTTCAAATTATTTTTCACATTACTATAGATTAGGCAGCCATTATTATTATAGAATAGACAGTTCCGACCACGAATAAAAAGAAAAAAAATATTTAATTTTAGAGAATTTATTTGAGGTTTCAATTTTGCGATGTAAATTTATTTTAAAATGATCCGCTTACAGCAGTCGAAACGAGATATTATCATACCACGTGATTTCTAAAAATTAAAAAAAAAATTAAATTGATGTTCGTTACCCGGAGTTTTTTTTTTGTATTTATTAATATCGATTAAACTCTCCAGATTAAAAAATATTTTTTAATGACATTTTCGAAATCATGGTATATGTGCATATTTTATTTTGGCTTCCGTAGTATGAATCATTTTATAATTGATTTACATAATAAACTGAACCCACTAATAACTTTTATAAAATTTAATTTATATACATATATATTCATACTAGCCGAATTACCCGCGCCTTGCTGCGTGTCGCACATTATTTTATTTTTGGAAGAAAATGTTTATTGATTTGTGGAGAAAAAATGATGCATTTCAGTATTACTCAATGATCTTGGCGATGTGACCTCCATCTTCTGGCTTTCTCCTTCTATATTTTGGATAGGAGGCGTTCCTTTGTTCAAATTTAAATTTAATTTAAATGAAAGGGAAAAAATTCAATGGGAGTTTGTGCCCTACTGGAGCGGTACAGGGTATCGACCATTCTTTTTCCTGCATCTTTAGCAATGGATTGTATGTACGAGTTCCACTTTAGGTCTTGGCTGAGTTTGAAACCCAACAGTCGCTCAAGACACGGGGTGGGGGCTTTTTGAGAGAACATTCATTCATCGTGACTGGTGGTTGTTCAGGGTTCGATCTGCGATTGTGGAATGTAACTGGCTTTCGTTTTCAAGGCATTGAATGCAACCAGCCAGCTTCTCCTGCCACTGAGATGTTGGATCTAGATCGGAGGGGAGATCAGCTGGCAATCTCTGGTCATCTAGAGTTTTGAAGGTGCAACCATATATCGTTTTATCGCCAATATAGATATTCACAAATCTTTGTGTGAGTTGATATATTCACGAATGCCAGACAGATTATCGTCCATTTCAAATGTAAATTAGAAGTCTCCCATTCGTCCGTGCCTCGAATATTGCTGCCACATATGGTTCGGTACTTCTGTTACATATTCAGAGATTCTTGATAAAATCCAAAGAAGAATCAACAATATTACTGGTCCTGACCTAGCGTTTCGAACTTCAGTCGCTTTCCTATCGCCGTAAACCTGCCTCTCTGTGCCTTTTCTGTAAATACTTTCATGGTAATTGTTCGGGTGAGCTCTTCGCTATGGTACCTAGATTTTATGAATTTAAGCCCGGTACTAGATTGTCGACAAGGCCTCATTAATTCACAGTTGAAGTGGTAAGATCTAACCGTAAGTTCTTAGTTAACAGTTTCTTCTCTCGCATTTCTCGCTTGTGGGACTATTTTCCAGCTCCATACTTTCCAGCCCTGTCAAGTAGGCCTCTTGCCTTGAGAGGATATTGGGCCTCAAACTCACACCCGACGTTAAGGTGAACTCCTATATACGATCCATCGCTAAAGATGCAGGTAAAAATGATCGGCTTTCTGTACGGCCTTAGTAAGTACCTGACTCCTCATGCTATCCTCTACCTTTATAAGAGCCAGATCAGGTCGAAAATGGAGTACTGTTGCCATATTTGGTTGTGAGCTACCCAAACCTCATTTTCAGTCTTGATAGAATTCAAAAGCATCTTCAAGTCCTTGTTGAAGAAGAATTATTTTCCACTTTCCAACCTCTCTCTCACAGGTAGGATGTGGTGAGCCTCTTTCTGCTCTATTGCAGACTCCCAAGAGGATGTTTCCCTAATTACTACAATCTTAACCCGTTCAAGTCTAATGTCAACCATTATCTTCCCCTCCTACTCGTATAAACTGCTTCTTAACGTAACCCTCTACTTAGAGTGCCCCCAGAAGATAGTACAGGTTAAACTTATTGTTTAAAAATGGTTAAAATTTATAAAAATCTTTTTATAAAGCAGTCTTTCTTTGAGAACTATTTTCTAGCTCCATACTTTCCAACCAATTTTGATCTTCAAAAATTTAAATGCAATGCCAATCGTTATCTTTTGGATTACTCTTCTAATGTTCTCGTTCCTTAATAATGTTTCTCTATTTTTCTTACTTTCTTAGTCTTAATAAATCCCTTGTGTCTTTGTGGCTTTACTGCCTTACATGGAGTAAAATGATTAAAAAGAACTCGCTAAGTCGACTACTCGATGTTTCCACCTGCCCCTCTTGCCTTCAGTGTATCCTGTGAATATTAGTTTCTCCAATCCCACTTTCCTCATTATGTCTAACGTGAATTTCAACTGTCCCCTTTAAATTCTAAATATATGCTCGGTTTTTCTTTCATTATTATTTATGCATTAACTTATCTCTACTGACTCCGTTGTTAAGGTAAGGAAAAATTCTACTCCTAAATTCTTTAAGATTAAGATTGATAATTTAAACTACAAGAAAATAGAATGTATGGTCATTAGAAAGAGGATGAGCCTGAAATGCAATTTTCAGGTCGTGAACACTAGAATCGAATGGACGCGGAAGTTTAAATACCTGGGAAGCGTTCTGACAGAGGACGGTAAATGCGACACTTAGATCCGTAGACGTATTGGGAGGGCCAAGGACGCACCCCAAAAGCTGGGCAGAATGTTGCGAGACAGGAGGATTTATTTGGTAAGAAATAAAAAATATACTGAACTGTTACATGGCATCTGTCCTTCTTTATGTTGGACGATTTCCTCAAAGATGAAGAAAAGACTCGACGCGACAGTGATGTGGTTCTACAGCTAAGGATATCATGGATTGAGCGTGTGAGCAACGATGAGGTCTTTTAGAGAGGATGCAAGCAATGAGGAGGCTTATACTTAACATCAGGAAGAGGCAACTGAAGTTCCTGGGACACATAATGAGGCAGGAGGTCCTGGAGAATCTGATACTCTCGGGTCGAATAGAGGGAAACAGAGACAAGGGAAAACAACACATGTCATACCTGGCAGCCTTAAGCAAATGGATGACAGTACGTTGTCTGGTGGACGTGGCAGAGGGAAGGAACTTGTTGAGAGCTGCACGGGATAGAGGGATATGGAGAGCCATAGTCACCTACGTCCGGAAAAGACATGGCACATAGAAAGAAGAATAAATGTAAATGCCTGTCTATATTTCTGAGATGAGGTATTATGTCCACTATTTACATTATTCGGACTATTGTCTTCATCTTTGTCGCCATATTTATCACAAAGTTTCGGCTGTTGTACGCTCCAGCCTTTTTCAGGTGGTTGGAATGTCGAACTGAACCCTTTATTTCACTGGTGAGCGAAATAAAGGGTTCAGTTCGACATTCCAACCAACTGAAGAAGGCTGGAGCGTACAACGACTGAAACGTTGTGATAAATATGGCGACAAAGACGAGGAAAATAGTCCGAATAATGTAAATATAAATACTTTCATTTATCAAATATGTATACCTTAACTGTATGAAATAACATAACAAGAAGTTATATTTTGATTCTTATGATAATTTTCCCTGTGAAATTTTAAATACATTGTCAATCGTTATCTACTATCTTCCTGAATACTATTCTATCATTCTGGCTCCTTAATAAGGTTTTGTAATTCTTTCACTCCCCAGAACCCCTTCGGTCTTAGTGATATCTACCCGTTCGCCCACGTCGCAACCGGGTGTGACACAAGGTCGAGGTTTAAAGGGCGTCTATCGCCCGCACCGCACTAACATTTTCAAGCCCTCTCGGCACTTCCATTTTTGGGAACGCCTCAGACGCCAGTCAATAAACAGTCCCTCCCGAGGGAGAGGTACTTTCTAGGGGGGAGAAAGCCCCCTATCTCTAGAGCTTGGGCACACCAATCCCAATCAATGTCAGGACCTTGTGTCCTTTTCTAAACCAGTGGACAAACAAAATTAAAGAGTCTATTGTGATTGTTCTTAACCCATAGCCGGTTGGAGAAAAAGAGACGGGTTCATGCCTTTCCCAAGAGTGTTTGTTCGAAAGGAACGCAGCGGGCACTCTGGAATTTAAAATTGATAAGCCAAACCAACTTCCGTCGATGCTACGCGCACATCCATGTTGTTTATGTGCTTGAGTGTGAAACATATACTTTTTTAAGTGTGTTTTGTAAACGGTTCTAAATTACTTACAAGAGTCAGATCAAACCTGAAGTATTGCGATGATATCCGGCACTTCCCAGCCTTGACAGGGTTCAAAAATGTCTACCTGGCCTTGCCGGTGATGAATTATTTTCCCGCCTACAACCTCTTTTTCACAAACTCTGCTCTACCGCCATTTCCATGACAAATGTTCATACGAGCTACATTCCTTAGTTCCACCAAATCAGACCTTTACGGGTAGGACCTTGTAGCAAGAAACTGTTTCTTCTGTAACACATACACTGGAATAACACTCGCAACGGACTCTAGTTTAGCGCACACCACAACGCACCGATCTGACCTGACCTGACCTTACAAACGCTCACCTGCTTTATTCTTCTTTGCCAATCCATAAAATTAGCATCTTGCGGACGCCGCCAACTTCGATCTGGCTCAGTGACGCATGCGCTGTCATTCCATGCTCGTACAATTTGCTCGTCTAATGCGCAAATTTAGGCTACGCCGCACTAGCCCTCTTGGACCTCCAAGGTATTTCTCTAGCACAGACCTGCCATGCCCCATACACAGAGTCGATTTCATCATCATTCACCTCGTATTCCACCGGTAAGAATGAAAGTTCCCCTCAGACATTTTCTTCCCCATAAGCGCTACTCTGTGAAACAGGCTCCCAAGACCCAACCCCAATAATGACCCCCCAACCGATCACTGCAATTTTAACTTCTTTAAATTAAGGGTCAATCATTATTTATCCTACATATCCTCATAATCTACAAGAACTTCATTTAATAACCTTCTACCTTGAGTGACTCTTGGGCTTTTGGCGAAAATTTTGTAAAATATAATTTTTTTATACTATTTTTTATTTCGCTTTCCTTTCTCTGTTTTCTTTGCACCTCACTCTTTCTCTACCACTTCTCTCCCTCTCTCCAACTCTCTTCCTCCTCTCTCTCTCTCTCTCTCTCTCTCTCTCTCTCTCTCTCGTGCGTGCACATGCGCTTTCTTCGTTTCGTTGCTAGACTGTTAAATACAGTAACAGAGAAATTTGCTCCTCAATATTAAATGCTTTAAATATTAAGATTTTTTTAATTTATATAAAAAAAAATTTAATGAGAAAAAATAAAAGTACATTAAAATGTTTACTAAATAAACATCCAAGTCATTCAGGTTGGCCATATTTACAACCAGGTGAAAATTTCATCAAAATCTTTAACATGGGAGACAGAAACACAGTGAAATCCGAAAGGACCACGTGGTTTTGTTACAATAAAATGAAAAAATTCCACGTCTCGAAGTGCGTATTTATCAAATATCCGCCGGTGTTTTCAAGTGTCAGTCTATCCGACTTTCCTTTGGAGCGGAAATGAAATTACCAAAGTTCAAATTGATGCTTAGACTTAAAGATTGCATGGCTATAGTGAACAAGTTATTTTGTATGGAACAAAACCGCACGGACACAGGTACATTGGAAACAAAAACAACGCTGCGATGAAATGATACACAAAAGTAAGAATAAAATGAAGCACACACACACACACACAGAAACACATTCATACGCACAAATACACGCAAGCACGAGTTCGCTCAAACACACTCACAGATACGCACACATGCGCACGCACGAAATACACACACCCACGTACAGATACATACGTGCAAACGCACACGCACAAAGACACATGAAAAGAGAATAATACACCAATATACACACATGCACACACACTATGTACATAAACCTATACACACAAACACAGACAAGCATACATATAAGCAGCTATTGTACCTAGTGAACCTATTGAACCTATTGGACCTGGTTGTGCCCCATGTTCAAGGGAGTTTATTACAAGGTTCTTCAACTCTAATCAACAAATAAACAACGCATTGAAATACACACCTAAGAAACTTGGCGGGTTTTAAGGATTACAGTAACGATTCTTAACTTTTTTTCTGAATTTTAAAAACAGTTAGTGGCGTTTGTTTATATTTAAATATGGTTCTACAGAAGGAAGCTCGAATCACAATGTCTAAACGTCTATATACCGGATGTCAAAAATTTACATTTAAATCAGAATGTATCTGTATGCTTAACGTCTTCGATTTCAAGTCATAATCTGCAATTGTCGTATTTTAACCTACCCTACATATATATATATATATATATATATATATATATATATATATATATATATATATATATATATATATATATATATATGAGAGAGAGAGAGAGAGAGAGAGAGAGAGATAGATAGATAGATAGATAGATAGATAGATAGATTGTCATCTAAATGACGCAAAAATAACACTGACATCTCATTTAAACACAGATGTTTACCAAAATTGCACAAAATATCTTGAAATATTAAAGAGTAAATTTATTCAATAAAATCGCGATTGGCTTCAACCACGGACACTAGACGACTTCGAAATCTGCAACTCTTCTGGACAGTCTCCTTATTTAAGTTGGAAGAATGCTGCCATAATCTTTGCCTACAGTTCATTTGCAAATTTTCTTCCATCGAGTTCGAGTTCCAGTCGAATCCACTGCATTCATTTACATACTAATAGTCTCGGGAAAGGTATGAATCCTTCTTGCTATGGGTAATTAGCAGGACAGACCAGGTTCTATAACCTTGAATTGCAACTGGTCTACCGCAGAAAGAAATGGCAGCCTACTGCGGGAAAAAATCTGCCTCGTCAGTCATGTATCGAAAGATACATGATCGGCTAAGCGTGTATCACGCATGGTACATAACTGAAAGCATTTTAATAATTTCTTACCCCACAATACTGAGTTATTTTGATATAGTCCAAATGCGTCTCAACAGCCAGATATTTGAATCATGAAAATTGACACTGAAGATGTGATAAACGCGAATACGTCCATTAACTACAATGAGCATCTTTGTGAGTTGAAAGAAAACCGTCGCCATTGTTCTAACGCCCACTCTGTGCTTCCATATTAACTGTCCGTTTTGGCTGATAATAACTTCCGTGGTGATAGTCTTTAAATTAAATTTATAAAGATTATTAAAAGAAAACTATTAAGGTGGCTAATAGACCCTTAAAGATTCTGTTTGTGATTAAATCATGCATTATCTTAAATGTTCAAATTTTTTGTATGCATTGTAGGAATCGTGAATACGTGCTGAAAAGTTCTCGGCTAGACCCACTTCTCAATATCTAAAATCAATTTGTTTATTTTTAATCATTTATTTTTATTCTTTTATTATTTTCAAGGAGGGTTTCTTTATCGAGCCAAGAATTCTTCTCGAATATGGCTTATTTCCAACAGTAAACAGTATTTTTTTAATTATTTCTCATCACGCAAGACAATAAAGACACTAAAACGCAAGGGGTTACTGAGTGTAAGATAATATGAGAAAAAATCACTACTAATGAGAAAGAACAATAAAAGAACAGTATTTAAGGAGGCAAATGATAACGCTTGACTTAGCATTTAAATTTTTGAAGATCAAAGTTAACAGTGAAGACAGAACCCGGAATAGAGTTCCACATGTGACAAGTATTAGGATAGAACTGAAGGTTACATCTAGATATCTCGTGAAAATGATGAGACCTATCCGCCAATCTAGTCCAAGTTGTAATTGAAGTTCTCTTACTTCTATAAAATTTCCGACAAGGCATCTATTTTATTTTTATTGAAGTTCCTTTTGTCATTATGTAAAGTCTACTCGAATTTCTTACTCTGGACATATGTTGCCTGGCCTAAAAGTACAGAATTCCAATTTAAATATTTTTCAAACATTATATACTTCATGTCCGATGCTAATTGATTTATCGGGTAATTTGCAGTGTAAGCCCTGCGCTCAGTTAATAAAAGTTCGGACTCATTCGCATCCATTCGCGTTGAGTCCGTCCGCCATTATTGACGTTGTTTTCATATGTTTGCCTCGAGCTGTCATGCGCGGAAGCTTACTTAGTTAACGGCCTTTTTACTAAACTTACTCGTCTCAAATACTGCGCAAAACCAAACGAAGTCTTTAGACACTTTTGAAAGTGAAGCATGTATTGATTTTTTTTTGTAAATTTGTTTAAGTTATTTAGAAAATAAATGACATGAGTTCTTTTTTATAGTGAAGCTTTTTTTTTGTTTTTATAGTAAAGCCTTTTATAGTGAAGCTTTAATAATAATAAATTCCTGGTTAAATAATAATAAAATAAATAATAAAACAAAATAAATAATAAAATAATAATTAAAAAAATAATACAACAAATTAAATAATAAAGCAAATAATAATCATAATCTTTTTAAATTTCGCGCAAAGTTTGCGCATTGCGTGCGCATTTATCAAAACAAGTGAGGTTTTGGCGCATGATTACTCGAGGAAAACGTATGTAAACAACGCTCGTAATGGCTGCCGGGCTGTAGCCATGATGCGAATAAGGCCAAATTTCTAAAAATTTTTAAAGAATACCCCACCCTGTTGGATTCGAACCCGCGTCCCACTTTGCAGAAACCACTGTCTTATATGGCGTTCTTTTACCGCTCGTCTACGAAGAGTTTCACAAGCAAACAGCGTTCTATTAATATCTGACTTCAATGTTAATATATATATTAGGAAAGCAGGCTGAAGAAAAATGGGGATACAGAGACTAAGGTGGCTTCATTCGAATGTATGTGCGTATACATTGAAAGAAACTTAACTTCGTGTTGAAAAATTCTCAGATCGACCAGCTTCCTAAACTCTGACGTCAAATTTTTATTTTATTTTATTTATTTGGAAGGTCTTCTTGATCGAGACAAGAATTTGCCACTAACTACTTGTGTATGGTTTTCATTCCAAGTGTTGTATATCCCCTTCGTTCAGGGAAGGTCTTGGGCGACAGCGTCAATTCGATAATAAAGTTGCATTCTTCTCTCTCGCGGACGGTGATTGCGAGTTGTTTTTAGTCCAGAGATAAAAGAACTTTAACACAGGGAATTCTAACTTAGCTATTTATTTATAATCACATCGGCGTTTAAATTTTCTAATTATTCAGTGGGGTCGCTCTCCCCAACTAGGGAGACGTTTCTGGCACGAAAGAGAACACGTCTACATTGTTCGATGTTTAAGAACCAACTCACTGAAAAATCTTTCCGTCTCTATCGTTCTCATGCTCGTTCAGCCAATCAAAATCGACTTCTTTGTTTTGTCTCCCATCTGATCCCAAAGGTCAAACTCGAGAAGTCCGAGCAGAGATACACTTCCCCTAAAAATAATAGTCTGCTAAATTATTATTTAACGCAAGAAATAATTTTTTTTAAATCTTCACCATTTCCTACCTCAATTCATCGCGGGTTACATTTGTAGCGGACCGTGGGTTTATGTGTTGTTGAATTAGGAACACGTGCGTTTATTACTGCTAGAAAATGTCCACTACAAGAACATGGCGGACTCAGAGATTGAATCCACCATAAAGAAGTGTAAAGAAAACCAACAAGACTCATATATATATATATATATATATATATATATATATATATATATATATATATATACATATATATATATATATATATATATATATATATATATATATATATATATGAAGAAATATGGTCTTAAAGTGTGCTATATTTATGGGATAAAGTGCTCAATATCAGAGATAGAGCGTGTGTAAATATAAAAGTGAACATAGAAGTCAACACTTAGAGGCGACAGTCTGTTTCATGCTAGATACAATCGTCAGGCAACTAGTGCTGTTATTTTTATCGGCTATTTATATATACGGGTCAGTGGTGCATTGTGGGTAGTCTATTTTGGCGGTTATTTTTACCGGAAGTCGTTTATTTGTTTATTTATTTATTTGTGCCAAGTTATTTTTCTTGTTTTTATTTAATTTAATTTTTATTTTTTATCTTATATATTTATTTATTTTATTTTATTTTATTTTGATCGGTGTTTTTTATTAACGTAGTGAAAATTTGTTTATATAGCTTATTGTGGGTACTCTATTATGGCCGTTATTTTACCTTGAAGTCGTTTATTTGCTTATTTATTTGGGTCAAATTTTTTTGCTTGTTTTTATTCATTTTAATTTTAATTTTTTATCTTATATAATTATTTATTATATGTTTTTATTAACGTAATAAAAATTTGTTTATATAGCTTATTTAATAGTTTTGTTTTTGTTTGGGATGATAATTAAAGCTATTTGTTGAATTTTGGGGTTGATTGCTGTGGTTTGTTCTGACTGTTATTTTGGTAGGAACGGTTTCTAATTTATTTATTTGGATTGATTATCTTTATTTGTTTTTTCTAAACGGCTAGTTTATCGGTATCGGTTGTTAGTTTATTTATATATTTGGATGTATTTAGATCAATTTATTATATTTGTTATTTATTTGTTACACTGTATATTTTCTCTTTTTGGTTTTCGATTTTTAAGTAACGCAGTATATTTTTTTTTTATTCATTTTTTATCGTTATATAACAGTTATAGCTATTTTTCGTCCGATTTTTTGTTTTGATTTGTTATAGTCAAATTTTTTGGTCATAATAGTTTGATAATTTGTTTATTATTTACTTTATTTATTGATTTTGTTCCTTATTTTTCTATTTCGTCTATTCTAACAGGTGTGATTTGGTAATTTGTTTGGATTAATTTATTTTGCTTATTTTATTGTCATTTTGTTTGTTTATGTATTTATTTATTTTTTCCATTTTCGATTTTTAAGTTACGTAGTAAAAATTTGTTTTCATGTCTGCATTTTGAGATTAGCTCGGATCTTTTATTTAATAATTTATTTTAGTCTGGGAAGTTAATGATAGCTACTTTTTTCCTCCAAGCAAAGTTTGCAAGTTTTTGATAGGTTGTTGTAGGCTAATGATTTTTTCCTTATTTTCCAAGATATTTTTGGTGTGGTGTGCGTTTTGTTTTTTATTTCCCAGATATACTTAGAAAGCATTGTGCTGTTCGCATATTTACTATTTGTGAAAGATGTTTTGTGTACATAATATATGTATATATATATATATATATCAACAAATATATTTATTAAACAACACAATTTTACAATGGACATAGACATTAACATTTATGTTTGTGGGTGAACGTAAACAGTTTGTATTTTGGTGAATGTTCGTACGTACGTGTATATGTGTATCATGGCGGTTTCCCACAAGTGGGCAAAACGCAGATCTCTCCGAGAGATCACATTTTGTAAATGTGTCTGCTGAAATGCAAAGAAAAAAGAGAACGAAGCAAGAAGTCGCCTAGTAATTATAGTGTAGGGTGAGCATGCCCTAGTGAACAATTTGGACAATTAAGGAGGAGTTAACTACGACACATTCACCTTGACTTGACTTTGCTTCAAAAGAAACCACAAGTGACCGTATTCTTATATTCTCTGAACTGAATCGAAACGACTGAAATGAACTAAGCACCCAAATCCTAATTCCAACGTTCGGGAGAAGTTTTTTCCTCCCTCGTGGATAGACACGATGGTAATTGTAATGGGAATGGTACTTTTAACAGCATTCATTGATGAAACAGCCAGTGCTACTGTTGAAATTTTCAAAATCTTTGTATTAAAACAATTTTTCAGGAAAATCAATTTCTCAAATCCACTAACTGTTATTGATCTTTCCAATGTAGATTGGTGGGAGTTCCTGCTTAACCTTTTGTTTGAAGTAGTGTAGAACGTCAACGGCCTGATCATGTCATTATTTTCTCTTTGATTTACACATTATTTGATTCTGTAGCGCCAGTCCACAATGTGCGAAGAAGGATAGTCTTTGCTAAAACCTACAGACTTCATTCATTTAAAGGTATTTCTAATCCTTGATCTAAGAAGGGGTTGTATACATCTGAGGGTTTAGACATTTCTGAATGAGTTTGGTGCCATGCATGACATCCGTATGAAAGTCTCAATCTGACAAGGTTGTTTAAGAAAATGACTCGAGTTCTTAGAATAATGTTTTGTTTTCGTAGTATTTTGCAGTCTTGGACTAAATGAATAAGAGGCCTCTTTCATATTAATTTGCCAAATAATTCTATACGTTCAAATTATTTACTAGTTTCTTAAAGCGGCCTCTTATTCATCAACTACAAAAATTTTATGTAGGAAACTCACAAGGCATATAACTAGTTAGCATCAGGTTAAATTACCTCCCAACTTTCTCCGCTTTTATTTCTTAGGAAATTTGATTGTCTGATGTGTATACACTTTATGAATTAACGTAACGATCTGTATCAGTTTTAATCTAATGTCTGCGATCTGTTTGTAGACAATTCCTATCATAATACATTTCTAAAAAAGTTTGTTTTGCTTAGATTGAATTTAACGTAGGTCATTTTCGATTGGTTAATCACGGTAAAGCTCTCAAGTTCATATTTTTTTCTCGAAACAAGAGGAGGTATTTTGCTTTTGGAAATTAAATTAATCGTTCACTCACCATTAATTTACAATCGCCTGAGGAGATGCATTGATATGCATCGAAACACGATCGCAATTGTGCATCGATTTTTAACATGTTAACATGTCAGTAGTCCACGTTTCCTGTTTGCAGTAGGTACCTCCAAAATTTCAGTATAGCTAAGGTTTAAATTTATTTTCATAAATGAAAAGTATTTCTTGAAGTTTTCTTTTTAGCGTCAATTGAAAGCTAAAGGATTAAATTTTCTAATTCCAGAAAGTAAAATACTGTGGTGTATTTCAAATAGAAATTAGAATGATTTTTAGTAGGTTCGTTTTTTTGCTGGTTTTTTTTTTCAGAAAAACCAATCGAAACGGCCATTTTTTATATTTTAAACAAAACTTGCAAAAATAAAATATATCTTTCTGTGATGTTATTTGCGTAAAATTAGCAAATTTAAAGTTAAATTAATCTGTTCTGAAACAAATATTACTTGTAGCATAAAACTTTCTATACAAGTATTTCTTGACCACGAGGTCTTGTTATTTTCACGTCTCCATGGATAAATTGATGGCCGAAAGTGATGACAGGTTAAGTATGGTGGACAAGAATTGACATAAATTTATGAATTCTAAGTAAAAATGGTTGATTTTTGTTTTTAACTACCAGGTAATTTTGAAAAATTAACAAAATATTTTAAACAGTTATCTAATATTTTATTGAGTTTTTTAGGTTAAAAATTATAATCGAAGATGTTTCTGAAAATATAATAAAATTTAGTATACTATAAAAATTTCTTAAATTAATAACATTTCATAATTTATTGAGTTACCTATAATTTCTTAATCCTTTCTACCACATTCGAAATTTTGGTTAATTTTTTTTTTTTTTTTTTGGTGTCAGCGGTGTACGCATTTTAATTTTTTTGTTTCAAATCAGATTAATTTAACTTTAAATTTTCTCATTTTCCCATACGTTTCAGTAAGATATATTGTATTTTACAAAAATTTTACAAACAAGAATTAACTTTTGTTTACGAAAAATGACAAGATTTTTTATTGCTTTTTTTACTGACACAAAATACAAAAAACGTTTTAATCAATTTATAATTCCTGTTTGAAATACAATAGAGTATTTTTCTTACTGGAAATAGTAAAAAATTATTTTTCATCATTTAGCTTTCAATTAAAGCTAAAATGAAAGCTTCAAGAAAGCTTTTTCATTTCTGTTTTTTAAATTCATTTTTAAAACTTAGGTATCGAGAATTAGTGGAGGTACCTACCACAATTAAAAATAAAATGAAATAAAGTATAAAAATAATTAAACTAAACTTTAGTTTTAAAATGAAACATAGGGTTACCTTTTAAACGTTATTTATCAAAATATAAATCACAAAAAATAAAGAAACTTTTAAAAAAATTAAAAAACTAAATAAAAACAAATTATTTTTCTTAACTAAGTAAAACTAAAAGGTTTATGAGGACAACCCTTGAAAATCGTAACCTTCTAACTATGATGTTGCATCTGAAACGCCATACTTAAAAATAAAGAACATTTAGACACACAGAAATTTATTTTTAATTATTGTAAAACATTTTAGTGGGATGATTTGTATTAAGCCTTTCAATTTTCGATAGTAAATATAGTCTTCACTTAATAACTTAATAACCTAACTTTATCGGTGTTTGGAAGAATTTTAAAGCATTTTTTAAACTTAAAAAGAGAAAAATGCAAAGAATTATTGTATAAATTCATTATTCATCGAAAAATGTTTTTCTTCATATTATAATGTCTTTAATGTATGTTATTATAGAAGCAATTAAAAGCTTATCTAATTAAATAATGAGTTTTATTGCAGTTTTATTTTACGATTTGGAGCATATTTTAGGAAACTTTGTAAAAAAATTGATGATTTATATTCTCCAAGGTGTCCTGCTTTTACCTAATAAAAACATTTCGTTGGCGATTTAAAATACTAGAAAATGTTTTGAAATTAACTAAGGGGGTGATTAACAGATGTAAAAAATTATCAAAGATTTTCTAAAAATAATAAATTAAAAAATAAATTCATTTGTAAATAAGTTCTGACAGTTTCATTAAAATTCGACAATTATTGGATTTTTACAAGAATTTCCAAATTAATGTGTTTTTCACCGGAAACAGCATAGCGAACATGTCCATTACCAGCTCTGTTACACCATCAACGAAAAAACAAAACAAGGTTTTTAACACAAATTTCGAAAGTATTAGAAAAGAGTAAAAAAAAAATTTTAAATAATAATTAAAAAGATACTTTGGTCTTTTCTCTTAATAATAACATAAACATTTTGACGATTAAACATTGTTTTTATTAAGTTTCGGGCTTTTTTCATCATGACATGCTCTTCTTTTAGCGAATTATTGGAGGTACTTAATTTACAGTATTCGATAACGCCGGTGACGAGAACCCTTTAAAGGGACTCTTTTATATCTTTCGGTTGGCATTTTTGATTACGTTACTCAGAGGCCACCTAATGAAATAGTAGGCTTTTTAGAAGCTGATTTTTTTCCATCCTCGATACGTAGCCTAAACCAGTACATTATTGTTTTTTGTAACGTTGCCTCAATTCTAAAGGCTTAAAGAGTTTATGATAAATTCGTTCCAAAGCCCTTTGAGAACAGTATGAAGGCAGCACTGCTTGAAACAATTACACAGAAGTAGGCGACACCGAGAGTTTAGCTAGGATTTGGCACCACACAGGAGATTGAACAGAACGACGTTTTAAGCGACCTTTATTTCAATATCGATTCATTTTATTGATCGAGATTGGTTTGTTTGATGCAAAAAAGCTTTTCTTTACATTTACCAAAATCTGTTTTCAATCTCTTTGTCTAGTTTGGCATTTTCAGATTTAGCACATTCTAGGTATATAAAAAAAAAATAAGCTTACACGAAATGAATAATACGGAAGGTAAGTGGTATTTCTATCTGGATACAAGGTGAACGCGAAGTTTTGCCGCCTTGCTGACTCTTTTTCTCTCTCGAGTAGTGATTTCGACATTAAATAACCCGCCAAGGGTTGCCATTTCGTAAATTCAATGAAATCTCCTGAAAAGCAAAAGCCAGCGTCTACTTTTATAGTAAGAGATAACGCGCAAAAGGACGCAATGTTGCACTACCCTGTTGCCATGGCAAGTGTTCAGATGAGATTCATTCTTTAGTTCCACTGGTTGAGACCTTTTCAGCACGAAGTAACCATGCAATTTCTACGGAGTTTAGTCACCCTCATTTCCTGTGTTTGAAATGCTACTTCTATGAAGGCAGATTTTCCCCAAGAACTACCACTGTGTGAAGCAGACTTCTGCGTGCATGCTTCCTTGAACACTTCAGCCTCAACTTCTTCAAATCACGGATCAATCGTCATCATTGTCCTCATAAACTTTATTTTCTACCACATTATATTTTATTCATATTAGTATGACAATATTGTAGTACTGTAGGCAAATTAGATAGACAAGTATAAATAGAGAACAACTGGGTAACATAGGAGGGTTATGCCTAGCAAAACACGGAGAACTGTACTACGACTACTAATACGCAGAGATATTTGCAAACCATAACACATATTACAACCATTTCATTTTCCCATTTACTTTGAGTTGCTCTAGAGCTTCGTTTCAGATTAAATTTAGTATTTTTTAAAAATGGACGTTCCATTATGGGATAAGGGTTAGCGAACTAGCCTGATTGTCCGATTTTTTCTCCGTGTCTTGTATTTGTGGCTTTGTACCAAAACCAAACTTCTCTTTGTAAATAACAAGTTAATGAAGACATTTTTATAAGCCAATAAAACAATGGATCTACTTGAGAACGCTAGCAGCCTACTTAAAAAGTGATAATATATTTAAAACTGTTTTGCATTTTGAAGACCTTAATTATTTTTCAAACGTTAATCTATGTCATAAGAAACTATTAGACTCTAAAAGAAAAAGCTATTAGGCCCAGTATGGCCATTTCGTTCCATTCAATTTGCTATAAAAATATTTCATTATGATCAAGTTTCTTCTTTGATTTCTCTTCTTACCGCTTTTCGCTCTCGGCTTTTTTTTTATTTTTATTTACATTGATGTTCTAAATCAGTTGTTCTCAACCGGGGTCCATGTAACATTACTGAGGGTCCACACAAAGAATTAACAAATTGAGTGTCTACGGTAATATTTTAGTTGTGCATACAGCAATTTCACTTCAGAACGGTTGTTACAACTGAGAAGTGGAATTTTTACAATAATTTACGCCATATTAAAATACTAAAAATAGAAAACAACTCTAAAACTAGCAGAAAACAAGATCAAGCGATGTATGTTAGCGTCTCTTACTCTACCGGATGTTTTGATTGTAAAATTTTAAAAATGGCTTATTATGAATTATTTTACTAGTTTACATAATTCTTCTATTGAATTTAGTTGTTAAATACAAGTTTATTTTCATTAGATTAGTTTTATTTCAAAATAAAGCATTTACTATTTCTATAATACAATTCCTAAAGTTATCTGTAGCTGTCAATATTTCTGAGATGAGGTATTGTGTACATTATTTACATTATTCGGACTATTGTCCTCATCTTTGTCAACATATTTATTACAACGTCTCGGCCATTGTACGCTCCGGTCTTCTTCAGGTGGTTGGAATGTCGAACTGAACCCTCTATTTCGCTCACTGGGGTAGACTGTTCCAGTTCCACGTGCCATGTTCAATGGATGTCAGTTATCAGCCATCTCCTGTTAATCTCCCTCTGAAAGTTCTCCACTGCCTTAACCGGGTATTGAACACACACCCTTTGGGTCCTGTCACTGGATCTAACTAACGCCTTTATCCACTGTGCCATGCGTCCTTGAGGACGTTGTAATAAATATGGCGACAAAGATGAGGACAATAGTCCAAATAATGTAAATAATGTCTAAAGTCATCTATTAGTAAAAACTGAAATAAGCTATTTTTTCATCGAATGTTTATGTGGCTCCATCAAAAAATTAAGAATAAAAGTGGTCAATGGGTAAAAAAAGATTGAGAACTATTGAACTAGCCGATTACATTCAGATTCTTTGTCCTTTTTTATTTCCGTAGATATTCTAAATATTTCTACATTTTCTACACTATTTTCTTACCTTTTTCTTTTACTTTTTTGCTCTTTCCGTTTTAACGTCTCCAAAAGTTTCATCTATTTTAATGCTGTAATGACAAAAGTGCGCAGATGTAGGCTTTAAGAAAGCTTTATTCAACTGAGAATACAAGGTTCGCGTATAGTGTCGTTTTATAGTCCCAGTAAACAGAAACAGCTCTCTCTCTCTCTCTCTCTCTCCTCTCTCTCTCTCTCTCTCTCTCTCTCTCTCTCTCTCTCAAACAAGAGTAACAAAACAAGGGGATACCACTCTTGATTATTCATAAGAAATGCTTTTTTTCTTTCATTTCCCTTATCTTCCCAAAAGAGACACCCTGCTTCACTGTCTACATTTTCACAAACACTTTTGTCGTTTCTTCTTTCGTCTTAGAATATCTGACGGCTGCCTCTTTTTCAGGACGAAGGTGATAATAGCCCTCCACATCTTCTTGTCCTTTGTAGATCTTAATAAATTTTGTCCTTTTGTTATTTCTCCCAAACCCTTTTCCCCTATCCATTTGATCAAGCCTATCAAGCATGTTACGTGTTGCTTTCCTCTGTCCCTCTTTCCCTCTATCTGTCCTGTGAGTATCAGATTTTCCAAGCCATCCTTCCTCATTACGTACCCCAGAAATTTCATCTGCCTCTTCCTAATGTTAAATATAAGTTTCCCTTTGTTTCCATTCTCTCTCCAAAACCTCGTTGTTGGTCACATGTTCGGCCCATGGTATCCTCAGCATCTATCTGTAGAACTTTATTTCTGTTGCTTCAAGTCTCTTCTTTATCTTTGAGATTGTCCAGCATTCGCTGCCATACTGGAGGACAGATATCACGTAACAGTTCAATACTCTTTTCTTTGTTTCCAACGAAATTTTCCTGTCTCTTAATACTCTGCTTAGCATTTCCTTTTTCTCAAAATGTCGCAAAAAAAATGGAATTGATATATGTCCCTGACAAACTCATCTCCATTTCCTTTTCATGGGCCATTTCCTTTCACCGCTTAGCTGATCATGGCTCTCCGCAAACCCCTGCCTCGTGTTTCTCTAAGTAATTTTAAACTTTTAATCTCTCTTGGTTCTTATTTCGTCATCCATTCACCAAAGTTCTTGAAGTAGGTCACTCGTTGTTTCTCCTGCTTCACTTGTTATTAATTTCCTGTGAGTGTTAAATTTCCCAGGCTTTCTTTCCTCATTATGCGTCCAAGAAATTTCTTTCTTCCTTTCTGGTTACAAATACGTGTCCTTTTTGTTTCACAGTTTATATGCATTGGAACACTATATGAAATTTCATCTATCACTTTCCGATTTTTAACATGTTTCTTTGTCTACGGTAAAACTTTCTCGTTGCACTGTCCAAAGTATTCGCAGTATTCATCAGTAGAACCACATTTTTGTTGCTTCACGTTTTTTCTTCATCTACATAGGTATTTCCTTGCAGTAAATGTAGCCTTTCTTTTCACTCCTCTTCTCCCGGTGATGACATGTGAATCGAAAACTTGGGACTAGACAGCATACATTTGGGCCAATTTATCCGCACACAACAAACATATTTAAGAAAGGATATTTGCATATTAGAAAAAAGGTCATCAAATATAATAGAGATAAAATGGCTATTGTTTTTAACAATACCTTTTTAAAAGAATAATTCTTGTCTGAATTTACCTTATTTTTAATAAAATATTGTACATATTGTGGAGGAATTTGACTGTTCAGGTGGGAGAGAAAGCAAAGTACTTACCTGGGTTGTTGTTTCTTACTAACTAAAAGTGGTTACGCTTTTACTAACTTTTTTATAGTTACAGGGGTCACATGACTTTATTACCCCGTAATCCCTGAAGTAGTCATAAGGGAAGTTTTTTTTTTCTTTTTTTTTCTGTATTTACTTAATGTTAGACGGTCACGTCGCGGAAAGAAATCTTATTTCGCAACTTAAGTTAAGTGCTTTTGTTTCTTTTCCAATATGTTACTATATAGAACTGCTGTGTTACTTCTCCATATAGTCGACGACGAAATTGTTGTCCATGTCCAATTGTTGTACAATCAATCGTGGATCCAGTCTTCGGGGAAAGCTGAATCTACCCTTGCACATCTACAGCCACTGCATCATTTGTGTGGAGCAGCTTTCCCAAATAGTGAGGCGTCCAAACTGATGATAATCTGAAGGAGCCAAGGTTGATTCCATGGGGTCTGGAAGGAAGCATTCATCGTCGCCGACTTCCAGAAAATTCAAGTCAGCGAAGAAATTGATGGTAAATGTGCTCTGGGATGTAAAGATCTGTATCTTGCTCGTGGGCTTCGTACTGCATGATCAGATAGTCAACGAAGTCTGGCGTTCTGAAACTCGAGACAGACTGAGGGAAGCTATTCGTCGAATGAGACCATACCAGTGCGTTTATGTAGACACGTCATCACCTTGCGCACCAACGCCACTCCACACACGTCCAACCTGACAAAAATGTGGCTCCAGTATATTTGTTATGTTTTACCTCATTAAATGCATAATCTAGACTTAGGTTTCCCACAGATGACACCACGTTCCACCAGGATATTTATGCGTTCGGGCATATGCAATAATTTCAATAAAGACCTCAATGGAAAGTAACAGAATTTACATTATTTATATTCAGACTATTATCTTCATCTTTGTTGTTTTTATCACAACGCTTCGGCTGTTGTACCTTCCGACCTTCTTCAGGTGTCTATCGATCTGGGTAATTCTGAACTGAAACTTTTATTTATTCTACAGTGGTAGGCTATTCTTGTTCCGCTGCTCCTGTGAAGGGATATCGTATAGTTCTTATTTTTATTTAGTAACATAGTTGTAGTACTAAAATATTTTATGTGCTATGTCTCTTCAGGACATGTACGGTCATGGCCCTCCAAAACTTCTCTTCCTCTGTACCTCTTAGCAGTGCTTGTCTTTTTATCGTCCTCACCCTTCATAGCACAAAATCGTTATATCGGTTCCTTTCTTTTTCCCTATTGCCTTCAATATGCCCTGTGAGTGTCAAAATTTTCAACCATTCTTTCCTCATTTTGTGTCCTTCAAATGTCAATGTTTTATCTGTTTTTATTTTAATTAATATATTGGATAAATAAATAATTTCTATCTAAATTTCTGGGAAGAGAAGTTATCATTATTGACATTCGAAATATTGTCATCTTAGTCGTTATTGTTGTGTTATTGTTGTCACAACGTTTCGGCCGATGCGCCCTCTTGTCTTCCTCAGGTGTATATCTATCTGAGTAACCTAAAGAAAATTCTAAACTGAGCCCTTTAGGCCGGTAGACTGTTCTCGTTCTAGGGATATTGTCTAGTTCTTATTTTTATTTAGTACTATTCGATTATTGCTCGCCCGTTTCCACTGAGTGCAAATACACACTGCCCGACCCAGGGATTGAACTCATAATCACTGTCTCACCAAATTCACAAACCAACGCTTTGGAGCTTTAAACTTAACCTGCCTGCTGATTAGATTTGCAACTGCTGCTGTTATCCATCATGTGGAATCAACCATGCCTTTTTGTTTGTTTGTTTTTGTTTTCCACTGAAGACATTTTGTTTTTTTGTCTTTTGCCTGATATATTACAGTAGAGTAATGGATAGCGGATCGGATTGGAAAATCGGAGAACCGAGTTCGAATTCCACTCGGATGTATTACATTCACTTACGTGATAATACCTTTGGGAAATGTATGAATCGTCTTCTTCTACCCCCCCCCCCCCGCTAGCTATGGAGAAATAGCAGGATAGACTGGGTTCTATAATTTTTTTTGTGGCAACCGGTCTAGGAGAAGGAAAAACTCTAAATTCGAAATCGTCCTGTAGAAGGTTGGGCTCCGTCAGGCTATCTTGCACCAAAAACACCACTTCTACTATGGCTGCAGTACACACGGTGCCTCTACGGGACACGGGATAAAAAAAATTACATTTAGATGTTTTAAACATACCAAATTCAAATGTAACGATGACTTTTTAAATTCGACAAAAATAGACTTTCTTGTCATAGTGATTTGTGCGACCAGCGTTTTATTTCTCGTGTAAATTATAAACGATGGTACATTTCGAAAGACATAAGAAAAAGGCAAATATTGTTAAATGTTCAATAACCGAAAAAGCGATTATCCACTCTTGAAGCAAATTTGATTTCCAACGACACCCATAAAGATAGCTATATTTTTGACTACCCAAATGTTAAACACTGCATAGAATTACGACGTGTCAGCCATTATTCACTGATCGTTGTCAACTTTTTTATGTCTTGTAGCCATAAGTACATAACTTAATCTTAAACCAATAACAATATTTTTATGCGACAAGAAAATCGTTAAATGGTGGAAAAGTATTAAGAGTTACAGTAAGTAGTTACTTCGCTCTACTAATAAATTACGAAATGAATTTATTCGTTTACAATGATTATTGAATTATGTGACATAAGCTAATACCTTTTGTCTTGGAGATTTCGTTAATACAATATTCGCTGTTTTCCTTCAGTTTACAAAAAGTTATGGTGATGATCTCCAACTCGATTTGTGAAAGGAACCTAATTTTTATGTTTTAACATCGTGACATAAAATGTAAATGGCACAGCCACTCGTATCCGAGGATGCAAGTCTACTGGGGCGGCTAGCTAATCCCTGCTGCAGACGCCTGCTCAGGCACATTTGTGTTTGTTAAACTACCCACATAGTCTGTCTGTGGTTTATACTGCAACTATGCTGAGTAGACCTTAGTTACAGTTTCTGGGAGAGCGCGCGTTATCTAGCCCAACACGCTCAAACAAGGCCAGCACGCTAAAACTCTCAGTCACGATGACTTGTGGCTTCGTGCTAGCACAATCATCGACGGCTCCCGAGTGTTTCGTCTACCCAATTTCAGTCACAAATCTTGGGACAACCTGTGGTATGTTTTTTTTTTCTCCACCAGACCGATAACATCAAGAAGTAACCTTCCTGATAAATCGACCATGGCGAGATTCGAACCCAACTCTCATGGTCAGAAAGCGAACGTTCTAACCACCCGACCACGTGAAAACACAGAAAATATCATTAAGATAAAAGTTACGCTGTAGATTTATTATTATTAATATTATTATTATTATTATTATTATTTAAGTATTCCCACCAATATTAACTGATGGTTTATACTCGTGCTGAAGTATCAATAAGTATTCCTTATATCCCTGCTTCATTCTCAGTCTACTAGTTGATTTCAATAATATGGTCATCAAGATAATTCCAAATCAACCTCTAATTTCTAATTCGTCACTCATTTATAGAGATTTTCCAAGCGTAGCTTAGATGTGGCACAAGGCCCAAAGTATGGGGGCACCCAGTGAGGATCGAACTCACTATTCAGCCGTAATTGTTCTAGCAAGATAAGCTTGCTAACCATTTCGCCACGTCGAGGTGCCCTACAATGATTTTCCAACCGTAGCTTAGATGTGACACAAGGCCGAAAGTACGGGGCACCCAGTGAGGATCGAACTCAATAGTAATTGTTCTAGCGAGACAAGCTTGCTTAACCATTACACCACCCCGAGGTGCCCTCGTCACTCATTTATATGTGTTTTCAGAATCGTTTCCAGTGCTCCAATAACAACTGGCACGACTGTCACCATGTTCCACAACCTCCTGACAGCAGCTTTCCTTTTTCAGCAATGCTGGATAAAGCGTGTGGTATCAGAAATGACTGCTTCGAATTGCCAGGTCATGACGATAACACTGCAGATTCTACTTTGGAAGTTGTTAAGAATCAATTCGGAATTGGTTAAGCATCTTATTTCGCAGGGTCTTCTAGCAGACAATGTGTTTATGTGCGTTCGTTGGTGGCTGGGGCAAAATAATACATTCCATCATAATATTTTCTAATTATACAGAATTGTAAACATCTAGCCACTCGCTCTTTCAAAAGTGATTTCCAGTGAATGCCAGAAAGATTCATCATTTAATGGAATTGTTTTTCTAGGACTTCATTATGATAACCCGCCATACATTCGAGATTTTTAAATAACAGACTTGCTTATAGAATAAATAAATCTGTCTGTTTATTTCATAAGGACAATTGATAATTATAAAATGAATATTATAAAATAGTCATTCAAAGAATAAATCAATAAAGTCATCCTGGGTAAGACGTTAAACTACATCCGCGTCCTGGGTAAGACGTTAAACTACGTCCAGCAGCAAGGTCTCTGGTCAAGATGTTTTGAGGAGCGTGGAACCACCTCTTAATTGCTGGTGTTCCCAGGTCCATCCTGAACCCGGGTGGTAGCATCTGTTAGGATCCCAGCTATGGGTAAATAGTTAACTATTACCAGTAATACTTTTTTGAAAAAAAT
>OZ038486.1:126760404-126765404 GCA_964036315.1 Acanthosepion esculentum | reverse complement strand
ATTTTTATTTGATGGATTCAGGGTTAGTGCTATTACTGCTTTCATTTCAATTCCAGATCATAGTTTCTGTTTTGGAAAGGTTTATCTTGAGTCCTATTTCCTACTTCTCTATAATATTTGGTAGAGGATATTGATATTTTTTTCAAGTTCATTCTTACCCCAACTATGAATAACTATGCCATCGTCGTAGCACACCCTCGTTATCGGTACATTGGCATCGGGAGGGAAAGCAGGACCATTGTCTTCTATTCGTAGATTCGTTCGGGATGGGGTATGGAATGCTTAAATGGTCAGTGCCCAACTCGTCACATCTATGCTTGTAAATGCGCAGGACTCTGTCTAGGAAAAGATTAAATAAAGTGGGACTCTCATTTCCTACTTGTATTTCTGGTGAGTTTTAGAATGGCCGCGCATCGGGGCCCTCGCCAGATATGTAACATTTTTGGGGCCCGATAAAGTTCCTCTATTATATCGATGCATTCAGTTGATTCGGAACATGGAAGGTCTTTCTAATAGATAAGAAGATAAAGTCTCTATTGATGTGCTTATATGCTGCTCTGAGATTAACATTAGAGAGGTGTGAAATTTCCTGGAATTGTTTGATGATATATATATATATATATATATATATATATATATATATATATATATATATATATATATATATATATCAAAGCATCCATGATCAGAAAGAAAACCAAACTGAGTTGTAAAGAGTTAAAATTCATAAAACGATGAGAGTTTAATTAGTATAATGTTCATTAATACTTTTGTCATAATGGATACAACTAAGATATTTCTGAATGTTTGTCGGTCTTGAGCGCTACCTTTTCTCCAGGTCATAGTTATTGATTTTGATGGCGGGAGACTGTTCAACGCCTTGGCCTATCACCTTGCTTTTCTTCAGACTTATGGTCAGACTGAACTCTTGGTCGGAATTTTTTAAAAAATGTACATTAGCCGCTGCAGTTGGTCTTTAGAATGTGCTGCCACTGCTACATCATCTGCGAATAGCATGTCTCTAATGAGTTTCTCACGAACTTTGGATTTCGCTATCAGCTGAGACAAACTGAACAGCCATCCGTCTGTTGTATGCGGATATACGCCATCGGTTTCAGTTGAAGCCCAGAACGCACGTGTCAGCATGGCCACAAAGAAGATACCGAATAAGGTAAATGCAAGCACACAACCCTGCTTCACACCGCTGCGTATATTGAAAGTTTCTGAATAAGAATCGCCAAATTGTATGACGCCCTTCATATCCGCATGAAACGACTCGACAACCTCCAAGAACAACCGATCCTGTCGAGTATCTTGAACAAGCTGTCCCTGCTAACAAGATCGAACACTTTTGTGAGGTCGATGAAGGCAATGTGCATTGGTTGTCCCTGTTTCCAGTATTTCTCCTGTGGTTGTCTAAGGGAGAAAATCATGTCAATCGTGGAACGCTCCGAACTGAAACGACACTCGGATTCGGGATATACCCTTTCAGCGTGCTCCTGTAATATTCCGAGGACCACGCGCACAATGACCTTTTTTCTCATGCGCACACATGTCAGGCGCAGTCCGGCCCACAGGTGTCCGCCTCTGGCGTCACTGCTGACAGCGGGTGAATCACCGTCCTCCACCCTCGTCTGGGGCCATCTCAAATTAATTTTGCACCTGGCTTCCGGTTTAGTGTGAGTTCCAAGCCAATTCCATCACTGTTTATTATATTTTTACGAGTATTTCTTCATATTAATTTCAATTACTTTTATTGCAGCCCCCACCTCCGATCATCATTCTACGATTATTATGAATTGATAATAATTGTTGACAATGTTTGAGGGAAGTAATTCGAACAATATTACAAACTTATTGCGTCTTTTGACGTGTCCCAGTAGAAAGTTAGCAGTACTGTTATTTATTCGGTCGAGCTATCTCGGACATTAATGAGTCTATTACGCCAACCATCACGATCCTACATCAAGGTCGAAAGGTTATTAGGGTGGTATGATATGATAGATAACATAGCTGGATAATGTATGTGGTTGCTGGGCGACCAACCCGTCTTTCTCCATGGCTGGGTGTCCCGAGCAGTAGATAACTAGCAAGTTCTTGTTTGTTGTGTGCATTCTGCCTTCGCATAAAATTGTAGAACTATCAATGGTGGCTCAATAGAACTGCGATTTGTATGTTGTCTCAACTATCCGCTACTACACCGTGTGCAGAGTAGTGGATAGCGGCTCGTGTTGAGGAATCCATTACATTCACTTATGTGCTGACACCCTTGGGAAAGGTATGAATCTTCTTTTTCTCCCCGCTCCCAGCTATGGGTAAATAGCAGGACAGACTGAGTTCTATAGCCTTGAGTATCAACCGGTCTAGAAAATTGGAAAACTCTGAATTCAAACCGGCATGGAGCGGGTTGGGCTCCGTCACGTTATTTTACCCAAGAACACTTCTACTGCGGCTGCATTACGTGTGATGCCCCTACGGCCCTAATGGGTCAAAAGATTCGTGATCGTGTCTCCAAGAGATGTTAAGTTTAGCTCTCAGCATCCGAGTGTAGGTTCCATCAAGCTTAGACTCTGGGGTCTTAGTTAAAGGCCAAGCAGTGTCACTATGCAGTAACACCGCCTCTACAGAGGCGTGAAAGAATCTCCGCTAGCTTTAAAAGTCTTGAATTTCTTTATAGTATTCGTATTATTTTTCTTTCTATATTCAAGGAAAATAACCTTTCTTCCTGGAGCACGAGAACATATATTAAACCTTTCGCCTATCTATTCGCTATAGCAATTTCAGAGCGAATTGAAAATGTGTATTAATTTGTTTGAAATATTTGTGTGAAATAGAAAATAGTCATAACATTTGAGAAACTAGTTACATTACATAATCACTTATCGGACCCCGAACAATCACCAGCTGTGATGAATGGATGCCCCCTAGGAGAGGCCTTAAACTTAGCCTTGACCTCAAGTGGAACTCGTACATACGAAAGATGCAGAAAAATGCTCAACTCCCTGTACTGACTCCTTGTGCTATCGTCTACGTTTACAAGAGACAAACCAGGCTTAAAATAGAGTACTGTTGTCATATTTGGACGAGAGCTACCCAGTCCGCACTTCCCTGTCTCGACAAAAGCGTCTTCGAGTTTTCTGGGGTGATAAACTATTTTCCACCGTCCAACCTGTCTATCAGCGGCGGGGTGTGACGAGTCTCTCGCTGCCCTATCGCTACTTCCATAGAAAGTGCTCTTGCGCTCTGCATTCCTTGGTTTCGCCAGTTCTAACCTTCACGGCCATAACCCGCCATGCCACTCACATTGTACCAAACTAACCCCATTCCCTCCGTATTCCATTAGTGAGAAGTAAGTCCCACTCGAACAGCTTCTTACCGCGAACCTCTGCTCTATAGAACCGACTTTCAAGAGGGTGTTTTCCTCGCTCGCTGTAATCTTAAGCTTTTCAAGTCTTAGCTTAACCGTTATCTTCCCCTCGTATCAGCATAAACTGCCTCTTACTGTAAAATACTACCTCGAGTAACCCCTGGGCTTTGTACACGATGAACATCACTGTAAAAAAAATGATGAATTAAATGATAATTGACAGGTTCTACCTAAGTCCGCCTTTAAGGTAAATCTTTTAAGGTATGTGAAAACACTCGTAAATGAAGAATTTACAAGAGAAAGCGGGACAAAAAATATTGATCAAATGTTGAAATATTTGTCGTGTTCATAAAAAGATAAATAAAACCTAATTCCAGTGTCAAAAACAATTATAATAAAATAATTATGAAAATTATAGTTATTATTAAATCACTCTTTCTAGGCCAATGAGAATCAACCCCATTTTGCTCCTCTACACACACACAAGTGACATCGTTACGATCAGACAGTCAGTTAACAGGTGGGTTGAGAAAAATTTCGGCTCCATTCCTTCTTCTGGACACAATGGTAACATTCATCTTTTAACACTCAACGAAAATTCGAGGGAAGAAAACCCTGGACATTTCATTTATTTTTCAACTAAGTTATCTGGATACTCATTACACACATGTAAAAGAAAAAATCATACGAGAAAGACTGTATACATTTTACTCAAACTTTATTTTATCATTCTGTCAGATTCCAATCCATATTTGTTTTACACTTGATCTCTACTCACAATTTTACTCAGTATTACGGTCTCTTGTATCTCCAACACTACATAACAACCATTTGACAATTCTACTCAGTATTACGGTCTCTTGTGTCTCCAACACCATATAACAACCAACTCACAATTTTACTCAGTATTACGGTCTCTTTTATCTCCAACACTACATAACAACCATCTGACAATTCTACTCAGTATTACGGTCTCTTGTGTCTCCAACACCATATAACAACCAACTCACAATTTTACTCAGTATTACGGTTTCTTGTATCTCCAACACTACATAACAACCATCTGACAATTCTACTCAGTATTACGGTCTCTCGCGTCACCAATAACAACCAACTGACAATTCTACTCAGTATTACGGTCTCTCGCGTCTCCAACACTATATAATGACTAAATAATAAAAAATATTCGTTTTGTTGTTTACACGTCTTGCTGTTTCTAATTTTCTACGGATGTTTTTGTATGTATAAATGTTAGGGTGTTTAGTTTATTCAGACTTATAACTCTTCTACACATTTTTACCAAATGTGAAGCCGTTTTGAAGTTATAACCATCTCCTCTATTTAATTTCTTACTGAATTTCAGATTTTTCTCATTCTTTTTTTCTTAATTAGAACGACAAATACGAATTAGGATGTATTTATTATTTATGCTCCTCAGTAGTTTCTTTGGTGGTGAGTATATTTTTTATTTAATTTTTTATTTCGAAATCCACGATAATGAGAAGAATGAAAGAAAAGCAAAAAGATCCCCGATGAAACTACTTAATGAAGCAGTAACATGCTTTTTAACTTAAAAATGCATACCTTAATAATCTGAAATCAAATGACAGGCAGACAGAAACGGAGAGATAAA
>OZ038486.1:126742904-126755404 GCA_964036315.1 Acanthosepion esculentum | reverse complement strand
CACCATTAAAAAACTTCATTCTAATCGAACCTTACATGCTACTATTTCGAATTCTAAAATGGAAAAGATGCAATATTATCTACTCCTTCATATCTACTCCTTTATAAGAGTATGTTATCTACTCCTTCATATCTACTCCTTTATAAGAGTATGTTATCTACTCCTTTATAAGAGTATGTTATCTACTCCTTCATATCTACTCCTTTATAAGAGTATGTTATCTACTCCTTTATAAGAGTATGTTATCTACTTCTGATGTGAAACGTGCTAACTCGCTGCAATCGTATATGATATGACCAGCTCTCAATTGTAAGAAAACAAAATGTATAGACATTAGCAAAAGATGCGGCCCAAAAAGCGTGCTACTTATTGGAGACGTCAAAATTAAAAGAAGTCTATAAAAGCTCAAAGCCTCTGATTTTCTATCAAGCTTTCAGTTAAATTTTTTCTTGATCAGTCTAAGCTTGATTGTCCTTTTAATCGGCAGAAGTCTTAGACTAAAAGCTCTTAACGAGATCTATTTTGAATCAGTCGTTTCGTGACATCATAATGGAGGACTCTCTTCTGATCGAACCATACAGCCACCATTAAAAGTATGATTCAAAGTTTAAGAGAGCATTTTTTTCTTTTTCGACAGTAACATTATTGAACCGAATTTTAAAATATTCTTCCATCGAGTTCGAGTTCCAGTCGAATCCATTGCATTTACTTACGTACTAATAGTCTTGGGAAAGGTATGAATCATATTCTCCTCCCCTCTAATATGGGTAAATTGCAGGACCAACCGGGTTCTATAGCCTTGGATGGCAACTGGTCTACCGCAGAAGGAAATGGGAACCTACTGCGGGCAAAAAATCTGTCTCGTCAGTCATGAATCGAAAGATACATGATCGTCTAAACGTGTAGCACTCATGGCACATAGCTGACTGATATATATATATATATATATATATATATATATATATATATACAGAGAGAGAGAGAGAGAGAGAGAGAGGAGAAAGAAAAAGAAAGAGGGAGAGAGAGAACTTTTAATGAGTTCTTCTTTTGAGTCTCAAGTGATATACTGTAGTTAAAATATCAAATCAACTTACGGAAAAATAAGATTTAGCGGATTTGGATCAAATATATTAATTTACATTATAATGTAATATAATAGATAGCGGTTCGGATTGAGGAGTCGGAGAGCCGAGTTCGAATTCCAGTCAAATCGATTACATTCACTTACGTGCTAATACCATTGGGAAATGTATGAATCCTCTTCTTCTCCCCCCAGCTATGGCTAAATAGCAGGAAAGACTGGGTTCTATAGCCTTGGACGGCAACTGGTCTACCGTAGAAAGAAGTGGCAACCTACTTCGGGAAAAAAATCTACCAGTCATGTATCGAAAGATATATGATCGCCTAAGCGTGTATCCCGCATGGCACATAACTGACTGATATATATATATATATATATATATATATATATATATATATATATATATATATATATATAGAGAGAGAGAGAGAGAGAGAGAGAGAGAGAGAGAGAGAGAACGTTTTAATAAGTTCTTCTGTTGAGTCTCAAGTGATATAATGTAGTTAATATATCAAATCAACTCAGGGAAAAATTCACACAAGACTTGGCGGATTTGGATCATATATATTAATTTACATTATAATGCAATGTATTAAATAGCGGCTCGGATTGAAGAATCATAGAACCGAGTTCGAATTCCAGTCGAATCCATTACATTCACTTACGTGCTAATACTCTTGGGAAAGGTATGAATCCTCTTCTTCTCCCACGACTATGGGTAAATAGCAGGACAGACTTGGTTCTATAGACTTGGATGGCAACTAGTCTACCACAGAAAGAAATGCCAACCTACTGCAGGAAAAAATCTACCAGTCACGTACTGAAAGATAAATGATCACCTAAGCGTGTATCACGCATGGCGCATAATTGACTGGTTGAAATAATTCCTTCCTCCAGAAGCTTGATCTATCTTTACACATTTTTCATTAATTCCAAACACTCTGAGCTTGTTAATGCTTTCAGTAGGCCTAACTGAGAACAATACTTGTTCGAATCAATCATTTGGTTCGCTTTAAAGAATTTATTGCAAGGTACTTTTTCCAGTTGTTGCAAAAGCCATCACTCTCCCCTCTTAACTGCAAAAACATCCCTGATCTTCTCCATCTCAATTGCAAAAGCATGCCCCTTTCACATCTCAACTGAAAAATATCCCCCTTCCTTTCCCCTTTCAAATGCAAAACCATCTTCTCCCATTACCCATCTCAATTACAAAAATACATCTCACCTTCTCAGCTGCAAAATCACCCCCTCATATTCACCATATCAACTGCAAAAAAAACTCCTTCCCTTCCCCATTTCAACTGAAAAACATTTCCTCCCCGAATTTATAGGCAAGCCGTACTGATGTGTGCTGTGATTTATTCCTAGCCAATAAGATAGGCAACTTCTGATTTTTTTTAATATAAAGTTGCAGCAGTTTCGGCTCTAATAATATAATCCGTAATACTTTCAGCACTATCTTAGGGAGGTTAATTCAGTATACAAGGAAATTATTTTAGGCTTTCTTTTGATAAGTAGATTTCTCTCAAACTTTGTAGTGTCTTTCTGCCATCGTCAAGAGATTACCTCGTAATAAAAGACAGACTTCGGTCATCGAGAAATTTAATTAATTTGGCAAACGCGTTTGCATTCTTTTCTCTGTACTCTTCGTCAATGAGACGATCTTATAGTGCCAACATCGTTTCATGCAATCTTTTGTTTCTCTTGTATTCTAAAAAAAATTACTTCCCATAATTCGTATTTGAATTCATCACCGTTCAAACAGAATCTATTTTTGGGCTCAAAACCTGCAGAGCAAATGGCCATGATTGAATATAATTGGCTGAAATGTCCAATATGCATGTTTGCCTATAGATTTGGGGAGGTGGATGCTTTTGCTGTCATTCCTTTATGGATTGGAACCAACACTAATTCCACCATATATATTAGCAATACATTTTTGGATAACTACCGGCTTTTGGTAGAAATTTTTGGCGGTTCATTTCGTTTGAACGCCTACCAGTCACTTGTACTTCCACTTGCACTCTGCGTTGTTTTATGATATTCATTTATCTTCACGTCGTCATTTCTATCAAATGTCTCATATTGAGACATTGTCATAACATATGTGGCTCGAATTAGTGTTTTTGAGACATTTGTAGTTCCGCAGTGAGGCGTGTCGCTGCATTAGTCTCCGCGACTAGTCGCACGGTTTGTTTCTTACTGAAAGTCAAATCCGCTATATTTTCTGGAGAAAGATTTTATTGTAATAATTAATAGCGCAGTGCATATGACTTAAATTGGCTACTTTTATTTTCCCCATTAAGGAAATTTTGCCGACTACTTGTCTGTGACAGAGAGGGTTAATGACTGTGAGGAAGAAAATATCACGTTCTCGTTAGCTGCTGATTCAGAGGCCAATGAAAAGTCACCGCCACTTCCTATTATTTCTTTTCCGTTTTTCCTACGAGACTTGTGACCATAAACTGACTCAATGAAATATCTCACATTACAGAAATATGATATATTTCCAACAATCTGTATACCTATTTTTAACTAGGTGATTTTTTTCTTAATCCGTAACCTTAAATTATTCTCTTTTATTTTACGCACACATAAAAAAATTATAAAGATTTTTCAAAGTTTGATTTGGATATTTGAGCATTTTGGCTATCTCTAATAACGTTGGTTACCATCAATCACTTGCTTGATCTACTCGAGAGGAAAGTATCTCCCAGCGAGACAGCTCCAGCGCGCGAAACATTACAAAATCATTCTTGACACTTTTGACCAGAGAATGCCGTTTACTCTGCTTTTTACTTGCTAGCTGAGTAAAGAAGAGACGATTTCATTCCTTTCCCAAGAGGATTTATACGAAAGTGAGCGCAGCATATTAGCCCGGAACTTGAACCCGGCATCTCGATTTCACTTTCCACAGTGATATGTTACAATACTCGCACATCCAATTAAATTTTTTTTTTTAAATCCAAGGAAAAAAATTGCCCTGTCCCCACAACCACTTTCAGGTTAACATCATTATCTACTAACCCTCTCTCTTTAGTGGAATGAGGTAGGTATGCCGCGGGGTTGGAATCTCCGGGACCAAGATTCTCTCCTCGTTGACAGAGAAGAACCCAACAGGAGAAATGAGGTTTTTGTATTGCGATAATTTCGCTGCCATCATCATCATCATCATCTTATTGTCATTTTCTTTACTTTTACGTTTTATTTTTAGGGGCTACTTTTGTCGGGTTGTATAAATGGGATTAAATTTTCTCTTCTACTTCTTCTTCTCCTTCTTCTTCGTATTTTTAAATTGATATTGTTTTCATCATCATCTCTATAATTTTCCCATTCTTTTACGGAAGGTTCACACTGTACAAGACCCGGCGATTATGTTAGGGGATAGTTTATATGGATAGGAGGGGGGGATAAAGGTTGACTCTAGATTTGAAAATTCCTTTTGGGTGAACTCAGTTCGGCAACGTTCTTCGAGAACCGAAATTTTGTTCGAGAACCGAAGCATTTTCATCTCGAATTTTCTGTTCGAAAACCGATTTGTTCAACATGTGAGACGTTCGAGAACCGAGGCTGCTCTGTATATATATATATAGGATTAATATAAGTAAAATTTTGTCACTTAGCCGATTGATGTTACCTCCAGCATCTCGACTCCAGAGTTTCGTAGGCGGATTTGTCCATCTACTCTTCAGGTGCTATCAGCAAATTACTGCTTATATTTGTTTGATCGTTTCCTATTCATGCGCTTATCATTGGTGTTTTTTCGGTATTTTTGTGTTCGTGTGTGCGTTTCTGTGAGTACAGACATGCGCCCGTCTCTGCGGATGTGCGTTCGCGCGCCTGCGCCCGTCTGCGCAGATCTGCGTATCTTTAGGATGTCGTGATCATTTGTACTTTTCTTTTTTATGTGTATTTTTTTTCACTTTATACTCGATCGTTAGCTTTTGCTCATTGTTTCCCTTTTTCGCCTTTTCTTCCGACAGTTGAATTTTTGTGACGAGTTATTCCAATCTCTACACATGCCACAGATTTTAATATTGGGGTGTACTAGTTTGTTCTTTTGGTTTTCGTCTTTGATTACAGAAGATTTTACATATAAAATTGATATTAATGCTTAAATGGTAAATATCATATATATATATATATATATATATATATATATATATATATATATAAGTATGAACCTAAAGAGCCAGGCAAACCTACCTAGTTTTCACCTACGCGGATCGTCAGCATACGCCGGCCCCTGACGATCCGCGTAGGTGAATCCTAGGTAGGTTTGCCTAGCTCTTTAGGTTCATACTTAGATTTTCTCTACTTAGTGTATTGAGCATTTTGCTTAGTTATTTTTGCTTACTCGTGTTGTAGGTTTTTTTCTTTGGACTCTGAGTTTGGATTTTGGATGATTGTTTTCGCCTGAATTACATGTTCTTAGTTCTTTCTTTTTTTATTCCGCATTTTTCCTTGGGTATTGCTTTGTTCATTTACAAGCCAAAACAACTAAGGTTTTTCCAGACGAGTATAATTACTTATATTTATAAGATTATTATTATTATTATTATTATTATTATTATTATTATTATTATTATTATTATTATTATATATAGTTCCGAGCGCTTTCGGCTATACTTTAGCCATTATCAAAGATGATTTTATTTTCAGTTTAATTCAGTATGTGCGTTATGTGTATGCTTTTAGCGTGTTGTAGAGATGTTTCATTTCCCGAACACGGTTAGCACATTGTGGCCGTGTTCGTAGCTAATATTGTTAAGAGTTGGCTTTTTCCTTTTTATGGACATTTGGCTTTTTTCTTTTTTTATGGACATTTGGGCAGTCTGTGTAAAAAATAGAAAGCTCTTGTGCGAACATAAGAAAAATTAAATAAACAGCTTAACCGTAGCTCCTTGTCTGTCGTTTTTAATGAAACTTGCATAAATGAAGGATTGCTGCCTAAATACACAATACATATATATATATATATATATATATATATATATATATATATATATATATATATATATATATATATATATATTCAAAAACATATTCATGTTATAACATCACTGAAAAAATTTCAATTTTGTTTTAACACTTCTGGTATCTTTTCCCAACACAAACAGTTTAAACCTGATAAGACAACAGAAGTGTTGAAACAAAATTGCAATTTTTGTAGTGATGTTATAATATGCGTATGTTATAATTTGCTCTACTCGGTATTGACCACTCTTTTAAGAATAGTATTTTTGGTAATCGGAATTTTATCCCATCTGTACCAACCCTGTACTTGGATATATATATATATATATATATATATATATATATATATATATATATATATATATATATATATATATATAACCGAATGGATAAATATAGGTATGATGTAAATTTCTTATATATATATATATATATATATATATATATATATATATATAATATTAATGCTTAAATGGTAAATACTTATACACAAACACACATACACACACATATATATATATATATATATATATATATATATATATATATATATATATATATATGTATACATACTTATGTGTATTATTTCATATTTTTATTGGGTTTGGTGGTATCATAAGTATTAAGTGTTGGAGGTTAATTTATATTTAAATTTATTTAGTATTCCTTGAATTTATGTGAATATGCCATATGCCGGCATTTATATGCTTATGTAAATGCACACGTGCATATCTATGCATGCACGTATATAGGTATACATACGCGCACATGCATAAATATAATCCTGCGTACACAGTTAATAAACTACTTAAATGATGAAGTTATTTTTTCTGTTTTTAGGGTATTAATTATGGTTGTTTGGTTTTAATAGGATTTGTTGATTGGATATTTATGTGTGTGTGTGTGTGTGTGTGTATGTGTATGTGTGTGTGTGTGTAAAATATATACTCCCACGCACCACCAACAAGCACGCTTCACGCTGCTCGCACGCACATATATGTAATTGTTAAATAGTGTATACGTATAAGTATTTGCATATATCATATGTTATCGTTTATTTAATGGTTAGTAGTTTATTTGTTTTTGCCTTGGTGTTATATATTGAGGTATTATGAGGGGATTAGGTTTGTTGATTTTTTTATGTTTGTGTGTATGCGTATATATTTATGTGTACATGGATACACACGAATATAGGCGTGAATGTTTAATACTTTTCGTTTATTTATTTATTGATAGATTAAGTTTATATAATATTGTTTCATTTACTTATTTATTTAAAGTGTATATTATAGTATTTCATTTATTTATTTATTTAAAGTTTATATTTATTTTATTCATATTTATGTGTTTATTTTTAACTAGTGCTTAAATGGCAAAGTAAGTATTTGTTTATATGCCTACATTTTCCCATTATTTCAGTTTTCTTGTTTAAGAGTTTATTTTTTGTTTTATAACTAATTATTGCTTATTTTTTTCTTCTAAGCATATTTTACAATTTTTACTGTTATTACCGTATTATCGACTTTTCCAATTATTCTTAATTACGAATAATCTTTCTCAGACAATGAGAAAATTCAGTTAGAAATTGTCTATAAATAAAAACTATTATAATTTAAGAGCCAGCATCCTCAAATGTATATAAAAAAAACACACGTCACACCTTGCCTACATCACAACACTTATTAGTTCTACGAAACTCAGTATTTGTCACTACCTCTCCTGATGATGACTTAAGAAAGTCGAAAGCTTGAACCATATTTCTTGTACTTATCTTCTGAAATGAACTTCGAATAATTTCTGACTGGATTTCCTTTTTGTCTGAGAAAAATTATTCGTAATTTGGGAAAGTCGATTAGTAAAAATTATCGACATAAATTGTCTGTCTTGATAAAATATAGTTTTACGATATTCTATATTTATGGGTTAAAGTGTTCGATATTAGAGATAAAGTGTACGTAAATAACACACACACACATATATATATATAGTATCAGTGAACACTGAAGTGGGCACCCAGAGGCGGCAGTCTGTTTCATGCTTATCTGGTCTTCGAAAACAGATAATTTCTGTCTGAATTTCTGGGATAAGGAGTTATCATTATTTACACTATTTATATTCGGATTATTGTCCTCATCTTTGTTGTTTTTATTACAACGTTTCAGTCGTTGTGCCCACCGGCTTTTCTCAGATTTATATCGATCTGGGTGGCCTACAGGGAATTCTGAACTAAATCATTTATTTAATCTATGGGGTGGACTGTTCTCGTCCAAATGCTCATGTCTAGAAACATCGTCTAGCTCTTATTCTTATTTAGAACTTATTTTTATAAAATATTTTATTTTTATTTTTATTTAGAACTTATTTTTATAAAATATTTTATTTTTATTTAGAACTTATTTTTATAAAATATATTATTTTTATTTTTATTTACAACTTATTTTTATAATATATTTTATTTTTATTTTTATTTTTATTTACAACTTATTTTTATAAAATATTTTTTTTTTTTATTTAGAACTTATCTTTATAAAAAAATTTTTATTTTATTTAGAACTTATCTTTATAAAATATAGCATTTTTATTTTTAGTTAGAACTGCTCAGTTATTGCTCGCCCATTTCAACTGGATTTAATTGTTCCTACCTAAATACAAAATACTGATGTTGTTCCAACCATACATTTAGCTCCTTTTATTTCTTGTAACGTCTGTGATGCGCAAATTCATGGCTATTTTACTTATTTTAATTTACAGTCCTTAACCAGCCTATGAAACGCATTGAACCAACCAAAACAAATTAGCCATATATTATATTAAGTCCAATGCACCGCATTTATGGATCGTATAAAAACGGCCAAACTGTACAGCTTTCAAATTGAGATGAGTTGCAGTAGTGACAACAGCCCATGAATTCCTTGTAAAATATATCGGAAAATATGATACATTCTCTGAGTGTGACATATCACAGTTTTTATTGGTTATTAATTAAAAATGTGAAGTTACACGCAATAAAAAATAAATTAAAGGATTCTTAATTTTCTGAAGACATTTTTGCTTCGCTGGATTACATCCCGTTCTAGCGGCGGCATCTTTCATGAACGCAAATGACAAACAATGTAAAAACCCATGCTGTTGCCTCGTGGCCATAAGATATGATGACACAGATTAAAAACAAGCTTACTTTTCTATCATTTGCACCAAAGCATTCCAGGCGCTAAATGTTTATTTGTCATTCTCGTTGATTTCTCATTACAAGTGATAATAAGCATTCAATTACGATTGCAAAAATCCTAACACTCATTTTTTGTCCTCCAGTAAGAAAGAGCGGATGGTGTCTGTTCGCTAAAGGGCTTATGTGTAGATTTCGATGAACGTGTACGCATATTATACTTTGATTTGTATAAAAGTACTGCTGTGTTAGTAGAAGCGAGAACTGGACAGTTTAATAAGGTCCACAAACATTTGTTGCGTTTATGGGCATGCGCGAAATACATGGCTTGTTGATTAGGATTTTTATTTAATCTGTTTTGATCTCTTTTTTCGGTGCAAAACTTTGCCGCTGGTTTCAAAAAAAGAGAAACATTAACTGAGAATGAAAGAAAGAAAGAAAGAAAGAAAAATGGAAAATGGTGAGGAATAGAAATGAAAGAAAGAATGGAAAGAAAAATTTTTTTTAAAAGTGTATAAGAAGACAAAGATTATGAAAAAGAAAAAGAATAGTAAAAAACAATAAGTAAAGCAACGATTGAAAATTCTAGGACACCTATCCAGGAAAAAGGGCTTGAAGAATGTAGCACTAACAGTGCATATTGAAGACACGATTTGATTTATTTTTTACGGCTTATCAGCTCTTTTTAGGTTATTTAAAGCCAAACATATTTTGAATTAGTTGCATTAGCAATTGTTTGAGAATAACAGTGATTTTTCCCGGCTACAATGCTATTAAACCCATCGCCGGGAGTAGGGAAAGATGCATTTGTATGGAGACAAGAGGAAAACAGAATAAGATCGAATAACCTTCTTTATAGGTTTATGTAAATGGATGGCAGAATAAGGCTTAGAGAGATAGCGAAAAGACAATCCATACTGAAAGTTACAAAGGTGAGGAATTTGTGGAGAGTCATGATCGTCTAGGTCCTAAATTTCTTAGGGACAATAACGGAGTAATTTCCGGTTACCTTATCCATAGTTTGGAATTCAGAGTTATCCTTCTTCTAGGCTGGCTGCCAACCAAGGCAAAAGAACTAATTCTACCCTACTACCAAAACCATTCATGACGTTTTTAAGAGAATTTATGTGAAAATGAATACAGCAATTTATAAGCTGCGGTTTCAAATAGATACGCGGTTTAAACCTTCCATATTTATTTATTATGTTATCTGCTCATCACCATCACCATGAAAAAAAAAGGGAAGGGCCAAAAATAAAAATGGTCATAATCTTTAATATTCTCACCCCAAGCAGGGTGACAATGCCACTAAAACGCAGAAGGTTACAAGGTTTGAAAGTGGAAGAGAATTGAGAAGAATGGAGAGGATTGAAGAAAGTACAAAAAAGGAACAAGCTTCATGAAGACAGAAGATAGGGATTGACGTTGCATTTAAATTTCTGTAGATTGTAGTTATCAGGGAAGCAAGAGATCAGAAGGGATTTCCACAAGTGGGAAGTGTGAGAAAGGAATCTGTTGGAGTAGAAGTCACAGTTGAATCTAGCTAGTCCAACAGTAAAACGATGAGCCCTAGCTGCCAATCTAGTAGCACGCTTAAATTCATGTATTCGGCACACCAGAGAAAAAAGGCCGTCAGAACAGTTGCAATTAAAATATTGGTGGAAAAGACAAAAGAAAGCTACATCACGTCGGCTAGAAGTCGAGATGCCTGGTCAGGAGTGATTACATTACAGACGCTTCTTTAGATTTTATCACGAATCGCGCAATGTATAACGGAAGCACCAAATCAGATATGGCAACATTATTCAACGCACGGAAGAATGGTAGATTTATAAATGTGTAAGATGGATTCTAGTGAGAAGAAATTTTCTGGCACAACACAATGAACCAGCTTTCTTTGCAGTAGACGAGCAATTGATTCGAAAGATGTAAAGAGAGTCCTCTAAGATAAGCATGTAATGGTATGTCCAATATAATTAGTATTCGTGAATTTGTTTTCGTGAAGAACACAGTTCCTTAATGGCGTCTGTAAATTCATAAATAATATTGGTCCTGGAGACCCTGCTGACCCTTCTAATTACCGTCCTATCAGTCTCCTGCCACTCTTCGGCAAAGTCTTTGAAGCTTTAATCAACGCCGAAGTGGTTATGCACCTTACATCCCATAATCTGCTCTCCGACAAGCAATATGGTTTCCGCTTTGCCCGTTCTACAGCTGATGTGCTTACGGTCATAACTGAAATTGTTTACCAAGCACTTCATAATAACGGAGAAGCTCGTGCCATGGCTCTAGATATCTCCAAAGCGTTTGATAGGATTTGACATGCCGGCCTTCTTCGCAAGCTTCAGGGTTATGGAATTACAGGTTGATTGTTCGACATAATACAACCATTGCTGTCAAACCGTGCATTGAAGGTCGTTCTCAACGGATTCTTCTCCAGCTCCTATATCACGAACGCAGGTGTTCCCCAAGGCTCTATCCTAGGCCCTACTCTGTTCCTTATCTTGATTAACGATCTTCCTGGTGTCATAGGTTCCCAAGTAGGCATCTATGCGGACGACACTACTATTTACTCCTACCTCGAAAACAAATCTAGTGTCGCCGACAAAACTAACCTGGCCATTTGTCTCAAAAAGACCTCCAATCGGTTGTGGACTGGGACAGGAATTGGCTGGTTAACTTTAATGTCTCAAAAACAAAACTGCTCTCTATTACTCACCAGATAGAACCATCTCTGCCTCCCATTAGAATGTCTGACGCTCAACTCTACGAGAGCACCTCTTTGCGACTGCTCGGAGTCACGTTGTCCGCTGACCTGAGATGGAACGAATACATTGAATCAATAGCTTCGTCCACCGCTAGGAAAATCGGCTCCCTGTACCACGCCAGGAAATTTTTCTCGCCGGAGTCGATCCTTCAAATCTACAAATCAACCATTCGCCCTTGCATGGAGTATTGCTGCCATATATGGTCTGGAGCCTCTTCTATTTGTCTCAAAGGCCTTGATAAAATCCAAAGACGGATATGCAATGTAATTGGCCCTGATCTGACATCTCGTCCGCAGCCGCTCTCTCACAGACATACCGTTGTCCCCCTCTGTCTTTTTTACACATACTTTCACGGTAACTGCTCCGATGAGCTGCTTTCGCTGGTTCCCAGACTTCATGAATTTAAGCGTTCAACTCGGTTGGCATGTCGCTCTCAACTTTTCACTGTCAGTGAAACAGTTAAATGTAGCCGTCTCTTCTGCTCCAATATCTTCATGTCGAGCACTTC
>OZ038486.1:126680404-126737904 GCA_964036315.1 Acanthosepion esculentum | reverse complement strand
TCATTTTATTTATTTATTTTGCTTTTCAAATCTCCAAGGCGTTTCACAGGGTTTGGTAGGCTGATCTTCTGGATTATAGTGTTTCTAGTCAAATTATTAATCGTTTCACCCCAAGCAAGGTGATAATGCCACTAAGACGCAGTGTGTTACACGAAGCGAAAGTGAAAAAGAAGACTGAGAATAGGGAGAATTGAGGAAAGGACAAAAGATGAACGGGATTCAAGAAGACAGAAGATGACGATTGGTGTTTCATTTCAATTTTTGAAGATTGTAGTTATCAGGGAAGCAATTAAACGGAAGGGAGTTCCACAGGTGGGAAGTGAGGGAAAAGAAACTGTTGGAGTAGAATGGCCTGAGCAAGAAATGGATTGTTAATTTTAACGCCTCAAAAACTGATTTTTTTTCTCCTTTAATCATCTTAGAGCGTCTTTCATCAACGTAGCTGTTGCTAGCCTGCAGAAGAATAATTAATTGCATCTTCTCGGTCTAACTTTTTTCAATGATATGATTATGCGACACTGAAATCCGAAGGTGAATTGGTATAGCGAAAGATGCCTTCCAAAAGGTAAGCAAAATATTCAATGACAGACAATTTTGAAACAAAGAAAAGAGTACTGAACTGTTATGTAATATCAATACTCCTATATGGCAGTGAATGCTGGACAATCCCCACAGAGAAAAAGAAGTGACTTGAAGAAACAAATGGAAGGATGCTGAGAATATCATGGACAGGACATGTGAGCAACGATGAAGTTTAAAGAAAATGGAAACAAAAAGGATACTTATACTTAACAGATAGTTGAAATTTCGAGGATACATAATGAGGAAAGAGGGTTTGGAAAATATGATACTCACAGAACAGGTTGAAAGAAAACAAAGCATAATCCACCTTTAGTTTAAGTAAATGGATGGTGGAACAAGGTTTAAGAGAGATAAGAAAATGAGAAAATTTGTTAAGAGCTACAAAGGATAGGAAATTGTAGAGAGCGATTATTGCCAACGTCCTAAAGGGACACGGCACATGGAAGAAGACATTGCGTCAAATACTACGTCTGTTGCGAGAATAGTTGTTTCATTGTGCCGTTCTAGACAGTTTTTCTTGTAGGAATCCACTTTTCTGATGACACCAGCTCTCAACTTGGTATCTATACTGATCACACAACCATTTACTCCTGTTTCAGTAGTAAGTCTCATCAGTTCGATAAGGTTAAACGACCTACATTCTGTTGTTAACTGAGCCAAAGAATGACTTGTTAATTTTAACACACCCAAAACAAAACTGCTCTCTATCAATCATCTAAGAGATCCCTTTCTGCCGTCTATCAGCATGGCTGATACTAAGCGCCAGGAAAGTGACTCATTGCGCCTCCTCGGGCTAACGTTTTCTGCTGGCATGAAGTGGATATACTATATTGAATACCTTGATAGGTAAACTGCTAAGAAAGTTGGTTCAGTGTGTAGTACCAGAAATTTTTTTTCTCTGGAATTTATCTTACACATTTATAAGTCTACCATTCGTCCATGCTTATATGGACCGGTGCCCTGCTTTATATTTAGAGATTCTTGATAAAATCCAAAGACGAATCTGCAATATTATTGTTCCTGACCTGGCACTTCGTCTTCAGTCACTTTCCTACCGCCGTAAAGTTGCTTTCCTGTGACTTTTCTATAAATACTTTCATGGTAATTGGTTGGATGAGCTCTTGGCTATTGTACCTCGACTTTATGAATTTAAGCGCAGTACTAGATTGGCAACTAGGTCTCATCATTTTACAGTTGAATTGGGTGGATGTCACCGTAAATTCTATGAGAACAGTTTTTTTTTCTCACACTTCTCCCTTATGGAAATCTTTTTCCGGCTCCATGATTTCCATTCAACTGTAACATTCAAAAATGTAATTACAATGTCAATCGCTATCTACTGTCTTAGAGGCTTTACTGCCTAGCTGGAGGTGAACTCGATTAAAAGCAAATAGATAGATATATATATATATAGATAGATAGATAGGGTCACTGGAATATATTAATACGTAAAGAACACAATCCCACTCTTATCTGCAGAAAATAATGTATGTGATGTCTACTTTAGATTAGATGTCTGCTTGTAAACACCTTGGGAAGTTGCAGTAATTGAGGAGAGTGACGCTCCTATCTTCGACGCCATTGGGCGTAGTGGTGGCCAGGAATCTGCCATTAGTCCGTTTACACAACATAGCAATACGGACGTTTTTTCTCCATCAACAAGTCGTTTCCTTCAGTCAACAGCCGATTCGACTCTGACGTGCTACAATTAATCAAAAGAACCATAGCAATATTGCGAGCCAAGTGAATTAGTTGATCTTCTTCAGTGGTTAATAACAGCTTCATTTTTTCTATATTTCTTTAAAAAAATGTATTAAATTTTTCCTGATAAAACATGCAGGCAGTCTCTCTCTCTCTCCCCTCCCTCTCTCTCTCTCTCTCTCTCTCTCTCTCTAAATATATATATATATATATATATATATATATATATATATATATATATATATATATATATACATTACTGTTCGATACAAGTGACTCACCTGATTTTTTTTACTTAAAATTTTTTTCGCCTATTGTTTTTGGGGTCAAACTAATTTTTAATCTTACTAATATAAAGACCCCTTCCCGACCACCTAGTAAAAAAGTTTTCTCATCCTAAGGTATTCTATTGATAATTATAATTTTGGATATAAATGAGATTTAGGGAAAACTGCAAAAAAAGTGACTCACTTATTTCCTGCAACTAGTAATCAATAGAAACATAACCGAACAGCTTTAAATAAAGAATAATAGAGGTATAATTTATTTATAATAGGTAATATAGTTCGAAATATTTAATAATCTATGGGTCCTCCTTTATTTTGAATAACCTTTTCAACCCTTTTTGGCATTGACTTGTTCAGGTTCTGGCAAATCTCATCTCCAAGCATTGAATTCCATTCGGATATGAAATTCACAATCAAATCCTCTTTGTTGCTCAACTGCTTTCTCGAGAGCCTGTACTTTATAATGCTCCATAAGTTTTCTATGGGGTTGAAGTCAGGAGATTGGGGCGGCCATGTCATAACACTCACCTGCTTCTCATCAAAGTATTCCTTCATCAATTTTGGTTTGTGACAAGGAGCATTATCCTGCATAAAAATGAGCTTGGTGGGGTCGATTTGCACCGTTTCAGCAGAAGGGACAGCCAAGACGCTAAAATTCTCTTATACTGCTCGCTCCTGAGGGTCTTTTCAATGGGTTTTAAGAAACCAGTTTCATGAAAAGAAAAGCATCCCCAGAACATTATACTGAACGGATGCTTGACAGTACTTACTCCTAGATTCAAAGAGCTTTCAAATCTTCTTCTTCGGATTTTAGATCGCTTATCCTTTGAATTTAGCTCAACTTTCGTTTCATCGGAGAAGAGAACATTTAGTAAAAAAAATCAGGTGAGTTACTTTTATCGAACAGCACTGTATATATATATATATATATATATATATATATATATACATATATATATATATATATATATATTAAATAAAAATAAAAACAGACCACTTTAAGGTTCCATGTAATAAATTATTTCATCACAGAATCATCAGACTTTACTTCCAAAGGTTGAAACGAAAAATGAAATGAAATTTTTCACATTTTTGACAGGCAGTACTAAGCATATGTAAATTAACGAAGTGAGGAAGTGAGGGGGGAGAGAGACATGATTGAGTTAGATGTAATTTAAAATTTCTATTCTTTCAAATTTAATATTGTTTGAGGGAGTCCAGACATTGACACATTTAATCGGTTAACTTAACGGAAGTTATATATTGATATAGAAGGGGGAGAGGAGAAAAAAGACCTAAAGGGAAAAAGAGAGAAGGAAGTCATGAGAGAAAGTGTCACTAACTTTCTTTGGAATGAAAGGCCCAAAATAGACGCTGCTGTTTTGCTTTACTTTGAGAGTTCATAAATATTAAGATGTTTGATATAAATTTGAATGTTTAAACAGTCTATAAGGAATTTAATTTGATTTTTGTTAGCGATTTAACTTTTTTTTAAAACTTTATTACAAAAATTTTGGGGATTTAATATGAAATAGTCGATTAGAAACATATTCATGGAATTTACATTAAAATACTAAAATTTTATTTTAAAATATAAGGTTACTTCTAGTTGTAATTGATTATTAAGGTGATATCTCTATCAGTTTGAATTTTATTCATGAATTTAATTTGCGACTATTTTTAGATTGGTAATTTCTCTTACTTAAAGTTTAGTTTTTAAGCTAATATGGAGTGATATTTGAAGGTAATATTAGAGATCTTGCTCTGTCATATATTGAATACACATCCATGCAAGTTTCACATATACATACGTTCTTTTACATGTGCAGTCACTCATACAGGTACACATGTACCGATATACAGGGGTAATTTCATGTATTTATACCTACATATATCTTTTTAAATGTTTACGCATACTTACACATATTTATATATATATATGTGTGTACTTAGTATTTCCCTAAAAAAAAAATATTTTTTAAATAATATTAGGTGATGACTTTAGTATTCAATTATCAAAAAATGAAAATATTTTATCATCAATAATGATTATTAAAGGGTAATACATTTAAATTCAAAATTAAATTATCAATTTAAAAAAATTTTCTCCATATTGTAAAGAATTTTAAACTCACAATTCCAATTGAAGAATATTAAGGAAGAAAATGGGGTAAAACATTAATACAGACCTGTAAGTCCTTTTTTTGTTTAAATATTCTATATATCCATATATATACTCACACACATATACACACATCCGTACACATGCACACAAATATATATACACATATATATCCATATATATACACACCCATACACATACACACACTACACATATATATATATGTATATACTCATACATACACACATACGCATGTAGATATACACACGTACACACATACACACATACACACATACACACATATACACATACATATATATATATACATACATACGCACACACACATATATATATACACATATATACACATACATACATATATACATATATATATACACATATATACACATACACATACATATACATACACATATATACACATATACACACACATACATATACACACCTACCCACATATACACATATATACATATATATACATCGTGTATGCAAAAAATATGTCAATATTCAAACGTATTTACATTATTATATTTCACCCATATTCACCCATATTATATATACGAACTCACAAATTCATATATTTATACATACATACATACACAGATTACCCGCAATCCCATATCTATGGCACGACACACATATACCCATATATACATACACCTACACACACAATATATATATATAAACACACATCCACACATATACATGTACCCACATACCCATACACATACATATATACACCCATATATACATACAACTACATATATTTACAAATAAAAAAGCCAAAAGCCCACTTATATATATATATATATATATATATATATATATTGTGTGTGTGTATGGTTGGTGGGGGTGGAAGAACTACTAAAGAGAATAGGTGGAAAGCGGACTTTTTATGTTGCATTCTTAAGTAAATTTAATGAATACTTTACTTCAATTTCTTAACGGCTCGCATTTTTGTAAACATTTTACACTTTCATATATATATATATATATATATATATATATATATATATATATATATATATATATATATTAAACAGGTTTGGTTAAATGATTTATACATGTCGATCAGTTTTCATTGTGATCCTTTCAAGTTCGCGGATTACGTTTTTACTAATTTTGATCAACGGCCTTCCTGATGTTTTCAGTTTTTAACTCGGCATTTATGCCGATGACAACTCTTTCTCTTGTTTTAATGGTAGGTCTGTTCGGTTCGATAAGAACAGATTGGTAACTGAACAACAATCTGTTGTTAACTAGGGCAAGATATGTCTAGTTAATTTCTACGTCTCCAAAACAAAACTGCTCTTTTTAATTGTCTGAAAGAACCTTTTATTTGCCTGCCATCAGCATGGCTGATGCTAACCTCCAGGAGCGTGACACGTTGCGCTTTCTTAGGATAACGTTTTCACGCTGACATGATGCTAAAAGATTATATTGAATCCATTGCTACATCTGCTGCGTAGAAGTTGCTTCACTATGTCGTGCTAGACAATTTTTCTCGAAAGAATCTATAATTTATAAGTCTATCATTCATCCATGCATTGAATATTGTTGTCACATCTGGTCTGGTGTTTTGGGTTTCTATTTAGAGATTCTTGATAAAATACAAAGAAGAATCCGAAATGTTATTGGTCCTGATATGGCATCTCGGCTTCAGACAATTTCCCTCCACCATAACATAGCTTCCCTGTGACTTTTCTATAAATATTTTCATGGTAATTTTTTGATGGCTTTTCCTCTTTGGGTTTTCATCTTTAAATGTTGTTATTTTATCCCCCCCCCCCGACAAATTGTACATATCGGAACTATTTATGACTATATAGAGGCTTTGAGGTATTATGGTGGCTGCATTAAGAATGGTAAGTAAGAATGTGTTGTTAAGGAATACTTTGGCTAGCTAAGTGTAAGATAAGAGAGTTTGAAGACCAGCCTCCTCCTACCCCTCCTTTTGGCCTTGTGACACATTTTTGTATTACTCAAAATAAATATTGCTTTCCTCTTTGATACCTAAACTTTATGAATTTAAGCACAGTACCATATTGGCGGCAAGGTCTCATCATTTTACAGTTCAAATGGCGAGATGTAACTCTAAGTTCTATGCTAACAATATCTTATCTCGCACTTCTCGCTTGTGGAACTCTCTTTTCTTGCTTCCCAGTCAACTTAGATCTTCAAAGGTTTTAACGCAATGTCAATCGTTATCTTCTGTCATCTTAACACCCGTTCTTTTATTGTTCTCGCTCCTTAATAGTTTTTTTCTTATTCCCACACATTCAATAACCCCCTTGTGTCATAGTGGCTTTATTGCCATGCTTGAGGTGAAAAAACATTCATGCCAAGTGTGCCCTACAGATATATACACAAAACATAGAAAGACCACTGAATATCAGTCTTTATGGACGCGCTGAACCACGGCCCTACTTAAGAAGCTTGGTCGAAGCGTAAAAAATAAGGAAAATAATTTAGGGAAATAAAAGGGAAAATATTTTAGGGAAATAAGTTTTATAGATTAACATTCATTAGACCTTCCTTAGTTTGCGACGTTTCTCAGAATCAGAAAATATTGATTCGTTGTCGATTTAGAAGATGGGGGTTGATAGCAAACTTAGCAAGACCTTTAATAAAAAATACCTTAAAATTAAGCTACAGCTGCACTGAAAATCTAGAATCATAAAAAAAAAACATAATAATAAAATCCTGGAAAAACACGCATGCAAAAATATAATTAATAGAAACCCTAAACTAAAATTAGACAAAAATAATGAAAAATTATGTGATTGTAGAAACTCTGAAGACTGCCCGTTGGAAAATAAATGCCGCATAGAATCTGTGGTATACCAATGCACAATCTCATTCATTGAGAATCCTAACATTGAAATGATGTATAGGATCCACGAAGAATGAATTTAAAATTAGATGGAGACAACAACAAAAGCTCCTTCAATAATATTAGAAATAGAAATCAGACATCCCTATCCAAATATGTTTGGCATTTAAAAGAAAAGAATAAAACACCAAAAGTAAAATGGAAAATAATAAATAGAACAAGAACTGAAAAGAAAATCTGGGATGACCCATGCCCTTTATTCCTACATGAAAAACTACACATTATTAAGTTTCTAAAAAACGCAAATTTATTACATCATAGGCATGAGTTAACAGTTATTTGCCGACATCAACAAAATTTCGCCTTAAATAATTAGCTTAATAATTTTAAAATTTCATAGTCTATAAACAATTTCAATTAAAGCAATAGGTTTAAAAGCTTAACCTAATCATAAGATAAAAACCTTTATGAAGTCGTCAAAAAACAAATTGTAGTTCAATATGGCGTATTTATATACAAAAAAAACTTTAAAAAAATCTTTAGGTATACAAATACGAATTTAACGGCGTAACAAAAAATGCCAATAACTCTCTGTCGTTGAAATAGACCAGACGATATGCGTCAAACAAATGTCATAATTCGTTTGGAAATAGGCATTCCGACCCTACCTTGACTTAACCTCTTTCCGAAAGTAACTAATATGTTGATACAATAGTTATCAGTGAATATGTAAACCCTTACGCCCCTTATTAATATAATTGGTTTCCGTTTCCACAGTAATTAATAAAATAAAAATTAAAATGTACCCGGATGTACTGACCCTGTGTGAGACCAATCTTGACTCCTCTATCCCTTCCTCTGATCTCTCGATCCCTGGATACCTTCCTCTCCTCATAAAAGACTCTCTAACCCACATTCATGGCCTTGGAGTCTACGTCAACGACCATCTACCTCTGGCTAGAGAGTGCTCTCTCGAATCGCCGGACCATTCGTACTTGTGTCTCCGGCTATCTCTTCTCAATGATGTAAGCTATCTTTTCTTCCTCTATCGCTCTCCATCCTCTCAGGACTGTGGAATACTCGATGTCATTTCTGACAGCATAGGCATGGCCCTCTCTCTCCATCCGTTCACTCACATATTTGTGTTTGGCGATTTTAACGCCCATCACAACAAGTGGCTTAAGAATGCTACTACCGACCTCGCAGGCATTCATACTCTCAACTTTTCAGTCTCTCAATCCCTCACACAGATAATTGATTTCCCCACGCGTTTTGCTTACAACCGGAACTGTAAGGCCTTACTCCTCGACCTGTGTTTTACCTCCATCCCTGAGTCTTGTAGCGCCACGCAGCTCTGTCCTATCGGTAACTCCGATCATGCTGTAGTGTCTGTTAGTATCTCCTTCAGCCCCACCCCCTGCAAGGAGCCTCCTACCACCAGAACCTCATTCTGCTACCAACGGGCTGACTGGAACTCGTTTCGTGATTTCCTCCGCGATGTCCCCTAGGATGCTGTATTTAAGCTCCCCATTCAAGAATGTGCTTCAGAGGTCTCTTCCTGGGTTAAAGCTGGAATCGACGCTTTCATCCCCTCAAGGAAATTCACGGTCAAACCGCGCTCCTCCCCTTGGTTCACAGCTGCTTGTTCAGCCGCCATTGCCCATAGGAACCACTTCTTCCATCGTTTTCGTAGTGATATGTCTGACTGCAATAGACGCCTATTTACCTCTGCCCGTAACGAGTGTAAGCGTATCCTAAAACGAAGCTAAGTCACTATTTGCTGCTCGGATGAAGGAACGTATTGCATCTCGCAAATTCGGCTCCAAAGATTATTGGCGCCTCTGTAAGAGCGTTCTGAACAATAGCAAACCCTCCATTCCTCCCCTGTTCAATCAGTTTGAGGTCCTAACCACCTCTGCCGACAAGGCTGAATGCTTTGCTCGGAAGTTTTCTTCCAATTCAACGTTAGACTCTTCCGGTGTACCCATGCCCGATTTCCCTCCAGAACCGAGGCCCTTTTGAGCGGATTGCACATATCCCCGTCGTTGGTATTGGGCATTATTTCTAACTTAGATCACCACAAGGCTACTGGTGGTGACGGGATACCAACCATCGTCCTGAAGAAATGCGCGCCTCAACTGGCGCCTGCCCTCTCTAAATTATACAACCACTGCCTCAAGGAGTCTTGTTTTCCTGACTTCTGGAAGTCCTCAACCATTGTTCCTGTCTTTAAGAACTGTGGGGACCCCTCCGACCCTTCTAATTACCGTCCTATCAGTCTCCTACCCCTCTTCGGCAAAGTCTTCGAGGCCATTATCAACACCGAAGTGATTAATCACCTGATCTGCTCTCAGACAAGCAGTATGGTTTCCGCTTTGCCCGATCTACTGCTGATGTGCTTACGGCTATCACTGAATTTGTCTACCAAGCTTTTCATAATAACAGTGAAGCTCGTGCCGTGACCCTAGACACCTCCAAAGCGTTTGATAGAGTTTGGCATGCCGGCCTTCTTCGCAAGTTCCAGGGTTATGGTATCACAGGTCGATTGTTTGACCTAATACAATCATTCCTGTCAAACCGTGAATTGAAGGTCGTTCTCAATGGATTCATCTCCAGATCCTATTCCACTAATGCAGGTGTTCCTCAAGGCTCCATCCTAGGCCCTACTCTGTTCCTCATATTCATAAACGACCTTCCTGACGCCATAGATTCCCAAGTCGGCATCTATGCGGACGACACCACAATTTACTCCTGCCTCAAACACAAATTTAGTGATGCTGACAAAGTTAACCTGGCAGTTCGAATAGAAAAGGACCTCCAATCGGTTGTGAACTGGGGCAAGAAATGGATGGTTAACTTTAACACCTCTAAAACAAAACTGCTCTCTATTAACCACCACAAGGATCCATCCTTGCATCCCATTAGAATGTCTGAAGACCAACTTCTCGAGAGCTCCTCTCTGCGGCTGCTCAGTCTCACGCTGTCTGCTGATCTGAGATGGAACAAATACATCGAGTCAATTGCATCATCCACCGCTAGGAAAGTGTGCTCCCTGTGCCGAGCCAGGAAATCTTTCTCCCCGGAATCGATCCTCCAAATCTATAAATCGACCATTCGCCCTTGCATGGAGTATTGCTGCCATATATGGTCTGGAGCCCTGCTGTTTGCCCAGGGTTCTTGATAAGATCCAGAGACGGATATGCAATGTAATTGGCCCAGATCTGTCATCTCGTCTGCAGTCGCTCTCTCACAGAGGCGATGTTGCCTCGCTCTGTCGTTTTTACAAATACTTTCACTGTAATTGCTCCGATGAGCTGCTTTCGCTGGTTCCTAGGCCTCATGAATTTAAACGTCCTACGAGGCTGGCATCCCGTTCCCACCCCTTCACCGCTGAAACAGTTAGATGTAGACGTCTCTTCTACTCCAATAGCTTCATGTCTCGCACATCTCGCCTGTGGAACTCCCTTCCTTATTCCTGTTTCCCTGACAAATACAATCTCCAACTATTTAAGTGTAACGTCAATCGACATCTCCAGTTGCCTTGATCTATCCTCTTCCCTTCTCCACATCATTTCACCTTTCATTCCTATCTGCTCTCGCTCCAAATCTTCTGTAACCCCCTTGCCTTGATCGATCCACTATCTTTCACCACATCCTCTCCTTTACCACTCCTATCTGCTCTTCCTCCAAACCTTCTGTAACCCCTTGCGTGCTAGTGGCTTCCAGCCTTGCTTGGGGTGATAAGCTTAAAAAAAAAAATATGCTTATAAAGCTCCGTAAATTTCAAGATTGGTTATTGCAAAATTCGCTTGAGGATGAAACAGAGCTGGGTACTTTAATTCAACTTAATTTTTATAATTAAATTGAAGTTTTTAGCTTCTGTTTTTGAAACATGAGAACTCATATGAAGCGATGGAATCATATTTTTAAAAAATAATTATAAATATCTATATGCAAATAATACTTATATAGACAAGTCCCAATAATAATTAATATATAAATGACGGGATACGTGCTCTTTACATATATCTTTTATATCTACTTTGGAAAACACCACATGCGCGCATACACGCACACATATACAAACTCACACACACACACACACACATATATATATATATATGTGTGTGTGTGTGTGTGTGTGTGTGTGTGTGTGTGTGTGTGTGTGTGGTGTTTTCCAAAGTAGATATAAACCTGTCAACCGTCTGGCCAAATTGTTTTTGCACGTCTTTCAAAATTTATGGGACCACATGCACGCATGCACACGCATTTAAACTTAATGTCACGAGCCTACATCTGTACGTAATACGAGTATAAAGAAAAGTAACAGTGTTGAAAATGATCGTCGGAGGCTATAAACAAGTCGTTCGTGATTTAAGAGAAACATTTTTGTAATTTGCATTTGACTTGAAGTATCGACCAGAAAGTGGAGAGAAAAAATAATGAAAGATTCTGAAATAGAAGGAAAGAAAATGCCTAAGGCGGGAATAAAACCAAGGAAGGAAGTATATGAGGGGGAGGGACAGCAAAGAAAGAAAGAAAGAAAGAAAGAAAGAAAGAAAGAAAGAAAGAAAGAAAGAAAGAAAGAAAGAAAGAAAGAAAGGCTAAAGATATGATAGAAAAAAGTAAAGACCAGTTACGGGGAGAAAAAGAAGTAAGGAAGAAAGCGGTAACAGTAAGGAAATAAAAACAAAAGGAAGGAGAGTGGAGAATATAGAAAGGAAAGTCAATAAGGAGAGGAGGAGAAGGAGGAGGATTAGGAGGAGGAGGATTAAAGAAATGAGAGGAAAGGAAAACAAAGGAATGGATGAACAGGGATTTGATGGAAAGAAGAAAAGAAGGAAGTTTAATGAAGAGAAAGAAAGAAAAAAGGAAGGTCAGTGAAGAAATGGAAGAAACGTGGAAGAGAATGATAATAAGAAAAAGAAAAGAAAATGAAAGGAACGTCAGAAAAGAGAAGGCGTGAAGGATGGAAGAAAAGACAGTGGCGTAATGAAAAGAAGAAAGAAAAGTGAATAAGGAAAGAGAAAGGAGGGCGAAGAAAAGCAGTAAAGAAAGAAAGGAAGAAAAGAATGTCATTGGGATGGCGGAAAGAAGGAAGCTCAGTGACAAGAGAGAAAGAATGATGAACATGAAATAAGAGAGGAAGGGGGAAATAATGTGAAGAAAAAAAGAATGATAATGTCTAAAGAGCAAATAAAACCAAAGAAGATAAAAGGGAAGGAAGGACCATGATAAAGAAAAAGAAAGGAAATGTCTAAAGAGGGGATCAAATCAAGGATGGATGGATGGAAGGACGGCAAAATAAAGAAAAAGAACGAAATGATAGAAAAAAGAAAGAAAAGAAGATCAGAGCGGGGAGGAAGGAAAGAAGGAAGGAAGGAAGGAGTAACAGTAAGGAAAATGAAAATTAAAAGGAAGAAAAGTGAATAATAAAGAAAGGAAAGTCAATGAAGAGAAAAAAGAAAGACCGAAGGACAGGGATAAGAAAAAGACAAGAAGATAAAAAAAAGATAAAAAGAAAAGCAGTGAGGAAATGGAAAAAGGAAAGGTGAACGACAGAAAAAAATGAATGAAAAAGAAAAGATGTCAGAAAACGAGAAGGAAAGAAAGATATAATGTATGATAGTAAAGAAATAAATGAAGGAAGATAGGAAAGAAAGAAAGAAGAAAGGAATGCCAACGAGGAGAAGGAGCAACAAAAAGAAAGTGAGAAGATAAAAAAAGAGTTGTAAAGGAAAGTCAACAAGAAAATCTGAAAAGAAAGTCTTATTTTTTCTAGGATGATTTACATTCAGACCATTGTCCTCATCTTCGTTGTATACATTATTAACATGTAGACTATTGTCCTCATCTTTATTGTTTACGTTAATTGCATACAGACCACTGTCCCCATCTTTGTTGTTTACATTATTAATATGCAGATCATTGTCATCATCTTTGTTGTTTACATTATTTACATGAAGACTGTTGTTCTCATCTTTATTGTTTACGTTGTTTACATGCAGACTGTTGTCCTCATCTTTGTTGTTATCACGACGTTTCAATCGTCGTCTCCCCGACCTTCATTGGGACGAGCAATAACTGAGCATTACTAAGTAAAGAATGATACATGGGCAATGGTGCGAGACCGAACTACCCATGCAGATTAAATATGGAGTTCAGTTTTAAATTTCTTGTTGGTTACTCGGATTGACATACACCTGATGAAGAGCGAAGAGCACAACGACCGAAACGTTGTGAAAACAACACTAATGATGAGTTTGTAGGTAAATAAAGATTTACAGTGTCGTAAATGAAAGAAATGAAGGTAAGGAAAACGAAAAGACGAATGGAAGGAAGAAGAAAAAAGGGTGGGGCATAATGAAAAGAATTAAAATCAGTTAGATGAGGGAAAGACCGATGAAAGGAGAGATGGTGTAGAAAGAGAACGAAAGACGAATAAAGATATAATGAAAAGAAAATGGTAATGAGAAGAAAGAAAGAAAGAAAGAAAGAAAGAAAGAAAGAAGTAGTAAGTAAGAGCAATGATTTAACTGAAAAAGAAAGGAAGGGAAATAGTAAGAACAGTAAGAAAGAAAAGAGCGATGAAATGGAAGAAAATCATGAAGGTAGGACAAAGTAGTGTTGTATAAGAGTAAGTGTCATTGTCGACACTGTGGTTCGAAACTAGATCAACAATGAGCAACACAGAAAGAAGAAAGAAATGAAAGAAACTGAAACGAACAATGAAAAATAAAGAAAAAAAAGACATCGATGTAATAGAACAAAAACTAACAAAGTCATTTAACATATAGAGAGAGAAGAAAGAAGAGTAAGGAATACTTGTATCGAAGAAAACGAGGAAGGAAAGAAGAGTAAGGAATATTTGGATCGAAGAAAACGAGAAAAGAAAGAAGAGTAAGGAATTCTTGGATCGAAGAAAAGACAGGTGAAATATAATTAATGAAGAAAAGATAATCGTTTAAAATTGACTAGTGTCAAATTTTCAGCAGCCATATACTTTTTCGCTTTCATTTCATATTATTCTTCGGAATGTTTTATTTTTTCTTTCTTAAACACTTCATTCTCTTCACTTTTTCCTTTATTTCGCTTTTTTTTTTTCAATTTTAAAACGCTCATCCCTTACTAATATACGTAAGTTTTATTTAATTCTATACCTTTTATTTTTATTAATTATTATTCCTAACAACTGTTCTTTCTTTCTTTCTTTCCTTCTTTTCATATTTATCATCATTGTTCCTTCCATTTCTTTCTTTATTTTATTCTACACATTTATCCACCATTTCTTTTTTCTTTCTTTTTCTCTTTCTTCATGTTTATCCTCCTTATCTTTCCTTTTTTTCTCTCTCACTTTATTTCTTCATTCACATTTATCCACCATTTCTTTTTCCTTTCTTTCTTTCTTGCTTTCTTTTTTCTTTCTTTCTTTCTTTTTTCTTTCTTTCTTTCTTTCTTGTGTCCTTTCTTCTTTTCTGTATTTGTTTTTTCTCTTTTTTCATTTCTTCCTTTCATAATTTTTACATTTTTCTTTCTTTCTTTCTTTCTTCATGATGTTCTTTCTTTCTCTCTTTTTCTTTACGTTTTTGCCTTTTATGAACTTCCTTTCTTTCATTTGGTCTAATAATAATTTTTTTTCTTTCACATTTCTTTCTTTCTTTATTGCTTTGTGCTTCACTCATCTCTATTTCTAGTATACCTACTTTTGCAATAACTGTTTTCGATCGCTCGTAAAAGTGTCGTGAACACTTAACATGCATTATTTCGTGATTTTATCCATCTCCCCCAATCTCCGGATCTTCTTATTTCCCTAAGACTAACCCGACACACACAAACACACACACACACATACATATATATATATATATATATATATATATATATATATATATATATATATGTGCGTGCGTGCTTGTGTGTGTGTGTGTGTGTGTGTGTGTGTGTGTGTGTGTGTGTGTGTGTGTGTGTGTGTGTGTGTGTGTGTTGTAATTTACGACTCAAATTTAACAGATTACAAGGAAATTTTACAAGCATGGAAAGTCTCTCAGAAGACAATTCGATTTGTCTTAAAATAAGAGAACATCTCTATAGCATTTAGAAAAGATTTTAAATTTTTGAGTTCTCCCTAGCTAGTGTTTGAATCTGGTATTTACCATTTTTACTCAAGAAATGTGTTTCTCAGCACGGTTAAGATTGATCTTGATCTCAATAAATAACAATCTTCGATTATATCCTCAATCACTGACATTTTTTACCTTATACATTTGCTCTTGATTTTGACAAATTCCGCCATTTTTATTCAGCCAAGGAGCTATAATGATGGCATTCTAATATACTCAGGATGACACCATACCTATGTTTTATAGATTATGCAAAAGCGTTTGATAAAGTATATCACAAAGAACTGTTGAAACTGCTAGGTAATCTTGATATATTTGGGGGAGGGGATTTTAGAATAATCCAGAACCTACACTGGGATGAAACCGTCGGATAGAAAATGAATTCAGTAAATATACAAAAATAGAAAGTATTTGAAGACAAGGATGTGCTTTCCCACCGGATCTATTCAACCTATACAGGAGGGCAGTTCTGAGAGGAATTATCATTAGTGGCCATAGTCTTAACAACATAAGATATGCAGGTGACACAGTGTTGATAAGGGACACAGAAAGGAAACTACAGGAACTCCTAATGAAGGTAGTGTGAAAAAAAGAAAGGCCTAAACACCAATTTCAAGAATACAGAATGCATGAGTGTCAGCAAAAGGAAAACCTTAACAAGGACATTACTAATTGGAGATACCAAAATCAAGCAAGTACAACAATTTAAATATCTGGGAAGGAATGCAGAAGAGATGACGAAAAGTGCGAAAACGAAATCCAAAGGTACGTTGGGATAGAGAAATATGGTTCCAAAAGCTAAGCAAAGTATTAAAAAGATTAACATTTCGTTAGAAACAAAGAAAAGAGCACTGAACTGTTATGTAATATCAATCCTCCTATATGGCAGTGAATGCTGGATCGTCCCCGCACAGATGAAGAAGAAACTTGAGGCGATAGAAATGTGATTCTACAAAGGATGCTGAGAATAACATGAACAGAGTTTTAGAGAAAATGGAAATAAAACGGATACTTATACTTAACATCATAAAGAGACAGTTGAATTTTCTAGGGCACATAATGAGGAAAGAGAGCTTGAAAAATTTGACACTCACGGGACATATTGAAAACAAGGGGGACAGAGGAAAACAACATATAACCAGTCTAACGAACTTGTGTACATGGATGGCACAACAGGGATTAGGAGATATAGCGAAAAGACAAAATTTACTAAGTACTACAAAGGACATGAAATTGTGTAGATCATGATCACCAATACCTTAAAGGGCCATGGCACATAGAAAAAGATCTTATGTTAAAACCCAGATCCCCAATATTTATTTAACATACGTCGTCAACATAGCTTTCATTTTATTCTAAATATCGTTTCATTTCTCGTTTCTTTATTCCTAGGTTTCGTCCTGGGTATGACGATAAACTATATCCGGGTCCTAGGTATGACGATAAACTACATCCGCGTCCTAGGTAAGACGATAAACTACGTCCAGTAGCAAGGCCTCTGATCAGGAGGTTTTGAGGAGCGTGGAACCACCTCTTAATTGCTGGTGTTCACTGGTGCACCCTGACCCAGTGTGGTAGCAGCTGTTAGCGTCCCAGTTATGGGCAAATAGTTAACCCCGAAACTGGGGCAAAAAACACTATGAAAGTGTAAAAATAGGTATTAATACCAGAAATACTTTGTAAAAAATCATTATCAGCAATAAATTTTTGAAGAAAAAAAACTATTACCAGCAATACATTTTTGAAAATAATATTTACCAGCAATGTTTTTGGAAAAAAAATATATTACCTGCAATAAATTTTTGGAAAAAAAATATTACCAGCAATACTTTTTTTTAAAAATAAAATGTATTACCAGCGATATATTTTGAAGGAAAAAAATATTACCAGAAATAGATTTTTGACAAAACAAAATATTATCAGCAATAAAATTTTTGTAGGTATTAAATAACCCATTGAGGTTGATATGCCGTAAAACAAACCAAACCAAACCATATACTGTTATAGTGTGTAAATTTTGATCTAGTGCGAACAAAATATTACCAAATGAGTAATTTAAAAAAAAACTTTTTACGAAAATAAAACCATCCAAGATTGTAAATTTCCTAAAAAAAGTTGGATTGTACTCAAAAGTATGAGTAATTGAAAAATGGTTCAAATATATATGTATGCATACACACCTTTTTTACCAAACTATTGCTATGAATCATTTCAAACTTTCGTTGGCATTAAATGATCCACTGAGGTTAATATGCCATAAAACAAAACAAACAACCAATTCCTAGGTACTAGGCATTTGATATTGACCCATCGTTTCCCCCAGACAAAAACTATATACAGATGAATATAGTAAAAACATAGAAATCTGTATAATATATAATGATTATGTATTATAGATATTCGCACCTCCAAAAACTTAAAAGATATTTTCCCAATCACTGAGTGATGTAGCCAGGATTAAATCATTAGTTAGCTTAGTCGTTTAGACGTCGTAACGTAAACAACGCGCGTGCGTAATTTCAGTAAAATAACAAACCCAGCAAATCAGAAGTAAGGATTCAACGTTGGCCAATCAGATGGGAGATCGAGAATCTAAAATTTTGCTCAAGTTGAGCCTATCTCTACTGATATAAGCAGAGGAGAATCAGCATTTAGACAGATAGCGCTATAGCGACAGACGGAGAAAGCAACCACGCCGATGGACAAGGAACGAAATACCTGGAAAACACTCACTACACCAAGTGTCTATATTTCTGAGATGAGGTATTATGTACATTATTTACATTATTCGGACTATTGTCCTCATCTTCGTCGCCATATTTATTACAACGTTTCGGCCGTTGTACGCTCCGGCCTTCTTCAGGTGGTTGGAATGTCGAACTGAACCCATTATTTCGCTCACTGGGCTAGACTGTTCTAGTTCCACTGGCGTATATGGTACCTGTATGGAGTCCACGACTCTGAGCCGTACAAAAGGATGGCAAGGACAACAGCTCTGTAAACCTGAATTTTCGTATCTAGTCGAATACCACGCTCATTCTACAAACGATGGCGAAGTTCTCCGAAAGCACTGGTAGCCTCAGCAATCCGATGCATGATTTCATCATCTAAAGTTCCACTGTAGTTGACTTTGCTACCAAGATAAGTGAAAGACTTTACATAGTTCAGAGCTTTGTCTTCTACTTTCAGTGGTCTCTCTGGAAATTTGTAGACTGGTGGTTTTTGTTTCTCACCACAGAATTGCTTCAGAGTAGGACAAAGTTGGTGCAATACTTCAGTTTTCTTTATGCTAAGTGTAAAACCAAATGCTTTACATGCAGCAGAGAAACGATTTATTAGATGTTGGGCCTCCTCAGAGCAGCAGCATCAACGAACAACAATCACGGATAATTTGTATACGAAGTTGGCTTTTGGCTTTGAGTCCACCAGTTGTTCGAAAATGAAACTTGCCGCTCTCTGAATCATTTTAGAATCAGTCTACCTAGGATTTTGCCTTCAATTGAAAGGAGTGATATCCCCCGATGATTATCACAGACACACCTGAGACCCTTGTTTTTGTAGAGGTGTTTGATATAGGCGTCTTTATAATCCTGTGCGACAAAGCCTACTTTCCATATCTCCAGGAAAAGGAGATGCAACTTTTCTACCAACTTTTGGCCACCATGCTTACACACTTCAAGTGGAATAAGACCCTTAGAAGTAGATGATTTTCCAGATGAGATTTGGTTTATGGAGTCACTTACCTCTTGATAGATAGGTTCAAAAGACAACTCCAGAATTTCTGGATTTTTCACAATTGAAGTGATGGCTTCCGCATCAGTAACCGAAGCGGTGTTTAACACAGTTTTGAAATGCTCTTTCCAGTAATCCAAAATGTCTGACTTATCCGTCAAGATAGTTTCACTATCCGCTGTGGAGATTGGAGCAACGCCACTTTTCTGAGGACCGAAAACGCTCTTGAGGCCAGCTTAGAAAGCCTTTACATCCTTTCTATCTGAAGCCTCTTAGAGTTCAGTGGCCTTTTCAGACCACCAACGCTCTTTCATGGCTCTGAGAGATCGTTAAACCTGACTTTTGCACTTCTTGTAAGCGATCTTCTTAGCGGACGAGTTCTTGTCATCAATCGATGCTTTATAAGAAGAGTGCATTTGATCTAAAAGCTGCTGAAACTCTGTATTATTGTCATCAAACCAGTCTTGATGTTTACGATGTAGCAGGCCGAGAACTCCCAAGGACGCAGAATGTGTTGCATCCCGCAGAGCCTTCCCAGATGACTCAATATCATTGGTAATGATTACAGAATCAAGTGTAGCATCAAGTTTGTCAGAGAGCTCAATTTTCGTTTCAGTCAATTTAAGAGGCAGTACGCTAATGCGTTTGGGCACTGTAGATTTTGTAATCCTTCGCTTTTGCAGATGCAATGTAGCCTTACTCCGAAGTAGAGCGTAATATGACAGATAGGATGTTGTGTGGAATGAACGCGTTATCTTAAAATCTTTTATGCCCAGTCTTTTGGTGATGACGTAGTCGATCAGATGCCAGTCTTTTGAACGAGGTTGCATCCACGTGGTCTTATGAAAGCTGGGTTGCTAGTAGAAGGTATTAGTAATACTAAGGTCAAATTCCTTGCAGATAGTGAGAAGGCGTAATCCATTCGAATTCACACGACCAATGCCATGGAAACCTAAAACGCCCTTCCAAGAATGATAATCATTGCCAACACGAGCATTGAAGTCACCCGTAAGGATTAATTTATCCTTATGTTGAACTTTGGAGATGGCATCCCAAAGAAGATCGTAAAAATCATCTTTTTCTTGCTCTGACCTACCTAAGGTTGGAGCGTAGCAGCTAACCATAGCCACACGGGTCTTGCAATCCAGATTGTGGGTTAATGTCATTCTACGATCTGATACACCTTTAGGTAAGGAAGGCAGTGGGCTAGCAAGGTCTGACTTGATGGCGAAGCCAACACCAGATTGGCGTGGCTGTTTCTTAGTCTTATAAGCCCATAAAAACACGTATCCACCTTTTTCTTCCCTAAGCTGAGAATTGCCAGCCAGACGTGTTTCACGAATGGCCGCTATGTTCATATTATACTTCTTCAACTCGAGAGATACAAGAGCTGTTTTACGCTCTGGTGCAGAATCATTGTCCTGGAGAGTGCGAACATTCCAGGATCCAAAATGAAAATTCTTCTGATATTTCTTTTAATCTTTCTTACTGTTTCGACTGCGTTATTGGGTAACCAGACAGCTGCAGCGGAATGCCAGCCCGGGTAGGCACTATTTGCCTATAGCTTCGACCCTAACAGGTTCTACCACCCCGGGTCAGGGCGGACTTGGGAACAACAGCAATTCAAAGGTGGTTCCACGCTCCTCAAATCCTCCAATCTCCCGATCAGAGGACTTGCTGCTGGATGTAGTCTATCGTCACACCCAGGACATAATATACATATATATATATATATATATATATATATATATATATATATATATATTGAACAATAAAAAATATTAAAAAATTAAAATCTTCAGATACACTGAGTTGTATATTATTATTCTTTCGTTTTTATTATTATTTCATTTAGATTTCTCGACTAGTTTCGGCCAACATGGCCATCATCAGGAGAAAAAGATTTTTCTGCTTGCTGGTAACAGTGAACTAGAGAAATGAATGTCTTGATGGAGAATATATATATATATATATATATATATATATATATATATATATATATATATATATATATATATTGCCAACTAAGTCTTACGGTTTTACTGTTGGACGAGCTTGATCCAACCGCCACTTCTACTCCAACGGTTAATTTTCTCGCACTTCTTACCTGTGAAACTCGCTTCCGACTTCACTGCTTCCCAGACACCTAAAATGTATAAAAATTTAAATGCAACGTCAGTCGACATCTTCTGTTTTCTTGAACCCTGTTTCTTTAATGTCCTTTCCCCAATCCTCCACAGTAAAGACTTATCATTCTTTTTCATTTTCTGTAACTACCTGCGTCTGAATGGCATTATCACCTTACTTAAGGTGAAACGATTTTGAAAAAAATGTCAAATTTCAGATGTAACTAAAATCTGTAAAAGGGCAATAGGCAAATGTCTTGATAAAGTCCATCAGTGGACGGAACGCGTTGTCTAAGACAAGTTTTCTTTTTGACTTTATTTGTTTATCATGTCATGTCATGTGTGACGTAACGAGCTGCGGTGCAATTTTCACTTCCACGTCTCGTATACACGAGTTTGTCGTTGCTTGGAAATCTTTCATGCAACAAAAACAGACTATCATTATTGTTTTGTCCGTGTATTGTTTAATATATTGAAATGTAATTGTCATCTTTGATAATGGCTTATGTAAGCCGAAAGCTTAGATAGGATTAAAAAAAACATGTATCAATATGGAGTTTTTCTTTCATCTTTCAATGATAATGTTATTAAGCTTATCAGACAATATGAAAGGAATCTACTTAAAATAAATAGACAAAACTTGTCTATATTATTTAATGAAACATGCATCAATATATATATATGTGTGTGTGTGTGTGTGTGTGTGTGTGTGTGTGTGTGTGTGTGTGTGTGTGTGTGTGTGCAAATATATTCATAAAATAGGAAAGAACTGTTACATTGAGGATCCGAAGTTCTATAGTATTTTTGTTTTTATTTTTTTAAAAACAGTACTCGATACACAAGAGCCTAGATTATAATATTTTTTTTAAATATGATTCCATCGCTACACAGGAATTACCATGTTTCAAAAACAGGAGCTAAAAACTTCCACTTCAATTATAGAAATTAAATATGTTGGGCTACGGCCTGTAGGAGAGAAAAATTGAACAAGTGTGACACAGTGACACACTGACGTTCGCATTTATTATATAGATGGATTTTTGTCCTTGTTTTGGTGTGAAGAACCCGCTCTAAACTTTGCAAAAGTATTTTTGATACACCTATATATATATATATATATATATATATATATATATATATATATATAAAATTTGACACTTATGTGATTGTTGTTCAGTCTACTCTTCAAGAGGTTTTACCAACTGACTTCCTTTTTTTCTCATTTTTCGTTATCTTTATTTCGTTTGATGTAATTAATTTATGTGCATATACTAAGTTTAATATCATTAATTTATGCGCTTACACACACACACACACACACACACACACACACACACACACACACATATATATATATATATATATATATATATATATATATATTTCATTAAAAACGACTGACAAGGTGCTTTTATTTAGTTTTTTATATAATTTCTCGTGCGATCTAATAAAGTTTTTCTTTTCAGAGGATAAATTATATAAAAATATCTTGACCGTGTTTTGAAACAAAAAAAATGAATCACTTTATAAAACACACACAAACTATTTCTAATTCTAACAGTTGAAATATAATCCTTGATAATGGCTAAATGTATAGCCGAAAGCGCTCGGAAAAGAACATTCGGACAATTTTTATATAATTTATCCTCTGAAAAGAAAAACTTTATTAGATCGCACGAGAAATTATATAAAAAACTAAATAAAAGCACCTTGTCAGTCGTTTTTAATGAAATGTGCTTGAATGAAGGATTGCTGCCTAAATACACAAATATATATATATATGACAGAATCTGCAATCAATGTATAAATGTAGATAAACAACAAGTTTCCGATTTGGGAACTGAAGAACGCTTCAAAAGATCTGTAATATAGATGAAATAATTATAATGCAATATAAGTGTATTTGTTAATTTTGAAATGGTTTTATATAGCTCGGTTCCAGGATATAAACCAAGAATAAGACAATTATATGAAGCTGAATTGTCATACATATTGATCTGGTATTTAGTATAGTTTTTTTAATTACTCGGACGAATAGTCTAATCTTCGGAGGTATGACACCTGGTTAATCCTAGCAATCGAAACCGGAATAAGTTCAGAATGGCGAGAGATGTTGCTGTTTGAAACAATCTTACTCATATATATATATATATATATATATGGATTTTTTTTAGTCAGTGTCACCCCCAAGCAACGCAGTACAGCCACTAGCATGCAAGGAGTTACAGGGTGTGGAGGAATTAGGAACAGAAACATTAGCAATGAGTAGAAAGAGAAAAGAGCATCCAGGAGGACAATAGATAGCGATTGGCATTGCATTTAAATTTTTGAAGATCAAAGTTGGCTGGAAAGCATGGAGCGAAAGGTGCGACAAAAGAAACTGTTAGCGTAGAAGTTACGACTATATCTAGCTAGCTCAACTGCAACTTGATGCGATCTTGTCTCCAGTCTATTATTGCGTTGATATTCATACAGTCTCAGTACCATAGCGAAGAGCTTATCCGGACTTGGAATCAAATATTGATTAAAACACAAAGTAATAGAATAAGAAAAAAAAATAGGAAAGGTTTATAAATTTAGTCAGTTATGTGCCATGCTTTATATACCCTTAGGCGATCATGTATCTTTCGGTACATGACTGACGGGGCAGATTTTTCCCGGCAGTAGGTTGCCATTTCTTTCTGCGGTAAACCAGTTGCTATCCAAGGCTATAGAACCCGGTCTGCTCTTCTATGGGGAGAAGAATACGATTCATACCTTTCCCAGGGGTATTAGCACGTAAGTGAATGTAATGGATTCGACTAGAATCATGTTGTATCGAAAGATACATGATCGCCTAAGCATGTATCACGCATGGCACATAATTGATTGACTTATAAATTTAGCGTTTCTTTTTATTTAAGTATCATCAGATGTTTGGAAAAACAAATTTTCTGATGCATAAATTAAAGCGAAACATTTAACGACCTTTCCTATTTGTTCCTGAATCTATCATGTATATATATATATATATATGTGTGTGTGTGTGTGTGTATGTGAATAAAGACAAAAGGGAAACTTTTATTTGCCAACGCGTTTCTTCCTCTGATAAATTTCAGGTAAACATAAGGATTTTATTTAGCAACATGTATTTGGAAACAGAAGAAAAAGTATCCTTAGGTTTTCCAAATTTTTAAATTTAAGAACACTCAAAAATATTTTTACGGTTAACTGTGAAAGTGAAGGTAAACTATGGATGATGATAAGTGATGTAATTTAATTTTTAATAAATGAAAGGTAATAAATGTTGTTATTGTTCTTGTTGAATTTTTCTTGTCTTATTTGTTTAGATATATTTATTTTTTATAATAATGTAATTTTTATTCATTAATTTGTTTTAATTCGATAAATTATTTATGCATTTATTTATTTTAAATATGAAGGTTTAAATTTAACCGTTTTCTTTTAAAAAATGTTATTTTTCATAGTGGTATATGTTGTATTAAGGAAGGTATTTCTTCTAGAAAAAGAGATATTAGAAAAGTCCCGGGCGAACTTTAACATTTTGGCAAAACTCAATAGCAGCACTCTCAAGAACTTTCCGTCTAAGTAAATCATTTTCTTTTTTAATAAGTGTGACATTCTTCAGATCGAAGTTGTGGTTGAACTTATTTCCGTGTATGACTAATGCATTTGATAAATTGTTATGTATAAGATCCTTTTTGTGTTCTCATATACGTTTTTAAAATTTCTGCAAGTTTCTCCAATTTATCATAAGGAACAGTTGTGAAAATATATATACATACGCAAGGACATTTACACGCTTTTATTGACCAGACATTAAATTACATCACATAGCACCTGCATAGTTTACCTTTATTTCAGAGTTAATCCTACGAATATTTTGAGGGTCCTTAGATTAAATGCTTTTCAAAACCTAACATTATTTGTTACTTTTGTTTATAAATAAAATGCTGCAAAATAAAATCCTTACATTTACCTTAATAAAGTCCATCAGATAATATAGTATGAAAAATAAACAAACAAATTCCCCCGGAAAAGAAAAGCCCATTTTTCTTTACTGTCGACTCTTCACTCCCCATATTAAAAATGAGGGATTCTTCTTTATTAAGAGTTTTGATCTCTAAGCCGGTAGACATTAATTTCACTGTTAAGGAAACAGAGATGTCTAAACTAATGTGTGTATCCTCTGAATATAGTGTTCATAATAACAAATAATGTTGGATTTTAAAAAATCCATTAATTTCTTTAAAAAAAATTTGTTTTACGTTTTGAGTATGAATAGTTAGCAGATAAGGACTTCGAAATGTCCCAATGAGAGATAGGCATTTCTCAAATAGTCCGATTTACTGTTTATAAACTTTCATATATTTCATAATATTGTTTACGTTTCGTGAGCAGAAATGATCGATCGAGAAAAATCGTCGAACATTGTACGTTTATAAACAGTAATTTCGTCTTTGCTAACTAGGCGCTTCTCTGTAGCTGAATGACACAGCACGTCAGGCCAAATGACAGTTTCCGTAATAGGAATACAGGTTAGATTCCTGTCGGCGAACGCATATTTTCTATGAAATTTTCCGAACATTCAGGCCTGTAATGTTTTTATTTTAATTCTTTCACACTCAATAACCCCATGCGTGTTAGAAGCTTCATTGTTTTTCTTGGGGTGAAAGGATTAAACAAAAAGTTAGAAGGAATCGGTCCTCTGGTGGCAGCCACCGGCATGTCACCGGCGGGCCACCGGTGGGCCTCTATCGGTCCGCCAGTGGTAACATTGCCGAGACGAATACGCCGGCTGTCCGACAGCGGACCACCAGCGGTAAACGCTAGTGGCATGCCACACAGTGGCAGATTGGTGGCTTGCGTATAAGGAGCAAGTAACCTACCTAACAAGCTTGGATGGCTTAACGAGGACTGGGGAATGAGACAAACATTGCTTAAAGCTAAAAAGATAGAAATGAGTGGAGAGCCATTATCCCTGACGTATTGAAGGGAGACTGCATATGAAAATCATCTTTATTTCATTAAAACGACACCGAAAAAAAGTTCAAACACAAAAACTTTGTCCAATGTAGGTTCATGAGTTCATTACCAAAAGTCACTTTCATCCAGACATCAACACTCGATTTTAAATTTAGTATCCGAGATTATGGCGCTATTAACAGCATTTTGTTTAGGATCAAAGTGTGGAAACTGTTCTTTTATGTCAGTAATACATTCCATGAAATACGAACAGGGGATCGTGTACCTTCAGCATAGGTAGGGAGAGTGACGACGTCACAAAGCGGTTGACACGCACTGATCTAAACAACAACATTGATAATTTGTACAAAGTCATAACGACAAATGTATCCCTTACATAGAAACGCCTTCAACATAATAATCATTAGTAAAGACTTTTTTGTGATTTCGAAAAAATAAATAAAGAACTTAGCAATTTTCAAAGCTAAGAAAAAACATCTGCTCACGACTACAACTAATTGCTAATAATATGTTCACTCGTTTTTTGTTCTTTTACACTTTGTTTTCATTGGTTTTGTTATCTGCAACTGACGACCTGTACCTCCCAACGACCCGTAATCAATTTAGGACTCAGAACTAAAACCATCGTCTTTTTAGGAGTTGGGTGTTTTTGAACTATTATTTGTTGTACAAAAAAATAGGGAAAAAATAACGAACCCACTATTTGCATTCGTTAAAGTAAACACCCAGTAACATTGTTGGCAATGAATTATTTTCAACACTACAGCTGATCAAATTAAGAATCTGAACTACAAGGTCGTCTTTTTATGAGTTGGGTGTTTTCGGATTATTATTTGTTATAGAAAAAATAGAAAAAAAAACGAACGAGTGTCAGGTAAACAGCGAGTAACCTGCGTAACGACCTTGTGTAAATGGATGGTAGAACAGGGTGGGGAATGGATAGTAAAGGGAGAAATATTGCTGAAAGCTAAAATGGACAGGAAGTTGTGGAGAGCCATGACCAACCTACGTAATAATTTTGTGTAAATGGATGACAGAACAGGGTAAGGAACATAGCAATTTTCAAAAGCTAAGAATAAGCAGACTAACCTCTCTATGTAAGGGAACAAATATTTCTGAGAGCTACAAATGACTGGAAGTTGTGGAGAGCCATGACCAACCTACGTAACGACCTTGTGTAAATGAATGGCAGAACAGGGTGTGGAAAGGATAGTAGGGGGACAAATTTTGCTAAAAGCTACAAAAGAAGATGTGGAGGCCCCTGATCACTCACATCTTGAAGGGAGACTAAATGATGTTTCAATGGGGCAGCACCAGACATTATTACTTTTGTAAATTCAGATTCGTGATTCATCACTAAATATCACTTTCATTTAAAATCGACTTTGAAGTCGGTATCCGAGTTTGTGGACCTATTCTCCGCATTTTTATTTTCGGATCAAAATGCAGGATCTGTTTTTCATAAATATGACATTAAATTTAAATAGATCACGTGCCATCAGCATAAAGAGGTATTATGATGAGGTCATTGAAAAATTGAAACTCACGGATTTAAACAGTAACTTTGCTACTTTCATAACACCAAATACATCCTCTACAAAGATCTTAAAATAAATTAATTTTAGTTAACAAAACCAAATTTTGACAAAACGTTATATAATATCGAATTTTTGGATGGTGCACCTCAAGAAGACCGAACACTTTACTCGGTAGGAATGGTCAAGCAGACTAACCTCTCTAACGACTTCTCCACACCGAGGTGCTTTGTTAGATAAATGAAGAATCTATTTTATTTGCACGGTATGATTTCGAAGGTAGAAACAAATTACATCATCAAATAAATAACCCTTTGACAGGAAATCATGTCTTACAGAATTCGTAGTGGTGACATTGTATCGATTTTTGCAAAGATATCCATATCGTCTATCGAACATTTGATCAGGCGAAATTTGAACAACGAGGAGACAGTGTTTAAATTGGCAGTTTAATGAAGCCTTACTATGAAACTTACACATATTCCATCACCAGGAATTTCTCACAGCAGAGCCATACGCGATGGATCATATTGTCAATTACAGAAATACAAAGGTTTCTTTGTCGGGGCAAAATAGTTTAATGAAATATATAATGCAATATATAATTCAAGTTCACACATACATCATAGATACATACATACACACACAATCATCTCTCTCTCTCTCTCTCTCTATATATATATATATATATATATATATATATATATATATATATATATATATATATCTGTGTGTGTGTGTTTTTTTTATTTTAAAAAAGAAGATAATGTATAGTTCATTAGTTTTTTCAAAAAATAAAGCGTTAAGAGGTCAATTGATAAAAATTGCCTGAGGACACCGTAATGTTCGAACCAAGGTAGCAGATCTCCTGATTTTTAAAGTAAAAAGCTCTACATGTTATTTTTACTTTTATTTTAATTTTTACGCGTGTATTGAGCACTTTTTAATACAACTCTGACCATTAACCGTTTATGTATTATATATATATATATATATATATGATGAGATGAATAAATTCTCGTCTAAATTACGCAAAAATGTAAATAACACTGACATCTCAATTTAACATATATATTTACCAAAATTACACAAAAATATCTTGGAATACTAGATTACTTTTATCTATTATATATATATAAAAAATTGTCCAACATTTGGATATTTTTTTTGTTATGCTGTTTCTTCATATAAGCTTTCGGCTCACAATGGTTATACGGACATTTAAACAAAGATATTCACCATCAAAGATGATATTCTATTATGTTGACATAGAATATTGCTATGCAACGATAACGGTCGTGGAATAACAGACACAGGTCGTAAATTCATGATGCGGTTCTATGACGTCGTACCACGTGAGCGACCGAAATATTAAGAACAGAACCATATATCTGCAATGTAATGTGTTGTGACTAGTTTGAAATGTAATTTTGTTACTCATACATACACACAGTAAATATAACATTCAGATATTGGAGGTCATCTGCATTAAATCAAACCCACCCACACTCAACAAAATTACAAAGGTGGATTCATACCTTTCCCAAAGTTATGTGCTCGTAATTCAATATAACGAATCAGAATGGAATTGGAACTCGGCACTTCGATTTCCAATCCCGAGCCGTTATCCGGTTGACCACACGCATGTCTAATCTTACAGCACCTGGCATTACCAAACGGTTACCCATCTAAATACTAATAAGCCTCGACGTTCATCGTACGAGAACCGGCGTTTAACGTGATATGGCCGTAAGACATTATTTATTTATTTATTTATCTATCTATCTATCTATCTATCTATCTATCTATCTATCTATCTATCTATGTTCATTATCTATCTCTGTTCATTATCTATCTATCTATCTATCTGTCTGTCTGTCTGTCAGTCAGACTATGTCTATCTATTTATCTCAGTCTATCTATCTATCTCAGTCTGTTCATTATCTATCTACCTACCTACCTATCTATTTATCTGTCACACTACATATCGATCTATCTATCTATCTATCTGTTCGTCTTACTGTCACACAATCTCCATATCTATCTATCTATCTATCTATCTCAGTCTGTTCATCATCTATCTACCTACATATCTATTTATCTGTCTGTCACATTTCATATCTATCTATCTATCTATCTATCTATCTATCTATCTATCTCAGTCTGTTCGTTATCTTTCTATCTACCTATCTCTTTATCTGTCTGTGACACTTCATATCTATCTATATATCTATCTATCTATCTATGTGATATGTGTTATTTCCCTTTAAACATTACAATCATTGAGACAACAAAAGTTTTACGTTTCAATTGTTTATTGATGCTGTTTTGTCATTTGATTATTATGAAAAAGTAACCTCAGGCCGTTCAAGAATGTATGAGTACGTGTGTGTTTTATATTTGGAAGTGGTGGTGAACCTTTCTTGCTGGTCCGACCACATGATCAGGTTTTGCTTGAAATTTAGACATTCGTCCGCGCCAATTATTTGAATTATGGCCAGGATAAAATTTTGGTACATTGGCTTCAAGATATGGTTGAGAATCCGTTGAAAGCGATCCATATTCCGGAACATCTTCGACAATTAGAATGCAATCAAGGAGGAAATCGGCGTCTTTGAGAAAAAATATCCATGGATTTCTCGGATTGTTCAGAAAGTACCCAGCCATTTTGTATACTCAACGTTCGTTTTTTTGTGTTTTTTTTTTTTTGTGGGGGTTCGTGCTGGTAGTTTTGGCAGGAGTGAGCGGCTAGTTTAGCGGTTAGCGATTCAGAAAGAGAAGTCGGAGAACCGGGTTCGTATTCCGCTCGACTCGATTGCGTTTACTTTCAGACAAATACCCTTTGTAAATCAACAATCAATTTCTTCTCCCCACCTCATGTTGACACTAAAATAGTGAGAGGTGGGTGACTCGGTGCTCTTGACTTGAAGCGTCAACCAGTCTAAGAGAGGAATAACTGCATCCAAAACCCTAACCGCACCACTGATGCTATGGCTGCATAAATGAGGTACCACAACGACCCTAATGGGTTAAGGAACTCGTGACATGATGCATTTTCAGTATAGACTGATCCCCCATGTCTTCTGGTCCCCCCACCAAACCAACAAAGCCATTGAAAGCGATTTCAGACGATCAACGACATTAAGAAGAACGCTGGCAGACGGCTGATGGCGATACTGAATTAGGACTTTGAATATGCTTTTGAAAAGAGGAAAAGAAGCTGGGATAATTTTGTCAGTCTGAAGGTGAGACTTTTGAAAGGAAATAAAGTGACATTGTCCGAGGCGGTTATTTATTTCGCCGAATAATTTCCGAAGAAATGTCGATAAAAATGACCATGGGTCATATATTGTCTTCGTTGAGTAATAAACACGTATTCTAGTTCCTCTATCAAGAAAAAAAAGCTCTCTCTTTTCATATGATGTGTATTCCTGAAGACGTCCTTAGAATGGATCGACCGAAATATTTCGGTAACAACAAAGCCATCAAGAGAAAAAATAAAAAAACTCTTGGAATATTCTACTGGTTTTCGGAATAAAAATAAATTCATAAATTATTATTTTAAGACATTATTCTAATTTCTTTTCTTGTGAAACGATAATTTAATGTGATTTATTTTCTTTTTTGTGAATGTTTAATTTATTAATTTCAATTATTATTTTCTAAGATTCATCAGTTACATTTGAATATTCAAATTTCTAAAACAACATCGTTTATTAACATTAAAAAAAGCATAATCAAGCATGTCAAATTCAGGTCCTTGAGCAAGTGCAGACAGTCAGCCATCTATCTTTAATGTTTATTTATTTATTTATTTTGTCTTTTGAACATATTTCGAAAGTTTACAAAAAAATTTAGCTCGCTGTTTTACTGAAGAAAACACCTGACAGAAATTTATTAAAACTTTGCATACAAAAAGCATGAAGGGTGCAATTGGATTAAGATGGAAGGTTTAGAAAGTCAAATAAATAAAAGGGAGAACGAAAAGAAAAGGAAGAAATCAAGGGATGAAAATATAGGGGAAAAGAAAGAAAGAAAAGGGAAAAGAAAAGAAAGAAGAGAAAAATAAAGGAAATCGAGATAGAAAAAAGAAAGTAAAACAGTTAATGAAAAACAAAAAAAAAACAGCAAAGAAAAAGAATGAAACTGAGAAACAAAATAGAAGAAAAGGCAGTAAGAAGGAAAATAAGGAAAAAAATAATGAAGGAAGCTGAAGAAAGAATAGAGAGAAATAAAGGGCAAAAAGAAAGCATATAAGGAAATAAAATATAAAATGAAATTGAGGAAGTCAAAGAAAGAAAGAAAGAAAGAAAGAAAGAAAGAAAGAACAAAATGCAAGAAAATGAGGAAAGAAAATAAAGAATGAAAGTGAAGAAGTAATAGTAAGAAAGAAAATAAAAAGCAAAAAGTGTATTTCAATAATTTTAAGAGCAACACAAGCAATGGCAATTGTTGTAAAACTAAGAATTATCTGGAAAGATTAGAACATCTGCCTGAAATCAAAGATCAGACCGTTGCAGACATTGGCTATCTTTGTCTTTCTGTATGCCCATAATTGACCCTGATCTGTCATCTCGTCTGCAGTGGCTCTCTCACAGACGCGCCGTCGCCTCGCTCTGTCTTTTTTACAAATACTTTCATGGTAATTGCTCCGATGAGCTGCTTTCGCTGGTTCCCAGGCTTCATGAATTCAAGCGTCCTACGAGGCTGGCATCCCGCTCCCACCCTTTCACTGTTGAAACTGTTAAATGTGGACGTCTCTTCTACTCCAATAGCTTCATGTCTCGCACCTCTCGTCTGTGGAACTCCCTTCCTTATTCCTGTTTCTCTGACAACTATAATCTCCAACTATTCAAATGTAACGTCAATCGACATCTCCAGTTGCCTTGATCTATCCACTATCCTTCTCCACATCCTTTCCTCTTTCATTCCTATCTGCTCTCGCTCCAAATCTTCTGTAACCCCTTGCCTTGATCTATCCACTATCCTTCTCCACATCCTTTCCTCTAACACTCCTATCTGCTCTCGCTCCAAATCTTCTGTAACCCCTTGCGTGCTAGTGGCTTCCAGCCTTGCTTGGGGTGAAAAGCTTAAAAAAAATCTTGGACATTAACAGTATGTCTACAGCAAAGTATCTAAGCATTGTGCAATATTAGTCCTCGTATATGGCAGTAGATGCTGGGCCATTTCGCCAGAGATGGATAAGTGAATGAGGTAACAGAAATGTTGTCCTACAGAAGGATTCTGAGAATACCATGGACTGAACATGCCAGCAACGACGAAATTTTAGAGAAAATGGAAACAAAAAGGAAACTTACGCTTAACTTCAAAAAGAAGCAGTTGAGGTTTGTAGGGCACATAATGAAGAAAGCGGGCTTGGAAAATCAGATACTCACAGGACAGATTGAAGACAAGAGAGACAGAGGAAAACAACGCATAACATACTTAATGAGCCTGAGTAAATTCATGGCGGAACAGAAGTGTCGTTCTACAGAAGGATACTGAGAATAGCATGGACTCAACATGTGTGAAATGACGAAGTTTTAAGGAAAATGGAAGAAAAAAGGACGCTTGTATTTAGAATCAGTAAAAGACAGTTGAAATTTCTTCGGCACATGATAAGGAAAGACGGCTTGGAAAATTTAATACTTTTCTTTTGTTTGAAACCTGCCTGCCGATTTTCCGCTTCCATAACAGGTTACGCCATCTGCACACCCTAATACTCTACCAAGTATAACTTAATAAAAAAAAAGCTATTATATTATTTACCAGTTAAGAATCAAAAGCTTCTACCAGTTATATTTATTCGCCATCTCTTATACTTTTCTTTTCCATTTGTTTATTGAGTTATATCTTTCAAGAACATGCCCGTCTCGAAAATTGATTTATACTATTCTAAAGACAATATATTAAAGATGGTGGAACTTTTACAGTTTTAAATCCCTTTTCTCTGTTTTCCTATTATATTTCAAGATAACAAACTTTCCGAAACCAAAACAAACAAAACATAAATGTGGGTAACTTTAAAGAGACAACAATAAAACATTTTTTAAAAAGTGGAATACAGGAATGCAGGTGGAAAATATCACATGCTCAAATGACAAATGGTTGAGAACGCTGGGGAGAATTCCAAGATCAAGCTAAGATTATAAATTCATATTTTTAAGGAATGAGATTTGGGTGTCCAACTGTCCGAAATTTCATACAATTCTGATACAAATATGTCAATTCCATCTTGAATGTATTCACTGACATGCCAAAAATCATGGGACAGGTGGCTTCTATCGTATAAGAATCCCTGCAGTTCGGCGAAATGAAACGACTATCAATAGATAGATAGATAGATAGATAGATATTAACAGACTGAGATAGATAATGAAGATGTGCTGATTAAATGAGAAAATGAGATTTTATTTTTCGTAATTAAAATCGTCAATTACTGTTAGCCAATGTTTGTGTGTGTATGTATGTGTGTGCGCGCGCGTGCGTTTAGTCCCGTCTCCCCACCCCCAATCTTAAGCGTGGATCTTACAATCTCGTCTGCGATGTCTGATGAACTGTCCATCACTTCACCGGGTTGTGTGTTTATATAACCGCATGTAATGCAGTTCTTTCCCGTGTTTCTTTTTAAAATAAATTCACCCCGAAGCAAGGCGATAACACCACTAATACGCAAGGGGCTACGGGACGTGAAAGAAAAGGAAAAGACTTTAGAAGTAACCAGAAACGCAATAATAGTATAAATTTCTGATGGTAAGAGGAGACGTTAGAAGAAAAGAGTTGAGGTAGAATTTAGAAGGAATCGGAAATCCAATCCTAAACAGAAAATAAAGGATAAACCTCTACAACTGTTCAAAAGACTGGGGAGAAGTGTGAACCGGAGGAAAGGTGAACCTATTCTATTAATTTTGCAACTTAGGTCCGGCTATTTCGGCCACGTGCACTCGGTGGCTCAGGCCAGTTATGTGCTTGGTTTCTCTGACGTTACACTGAGAGCATTGTATGTTCTCGCATGATCTGATTCGAGATACATGATAGATAGACAGACTGACAGATAGATAGATAGATAGATAGATAGATAGATAGATAGATAGATAGATAGATAGAAAAAACAACATATATAGAAAAAAGCAACATAGATAGATAGATAGATAGATAGATAGATAGATAGATAGATAGATAGATAGAAAAAACAGCATAGATAGAAAAAAACAGCATAGATAGAAAAAAACAACATAGATAGATAGATAGATAGATAGATAGATAGATAGATAGATAGATAGATAGATACTAAAGCTAGATTAATATGCTTTAAAATTATGTTTGGGTATCAACCAAAAATATCGAACTAGCCAAAAACCTGGAAGTAATTATGCTTCTTTTATGTGCCGTATCCCTCCTGGGCGTTGGCGATCATGGCTCTCCACAATTTCCTGTCTTTTGTAGCTCTAATTAAATTTTGTCGTTTTTTTTTATCCCCTAAACCCTATCCGCCATACATTTATTCAGGCTCACTAAGTTATACGCTGTTTTCCTCTGTTCCTTTCGCCTTCAATATGTCATGTGAGTATCAAGTTTTCCAAACTTTATTTTCTCATTATGTATCCTAGAAATTTCAACAACCATGCATTCTGTCTCCTTGCAATTGATGATTAATCCTTTCTTATCACCTTTCTTCACTACATTCTATAGGGTTCTTGTAGTTTCCTTTCTGTGTCTGCTATCAATACTGCGTCATCTGAAAATGTTGTTAAGATCATGGACACTAATAATGAATCCTGGAAGGACTTCTACTTCTCTCGGAATCACCTCAGTGTTATAGGCTAAATAAGTCCGGTATGAAGACACATCTTTTTCTTGCACCCCTTTCTATTTTCGAATTAACATATATTAACATATATTAACATATTATTAACATATTATTATATCTGAATTCATTCGTATGCTGGCGATTTGCTGCCAGTATAAGTTCCGGATTATTTTAATACCCTCTTATTTTTCTATATTTACAGAGTTCATTTTATACGACAAAAGGTAGGGTTTAATGTGGATTTTCTGTTACATGTGGCTAAAATTGCCCCACCGACTCTGACCGGCGAAGGTGTCAGAGTGCATCCCTGAAATAACCCTATTAGTAGGCGTTGCACGGTAGACGGAACTCTAGGAGCCAGATGCATTTCATTTGGGTCATGCCTTAAATAGCAGCAGCAGCCCATGTTTTCCTATCAAAAAGTTTTCACGTGAAATCCCCAAAAAGGAAAAGAAAGGAGACAGAGAACTGACAACAAGCATGTAACTGCGTGCAGAAACATAGGAGACTGCACTAATTTCATTAAGTTGATAAGTGAGATTACTTTACTTACAAAGTTAAAATAAGGTAAACGAAGAAATTAACATTAACATGTATATGTTTACTTATCACTATATATATATATATATATATATATATATATATATATATATATATATATATATATATATATATATATATATATATATGTTGTTTACTTATCACTATATATATATATGTTGTGGTGTACCTAGTGCAGCCTCCTATGTTTCTGCACGCAGTTACATGCTTGTTGTCAGTTCTCTGTCTCAACTCAAATTGAGAGTTTGTTTTCCTTTTTGGGGATTTCACGTGACAGCTTTTTGATAGGAAAACATGAGCTGCTGCTGCTATTTAAGGCATGCCCCAATGAGTCGGTGATGGACTCTTCCATTAGAGTATAAGACTGATTGTAGAGGGGAACCGATCAAGAGTAGTGCACCATCGTTGTTACCTGTCAAACTCTCTGCTTTGGCAGAGAGGAACCTGTTCGGGGAGGTAGACAGACCCGAACCCGTTTATGCAGGTTATACGGGGATATTTTTGACCGAGCCTACAAGCTCACGGAATCCACGGTAAACTCGACCTTGTGCCACATACATCCCTCGTTGTATTAACAGAGTACCGTCACACACTCTAAAGTCAAGTACTACTCTTCTGTTATAATACTACTAATCTGCACTTATTTAGTTTTTCCGTGACCATTCATTTAGTCACAACAATATATATATATATATATATATATATATATATATATATATATATATATATATATATATATATATGAAAAATTTCTCAGTGTTAACCTGTAGAAAAAGACAATACTCATAAATATAAATGAAAATAGGAAAACTGTAATAGTTGGCGACGTGTTTCATCCAATGTGGACTTTCTCAAGGCAAAAAACGAAATAAATTTATTTAAACAAAGTAACTAATTTCTTTTCGTTTTTTGCCTTGAGAAAGTTCACATTGGACGAAACGCGTCGGCAACTATTAGTTTTCCTATTATCATTTATATATACAAGGTAACCAAAAAAGCTTTGTCCGTTTTTTGATTAGTCATTGAATGAAGTTGAAATATATACAAAATGTGTGTAGCAATTGTTTTCAAATTCGAACAGCCGGAAGTAGAAACATCAGACGTTATAAAAAACACGCGCACCGTGCCCGGCCATCAGTTATAAGCCGGGCAGCTGTGAGAATGATGGAAGTATCTAGAGATCTCGTTCGGGGCTGTTTGCTTTACGACTTCAAAGCGGGCTTATCAGCAGCTGCATCAAGTCGCCGCATATGTCAAGCGTTTGGGGATAGTACTGTGGCTGAACATACTGCAAGGCGGGAGATTTGTCTCTCCATGATGAGCCACGCAGTGGACGACCACAGGTCTTGAATGACGGAGTCCTGAAGGCGGCCATTGAAGAGGGCAGTAGTCTAACGTGTGGTGAACTTGCAAGACAGTTCAACGTTCCCGATGAAACAGTTAAACTTCACCTGCACCGCCTCGGTAAGACGTACAAACTGAGCCAGTGGGTTCCGCAAACGCTGTTGGAGGTCCACAAGGGACAACGAGTGGCAGCCTGCGTATCGCTGCTTTCTTGCCACCGTACCGCATCCTTATTCAATCGAGTGCTTACCAGTGATGGAAAGTGGGTTCTGTACGAAACTCCCAAGCATTCCAGACATTGGTTGTCTCCTCAGAATGCTGTTTCTCACACCGCAAGACCGCCTATGCACCCACGCAAGATTATGCTTTGTGTCTGGTGGACAGGTCATCAAGTGGTTCATTATGAACTGCTAACAACGGGCCAAACGATCACTGGAGACCTATACTCGCAACAATTGAAACGTGTGCAACAGGCATTGCGCCAGAAGGAGCCAGCACTGGTGAATCGCAAAGGTGTGCTTTTTCTCCATGACAACGCCAGGCCGCATGTCGCGCGAGTGGTCAGGGATACCATACACCAACTTGGGTGGGAGACTTTGTGCCATCCACCTTATTCACCTGACCTTGCGCCATCCGATTACCACCTCTTCCACTCCCTGGATAATCATCTTCGTGGGAAATCCTTCACCAATGAAGCAGACTTGCGCAAAGCCCTCGCGGACTTCTTTGCGTCAAAATGCCCGAGTTATACTTCAAGGGCATTGAAGAGCTGGAGACACGTTGGCAGTAGGTGCTGGATGCCGATGGCGATTACTTCGAAGACTAAATATAAGTTACACATACTGTGAAACGTTTTCTTTTTTTCCTTTAAAAACGGACATAACTTTTTTGGTTACCTTGTATATATATATATATATATATATATATATATATATATATATATATATATATGTCATGATGTGGTGTTAACTGATACAGCCACAGAGGACTTCCGTTCCGGTTTAGCAAAGTTCAAATTACTGCTTATAAACAGACACATTCGACGATTTTTCTGGAGAATTCATTTCTGCTCCGAAACGTAACCAAACGTAAACAATGACAATATATTATATGTAATGGACTAAATCCGACAAATAATTTAATATATTTTCTGTTTATGGGTTATTTTTTATGAATTCAACTTCTTTAAGTAAAAGCTCTGTTAAACAGTATTCATAACATTTACCGGCCTGAATATTCGAGAAATATCGTAGAAAATATGCGTCCTCCGACAGGAATCGAACCTGTATTCCACACGAAACAAAGCATTTATTCAAATAAATTGTATCCATATAAATAACAAATAAACAAAAAATATATTAAGTTATTTGTCGAATTTAATCCTTTACACATAATATGTTATCATTGTTTCCGTTAAGTTACGTTTCGGAGCAGAAATGAATTATCGAGAAAGGTCGTCGAATATGTTAACTTTTTAGATGAGACTATATCTTATGTATTTCTTTCTTGCTTGCTTTTCATGTTTTATTTTTATTTTTTCCTTTTTTTCGCGGAAAAGGAGATTGTAAATAAATTTAAAAATTGTAATAACCATCATTTACCACCTCCTGATGTGATGCAATGATTTGCATCGAAACGTGAATGTATTTATGTAGCGGTTACAAATGTTCGAATGTAATATCCTATAAAGTATATATATATATATATATATATATATATATATATATATATATATTGTTATTTCTTACATTTTGTTCTTCTTCTATATGCTGTGTCCCTTCAGAACAGTGGCGATCATGGCTCTCCACAATTTCCTGTCCTTTGTAACACTTAGTAAAATGTTGTCTTTTCACTATATCGTCTAATCCATGTTCTTCCAACTACTTACAAAAGCTCGTTAAATACACCATGCTGTTTTTCTCCTACTCTCTTGTCTTCATTATTTCATCTGAGTGTTAAATTTTCCAAGCTCCCTTTCTACATTAAGTGTTCTAGAAATTTCAACTTTCTCTTTCTGATGTTAAGTTTGTGTCCTTTTTGTTTCCATATTCTCTAAAATTGCGTCGTTATTCATATGTTCAATCCCTAGTATTCTCAGCATCCTTCTGTAGAACGACATTTCTATTTCCTGAAGTCTCTTTTTCATCTGTAATTAGATTGCCCAGCATTCACTGCCATATAGGAGAACCGATATTACATAACAGTTAAGTATCCTTTTCTTTGTTTCTAATGAGATTTTCCTGTTTCTTAATACTTTGCTTAGCATTTGGGAGGTATCTTTCGCAATCCCAATGCGCCTTGGGATTTCGGTGTCGCACTTTACATCATCGGTTAGTACACTTCCTAGATATTTAAATGTTTGCACTTGCTTGACAAGAAAAGTCAGAAAATGCGAAATGGTATCCTTAAGGTGTTGCAGCAATTGCGACCGCGACATGTATTCGACCTGCATTCCGGGTAATATTGCGCAACTGTCAAACTACATGAATAGCTCTTATTCATCGCCGGCAAAAATTCATAGGTAACGTTTGCAACTATAGGGGGAAAAAAGCGGCTCTAAAACTAGTAAAGAACTTCACCTTTTACAGGGTGTCAAAATTTACCTTCTTCCAGTAATTCGTACAGACAAACATATCTCTGCCATAATGCTTTCTATTCCCTAGTATCTCATCATTTTGGCAGAGAGGGCCTCCCCTGTGATCTGCACAATGCAAAGCCTCTATAGACTATTAGGTTATGTCTATTTTGGACCCTGGTATTGCACTCAATTTGTAAATTGGGGTTTGAAATAACGACACAAAATATTTTTCAAAATCGTTACCGTTTTTTGAGGAAACGAGTTTAAAGATTAAGTTTAGGTCCAAACTTTCAACGTTGGAATACAATTTCGGTTATCAGTGAAAGCCTTATAAAATTTATAATTTGCTGAAGCTTTACAAATTGTATACGAACAAGATGCATGGTACAATTACATTATTACTAAATCATTGTGCCATTAAAGAAGACCTTCATTTCCTTCAAAGAGAAATTATACTGAACAATTTATCAATATTATGATGTAATACAGCGCAGTAGTTTTTGTGTGATTTTCAATAAATAATGCAAATTTCATAATTTGATTCATAATTAGAATTCTGGTTTGAACATATTTTCTATCCAGTGTATTTAATACAAAAAATATCGACTTTATTTGGATCTATTCTTGAAATAATAACATTTTTAAGTCAGTTTGTAAGCAAAAACCTGCGGAAATTAGGTATTTCTGTACATTTCTTCAGACAATCTTTAAAACTATATGCTCGAAAGTTGATAAAAGCTTTGAATCGAGTTTTTGGTGTATGTACTCATCACCAGATCCCAGATTTCACGCCGAGAGCAACGTTGATTTTCTATAAACGTGAAAAATCAACCTGCCTAATACCCAATTATTACCACATAAAGACCCTTCTTTAGATCTTGTCGAAAATCTCCAGATGTATAGCTGGAACACCCGACTAGATATGGAGGCAATATTCAATGCTCAGACGAATGACAGATTTATAAATGTGCAAGATGGATTCCGACGAGAGAAATTGCCTAGTACGACACAGTGAACCAAATTTCCTAACAGAAGTCCTAGCAATTGCTTCAATATAATTACTCCACTTCATGAGAGTAAGAAACGCGAGCCCAAGAATAGGTAATGGTTGATAGTGCATATTAACAGAGATGGTTGGGATTGAAATAGCCAGTTCGCCCTTGACGGGGAATAGATTGTCCCTCGGGTAGTTCCGATGCCATCTGTTCATACTGCCAGCCACGCGCCGTAAAGTTGAGATGAACAGAGAGATGGTACGCAAAAGAGTCTAAACGAAGAGCTGACCGGTTAGTCCGACATGGCAGATATTGCCCCAAGTGTCAGCTACCTATCCACACAGACCTAGCAAACGAAGCTCCGAATAAATATATTACAAACGGAATTCGAGTTCTCATTTCTCGCCGCGACATTTATTTTAATCTTTCGTTTCTTTGTGAACGTGCAGTGGAACCTTCCCAGTTTTTATTTCATATCAACACAAAAGAGAATGGAGACGCAATGTGAGATAGTTATTGGGCGGTCGGTAGAAAGCTGAGTGAGGGCCGCGTTGTATGTTTACAATATAACAGTGAATAGTAAATCCATATCTGGCTGATAGGAGGTGCTAACATCATAGCGGGTTAAGCGAAGATTACATCGAGTCAAGTTTTAGCGCCAAATCCGAACTTTGATAAGCAGACGACTTTCATGGAAAAAGAAAAAATCGTTTTTCGGAGATTTTTGGTTTACTGAAGTTACGTTAAAAACTTTTTAAAGTTATATAAAAACAAGATATCTACTCATCCTTCAATAGTTTCGTTTCGTTTCTTTAGGTCATTTTATATTTTATTTTTATTTTTTGTTTGTCTGCTCTGGTTATTTTTCTACAATATTTTTCATCTATGGTTTATTTTTATTAATTTCTTCCTTTCATCGATTTTGTTTATATATATATATATATATATATATATATATATATATATATATATATATATATATATGTATATATATATTCTTTCTTTTTTATCCTTCAATCTTCTTTTCCTCATTTTTATCTTCTGAAACCGAAATTTTCCCGTCCTGGGTAAGGCGATGAAAATAATCCGCGTCCTGTGTAAAATAAGTTTTAATACCGGCAATATATTTTTGTAAAAAATTATTAACAGCAATGAATTTTTCAAGAATAAATTATTACCGGCAATACATTATTGAAAAAATTATTACCGGCAATACATTATTGAAAAAATTATTACCGGCAATACATTATTGAAAAAATGTTACCAGCGATACATTTTTGAAAAAAAAATAACAGCAGCAATACATGTTTTGAAAAAAATATTAGCAGCAATACATTTTTGAAAAAAAAAATATTACCATCAATAAAAATCTTGTCGGCGTGAAATAAACCATTGAGGTTGATATGCCGTAAAAAAAAACAATCCAAACCGAAATTTTCGCGTTATAAACAATACAACAGATGCATTCTCTTTCTTTTAGGCGCTGTCTTCCCCTGTCAAATTTCTATTCGCGCCCAATCTCACGGGCATCCATTTTTGTCCTTTACACTTACACTTAATTCTGTGCACTAAAACAAACGCAGAAACTAAACATAAAACTCCTTCCTGGAAATCCTTTTATTTCGTTCAAAACTACGTAAGAACAGAGATTCACAATCATAGAATGTTACGGGTAATTTAAATCTATGTCCTGCTCTTAACTTTCCAATATTCATTCAGCCCACTTGAGTTGTTCATCTTTCTCATACTCTTTCGAAACCCTTCAGGGCCGATTGTTGTAAATATCAGTTTCTTGTTTCATTGAAATTCCATTCCGTCTGACTGGTGTCTTTTCATTGACAGAAACGCCTGTTGAAGACTGGCAGATGGCTTGGATGCGAATTTGAGGACACGTAATGTCTGGACAAAATGGCAGACGATATATAGAAAGAATGGCGTAAACAATGAGAAAAGTATAATGGAAATAGGTCGAAAATACGAACTATTACTACTACTACTAATAATAATAATAACAACAACAATAATAATAATGATGATGATGAAAAGTTTGAAAGAAGAAGAAGAAGAAGAAGAAGAAGGTAGGTAGAGAAGTAAGAGAAGAAGAAGGAGGAGGAAGAGAAGAAGAAGACGGAGAGGAGGAGACGGGGAAACAGGAGGAAAAGAAGAAGGAGAAAAGAAAAGCGAAGAAGAAGAGGGGAAGGAGAAGAAGAGGAAGGCGGAGGAGGAGGAGAAGAAGAAGACCAGGAAGTAACTCGATATCAAAGATCGGAATATGATGGTTGTTAAACTCTAATCTTATCGTCTGTCTTTATCCAATCCATGCACCACTTTATTTCGATACAAACTGTTATATTATTTCTAGTCTCTGTTTATTTATACAACACTTGATTTCTTGAAATTTGGTGTGTTAGTACTGAGTAGTTCGAGGATATATATGGTAGGTCTATACTACTATTCTAAAAAAAATTTAAAAATAATTCCAAAATATGTCTACTTCCAAGGGTTTGGCATAAGATTGTGCAATGCACTGGCTAAATGAGGAATATATATTTACTGATTTTTTTTTTACTTAGAAATGAAAAAGTAGAGATACTGTAGGAGCCTGATTGTGGCATATTAATGAAGATTATGATGTCCAAGTCATCACTATAGATGACTTAAAAGGAACTTAAAATTTAAGTTGTTGAAGTTGACTAGAAACAGGAAAACATTACACAGTTAAAAAGAAAAAATTAAGCTCTTGGCCATATGCTAACTGAATGTGTTAAAAAAACAACCACCCCACAAAAAAAAAACAAAGAAGCAAATGTATGTCACTGCATATCTATGTACAGGCGTTTAACTTCATTTGAGTGTTTATATTTAGAAGTTTTACTGAATGTTTAAATTTGAAATAAAAAATATGCATGTAATTTCATGGTCTGCAAGCCCATGGTACTATACACTGATGCCAGTGAGCAGTGTGTAGGAGCAGTTCTCACCCAGCCGTGTCCCGATAAAGAAGGACCAGTGCCAGGTATACCAGAGGAAGTGCTGATATACTTTCTCTCTCATAAGCTCTCAGAGACACAACAAAGATGGCCAGTAATAGAAAGAGAAGCAAATGCTATAATGTATGCTCTCCAAAAACTGGACTACTACTTGAATGGTACGCTCTTTAGTATAAAGACAGACCACAAGCCTCTGCAGTACCTACTGCAGGCAGAATGGACAAATAATAAGAAGATTCAACAGTGGGCGCTAAAGTTAAGTGGCTACCACTATAAGATAGAGTATTTGGCAGGGAAGGAAAACACGTGTGCAGATTTACGAGAACACCGAAACAACTAGAAGAACGATCTGTAAGAGTAGAACAGGGAGTAGATGATAAAGCCTATAGAATCGGAGTAATTAACTCCAATAGGCTAAAAGATCGTCCTAGGTTAGAATCGGACGAAGAGGGGGACGCACAGATGATGACCGATCCTTACCGGACAGAAGGAATTGAGAAGGAGCGGGCAGACAGTGAGATAGCTGCCCTTACAGAAAAGGTGGAGGCAGGAGAAACCACCAAGTATGCAATAATAGAGGAAAGACTGTATTATCTCTCAGGTAGGGATGAGGAAGTCAAACTCAATTTGTATGTGCCCAAAAGTTTAAGACCAGAGATACTGGATCAGTGCCACGAGAGGTTAGGACACATGGGAATTTATAGAACATATGACCTAATAGGGAGAAAGTACTATTGGCCCAAGCTGTACGGAGAGGTCACTATGTTCGGAGTTGTGTAGTGTGCCAGTCACAGAGCAGAAGGCAGGAAATGGCACCATTGGAGAGGAAGGATGTGCCGAGATTCCCCTTCGAGAAACTGAGTATGGATGTATCTGGACCATATGGAGAGACTGCACGAGGAAACAACTATATAGCGAGTTTTATTGATTGGCTAACAAATTGGCCTGAGGCATTTGCAGTACCAGACAAGAAGGCTACAACTGTAGCCGATTTGATAATAAGTGAAATTTTCCCTAGGTATGGCGCCCCTGTCCAACTTGTCACTGATAATGGCACAGAGAATATAAACAGCATAATGAGAGAAGTGCTGACGGGTTTAAATATAGAACACATAAAAACATCTCCATATCACCCCCAAGGAAACGCTAAAGTGGAAAGGTTTCATAGAACCCTGGGAGATGTGTTAGCCAAACTGGCTAGAGAGAATACAGGAAATTGGGATCTGTATTTGACGCAGGCTCTGGCGGCCGTTAGGTTTACGATACACGAAACCTCCAGATTTTCTCCCTACTTTATGTTGTTTGGCAGAGACGTGGTCCTGCCTGTGGATAACCTGAAGCCCCGAAGAAAGTATATGGGGAGAAGATCATCATCAGCTGTTACTGGAACAACAGCATAAAATATTTGTACAGGCCAGGAGAAGAATAAAGAGGGCACAGCAGAAAAGAAATGAGAGAGTCAATGCTGAAAGAAAAGTAGTAGAATTGAAGGTTGGATACCCTGTCTACTATAAAATTCACCAGAGAGAAGGGAAGCTGGACCAAAGGTGGGAACCGTTCTACCGGATAGTAGAGCAGACGGGTCCAGTATCGTATGTAATATGGGATCAAGTGGCAGGACGGGCAAGGAGGGCCCATGCCAATGATCTGAAGAAGGCTGAAATAGCTAACCTGGAAATGAGTGAGCCGAGGCCTAAAAAGACAAGGACAAGGAAGGTAAATGGTTAAACCGGAAGAAATGGAGGCGGAAGAGGATTCCGAGGAAAATGAAGAGATAGATGGACTTAGCCATCTGGACAAGGCGATCCTAGTGACGGAGTTGGAACCTTCGGCGGGGACCAGCGGCGTTCAGTCGTCGCCTGAATCGGTGCAGAGGAGACCCTGTGATTTCACCGTCTTGTTCCCATGTCCAAAGAGAGGGAAGAGTAAAACACGGTAATCCAGTCAATCAGCCAGGGGTTCTAAAGAGAGGCACCCTAAACAAGACGAAGAGCTCAGCGAGTGTGAGGAAGAGGATCAGATACCCCTTTCCCAGCTCAGAGAAAGACTAAGAGGCAGGGGAGATTTAGACATTGAATCAAGAAGTAATGAAGAAGTCCAGGGCGCGGACTCGGAACAGAAGGAAGAATCAGGAGAAAAGAAAAAGGACAAAACACCTCCTGAAGGGGAATTGGACATTGAGAGAAGGTTAGAGGTCGAACAAGAACTACCTCTGAAGATGAGATTGAGACGGGTGGAGAAGCCCAAATCTCAGTAGAACCAAGAAGGCTACGAAGAATAGAAGCGTTCGGTGTCGACAGATAACGACACTGGCTCATCCAAAAGCCTACTGGCTGACCGTGGTGGATGGAGGGGATGGAGGCGCGAGTTGCACCTCACGAAAGACGGAAGAAGATTATTGGCATTGCTAACTGGTCAGCGATAGTGTCATGGAGTACGACCATTGGAGGGGGAGCCCGCGCGCCTGTCCGGGCCATTCGATCTGCTAGGAGTTAGTTAAGGGAGGAAAGAGCTGAAGGGTTACGAACTTAGAAAAAATTACGGAATAGTTAACTGAAGACAGAAGAGTAGAAGAAAACTATGAAGAGAAAGATTCGATTATAGAATTGATTGGCAGAAGCTTAGTCAATTGTACAGAGTTGTGGGAGCCAATAGTGAGGGGATTCCCCAATGTTACCTTGAATAAAATACCGGCACTAATGAAGCCGATAGAAAAGATCGATATGGATCAGTTGAGGAACAAGTTAAGTGCGTTGGGAAGGGAATGTATGGCTTGGGAGGATGATGAGGAAATTAATTCGCGGTAATCAAATGAGCATGCAGCAACTCGAGAGGGAGATGCCGAGCAGTGTTCTTTACCCATACAGAATCAACGAGGAAATTACAGAAAAGCCGACGAAAGAAGCTAACGTGGAACCGACACGTGCGGCGGAAAAAACCTCCTGCAGCGGAGAGAAAAACATTGACCAGGAAAAACAAGCCATAATAACCACACACATGCACCCACAGGCACACGCACACTTTAAATTGCATGAAAAACAGAGGAAAATGAAAAGAACATTATATTTGCATGTAGAACAGAATAAAATGAAAAGAACATTACATTGCATGTAGAACAGAAGAAGATGAAAAGAACATTACATTGCATGTAAAACCATGAAAAAGAAAATGAAAAGAACATTACATTGTATGTAAAACCGTGAAAAAGAAAAGCAGAATAGAAATTGCATGCAACAGATGCATCATGCATGCTAAATAGTGTATTTGGATTTGTGTGTCATTTACAAGTAAATGACACAATAGGTTAAGGGAGGATTGTGACACTATTTAGCTATGGCAATTGGCTAATTAATTAATCATAGAAATTAAAAACGGGAAATACTTAAGGCGAGAAAGCGCTAGATCAAAAGACATACCGAGCGACATTATTTTTTTTTTAACAGAAGAAAAATGGTTAAAAGACTTTATTTCAATTACAAAAGAAAGATATTTTTCTTTTCGCAGAAGACGAAAAATTGGTAAGAGAAGCAGGTCGGTACTGTCAGAATTAATTAATGCCATGATAAGAGAGTAAACACGGGTAAAAGAATAACAAATTCACCACACACGTAGCAATAATAAAAATTTCGATTCGGCCAGATGCATGTAAACAAGAGATAAATCGAAATTCGGGTATCTTAAAAAAACCGACGGGTAAGCCAGCCGTATCTTGATATGAAAAAAAAGAATAATTGTTTTTGCCTGTTCAAACTGTTCGCGACAGACTTTCGGTCGCCAAGAAGAGGGTATCTAGACAGTTGGGACGAGAAAGACAAAGAGATTAGTCTCCAGGTAGGATCGACCACCCAGTTAGAAGTTGACTGCGATCATTAATGAGTCGGTAGAAATTCTATTAAGTGGATTTTGGGTGGCTCAGGATAAGATATGATAAAAAGAATTTTTAATTATGACAATGTGAACTTCATAAAAATTCTGGCCGATAGAAAAGAAAGAAAGAAAAAGGAAGGGAATTTTTTTCTCGGGCGAAAATGTAAATTAATGTCAGTCTAGCCACACCCACACCACCAAGAGATCATTGGCTGAGTGGTAGCATGGGTGATAGGCGGAGGTGATTGTATGAGAAAGAAGGAGAATCTTGCCTACGAGAAGGTTGGTGTGAGGTACCAGTATGAGAAGGGAGGAGTTTAGGAGGATGATTCTCCACCGACTTCTCCTCACAGAAGGGGGAGAACCCCTCTAAAACAGAAATTAATTGACTTCCAAAAATGGGAAGTGATAAATTTTCCTGTCCGAAGACAAAGAGAATCCTTATTGGGGATTTGGAATTATCGAAGAACCCAAACCACGTCCGGCCCCACAGTGGGTTTAGGTCGACGTCCATATAAACGAACGTCCCCGGGCGTTCAAGCGTAGTTTGAAGAAGTTTGCAGTTCATTCAGTTCCAGTTGAATTGGAGACCGTGCCTCGCAGAAGCTGACCACAAGGTTCCACGTCTTTTCGACTTTAGACTTCCCACCAAAAGCAAGATAAGACAAACACGGTTATTTAAAGTCAGAAACTATTTTTAGATTGTAAGTATACTGAACGGTGATCGTACGGGAACCGGTGTTTCAACGTGATGTGGCCGTACTCCTTATAAATAAAAAATATCTACATAATATTTTATCCAATGCGTTAATTATACACAGAAGTAATTTCAACCACAATTTCGATCTCAAAAATCCTGTCGTTGTTGGGAGAGAAAATAACTTACTGAGATGGAAAGTTCAGAAAAGTGCATTAATAGAAACTTGCCTAAACATAAAAATACGCCTCAGAATTTTCAAATATCTCTTCACTTAAAAGAAATGCTTCTTTCTCAAGCCAACATATTTATGTACGACCATAGAATTATAAAAAAAAAGGAAAATGATTACTCATGACTATTTAATGAAAAAAATAACTTACTTATAGAATTATTATTCACTTTCGTTTGACACACGAAACGATGCCAGCATCTCACTATTCTATTGCTGTTACTATGGCAGATGTTCGGACGAGTTACATCCCTTAGTTCCACTAGTTCAGACCTACACAGTTAGGATTTGATAAACAATGTTCATGATGTCAAATCATTCCCTTTGTGCGCAATTAGCATTCAGCTTCTTCCCCACAACTGTTACTTAGAACTCCCGAGAGGATACTTTCCTGACATATACAGTTTTGGTCTCTTCAACTCTAGGATCAACCGTTATCTATCCTACATATCCTCATAATGTGAACTTCTTATTTTCCCATTCCTTACTCTCCCACCCACCTTACAACAAATCTCACTCTGTAATACTCTACCTTGAAAAGCCATTGGGTTAATTAACCGTAAAAAATAAAAACATATCAACATTTAAATCACTTACCGTATTCCATAGTTTCCCTTTCCTTGACGTCGAGAGATTTTCGAATATTTTCAAAGTGTTCTAATTCATAATGCTGGACGATATTTTTTCTCAATGATACTTTTTTTTCTGTGCATATAAATCTTGGTTTCTCGATAAACTTTCCACGTTTGCCTTTGATAAAATTGTGTCAAGGAACGAAACGTGTCGACATAAAACATTTGCCATACATTTATTTGCATTTTAATTTCTACACGCACACAGGCGCGCGCGCACACGCACGCACACAGATCTATATAATTGTGTATTTGGGCAGAAATCCCTCTTTTATTCAAGTTTCATTAAATACGGCTGACAAGGTACTGAAATTAAGCTTTTTATTATTTTTTTTCTTGCATTCAGTGTTTTCTTTTCTGGATATAAAGTGTGTAAAAACTGTTCAAATGTTCTACATATCCGTAGCACTTTCAGATATTCTGTCAGGCATTTTGTAACTGAATATCTAGATTTTTATATATATTTATAGGGATGAGAATGCTTGTTGTTTTTTTCGGATCCGAATACGGTCAGCAAGTTGTGATCGTATTCATCCTTTGATATTATTGGGAGTTGGTTTCTTTGTTTTTTTATTATTAATGTCTCCATTATTTTCAACCGTTTTTTGCATTTTGATAACGTTATTAGGATCGGGTTTTCGAAAAACATGTTGCACAAATACATACATATATCTATATATATATATATATATATATATATATATATATATATATATATATAATTTAAATAAAAACAGACCACTTTAAAGTTCCATATAATAAATTATTTCACCACAGCCGTTTTAAAGGACCGCGGATCATCAGATTTTACTTCCAAAAGTTGAAACGAAAATATATATATATATATATATATATATATATATATATATATATATGTATGTATGTATGTATATATATATATATACATATATATATATATATATATATGTATGTATATATATATATATATGTATGTATATATATATATATATATATATATATATATATAAGTAACTATGCTCGCGTGTGTACGGTCAATATTGGAAATTAATATTTAATCAAGAAATTTGTCAGGCAAAGCACGTTTATTTAGAATTCCAACATGACGAACAAATAAATACAATTTAATAAAAAGAAATAACATAATTAGTGGAGCTAAAATGATTTTTTTAAATATCAGGTTTCATTTTTGGATGCAACACAGCTATAATTAACTCATCAAATGTTATCGTTCGTCGGACAGTCGTTAAAATAACCCCCAGGAAATGTAAATATACCGTTAAATATTTATCACTCTATGGGATTTGTGAAAAGCCTGTAACTTTCATTTGAAGAGCCCAAATAGTTATACTAAATGTGATGCTATACACAGAGACAACAAATTGAAATAAATTTTGGCATTTATTTATCGTTTTTAACGATAAAAATGTTTGCTTTTTTGTTTTGTTTTGCTTTTTCTGTTTCTTTCTTTCTTTTTGTTTTGTTTTGATTTCTTATTTCAACTAAAGCCGATGCTATATTCTGCTTCTAATCAAATCTCTTTCTGATTCACGCCGCATCAACATGGGTCGCCCGGATGTGAATGCTACGAAAGCAAAATAAAAAAAAATCGCTTACCAAGCCTCACAGCAGGCTCACAAGACAACCCCCACCCAATATAATTTAAAGGGAGCCAATCATAAAAATTGCCGTTAAAGTAAAAGCGTGACAAAAGGCGCTGAGTCATGTATTCACCCTGACTGCTTAAAAGGACCCGTTCGCGACATCCAAGGCAATCGCAGGCGTGTAGACAGTCTCCGATACCACCAGTAACCTCGGTTAAACGGCTTGACACAAGCTTCAATGCCAGGCTCTAACGTCTCCCTCATCCTCCAGGTCGCTTCCCTCACCCACGAAGACTCTCCGTCTTGATTCTCTATATCGGCAATACAAAGAATTTTATTTTAGCATATCTTGTCACCTTCTCCTGCTGCCTCATTACTTTGTTATTTTCGTTTGTTCTCGTGCAACCGTACGCGTTATATATTATCAATAAGTAAGACAAGAAATAAATTATGAAACAAAAAATATAACGTAACTCAGCTTATAATTGTGGAAAGGGAATACGTAAGGTAAATAAACATCACACAAATAAAATTTTGATTTGTTAAATTTTACAAATTATCACAACTCACGGTACCAATTAGTGTTGTAGATGCATCGCAAGTACTGCAGCCGTAATGGCGTGTCTAAGGTCAAGATAATTTGGCAGAACCCATCTCTTTTCAGGCTAGTTTTGAATCCAGTTATCCTTCTCATAGAATGGTAACCACCCAAGGTTGGAGAGGCCAGTCTGCCATGATATTTAACCCATAACTGGAGGGAGAAACAGATTCATGCCTTCCCCGAGGCTATTTGCGTGAAAGTGTGAAATTAGCCCGGAATTTAAACCTGGTTCTCTAATTCGATTTTCCGCATCGGCATTCGTTGCACTACTCACACATCCTTGCAAAATTTACAAATTAAAGAATATCAACTTTACTCACCTATTCGAAGGTGAAGTTATTATCATAAGAAAAATGTTTCGATCAAATAATTTCTGTCCATTATTTTGGCTGACATGGGATATCTTAGATTAGTTGATAATTTTTTTTCTACAATAACATAATCAAAATGGAAACAACGTCTCGAATAAATTAAATAAGCGTATACTGACAATTCATCTCCAAAATTAAATGCGAAATTGAAGAAAAAGCTATATATATTTTTTGATTGATTAATTCGTTTTCTACGGCTTATCAACCCTCTGCAACCGTCCTGAGTATGACGATAAACTACATCCGAGACCTGGGTAAAACGATAAACTACGTCCGACAGCAAGGCCTCTGATCAGGAGGTTTTGAGTAACGTGGAACCACCTCTTAATTGCTGATGTTCCAAGGTCCACTCTGACTCGGAGTGGTAGCACCTGTTAGGGTCCCCGCTATGGGCAAATAGTTAACCCCCAAACTGGGGTCAAAACACTGAAAGTGTAAAAATAGGTTTTAATATCAGAAATACTTTGTAAAACATTATTACCAGCAATATATTTTTAAAAAATATTACCAGCAATACATTTTTGAAAAAATATTACCAACTATACATTTTTTTGATAAAAATAATACCAGAAATAGATTTTCGAAGGAAAAACTATTACCAGCAATACATTTTTAGGGAAAAAATATTGGTAGTAATAAAAGTTTTGTCGGCATTAAATAAGCCATTAGGGTGTTATGCCGTAATACAAAACAAACCGAACCAAACCCTTTGCAAATTTTTAAACTCAGAAAAGTCATTTTAATAATTCTTTTGGGGATAATAACGTTTTAGTGATACAAGTCTTACTAATTAACCTATAGCAGGGGAGAAGAAGTGAATTCATTCAAGGGTATTTGCGCGTAAGTGAATATAATGAAACCAACAGGAATTGGAACTCGGCTCTCCGATTAACAATTCCGAACCACTGTCAATGACACCACCTGCACATCCAAGCTTACAGTACCTGGTATTCTGAAACTGTAACCGATCTAGGTACTCACCAGGCTCGACATTTCTTAACTTCGACGATAATACAGAAACCGGTGTTTCAACGTGATATGGCCGTACGCCGCTCATCCAAGCTTGCTGCACCTGGTATTCCTAAGCGGTTATCCATCTAGGTACGGATCAGACTCGACGTTGCTTAACTTCGGTGATCGTAAGGGAACCGGTCATATGACCGTAAGCCGATTTATTTGAATGACGAAACAATTATAACAGCTATCATGATAAATATGGAAGGTAATTTAGAAAACTCTTAGTTTGACTAGAATAAAGCAATGGCCAACGATTTATCTGAAGACTCCATCTTAAAATAAAAATAAGTTTTCCAAATTCTCTCATAGATTTACCATTTCGTCTGGTCGTTTTTATTGTTTCTGCAGTTTTCTTATTATGTCTTCTAGCAAAACATGTTGTCATTTGTGTGTCTTATAAGAGTGTGCCCACAAATAACTGGCAAAACGGACTTCCAATCAGTTGTTAACTGATGCAAGGAATTGCTTGTAAATTTGAACATCTCCAAAACGACATGTTATCTTTTAATCTCCTCAGATAACCTTTTTTGCCTTCCATCAGTATGACAGATGCTAACACCCAGGAAAGCAATTCACTGCACCCTCTTGGTCTCAAGTTTGTCACTGAGTGGAGTGATTATATTGAATCAATTGATAGGTCTGCTGCTAGGAATGTTGGTTTACTGTGTCGTGCCAGATAATGTTTCTCATCAGAATCCATTTTGCATATTTATAAAGCTACCATTCGTCCAGACATCAAATATTGCTGCCATAACTTGTCTGGTGCTCCTGCTATATATCATGTATTTTTCAACAACATCCGAAGAAGGATCTGTAATTTAATCGGTCCTGACCTGGCATCTCGACTTTAGTCAGTTTCTCACCTTCCCTCTGTCGTTTCTATATTGGCAATTTTTCTATTGAGCTTTCTCCCTTGGTACCGCAACAGCATGAATTTAAACTTACTACTAGATTGGCATCTAGGTCTCAACCTTTTATTGCTGAATTAGCTTGATGTAACCTTAACTTCAATTATCATAGTTTCTTTTCTCGCACTTCTCACCTGTGAAACTCTCTTCCAGTTTTTTGTTGTTTTTTTTTGTTTTGTTTTTTTGCTTCTCTGACGCCTACAATCTTCAAAAGTTTAAATCCAACATCAATCGCCATCTTCTGTCTTCTTGAAACCTGTTATTTTATTATCCTTTCTTTTCACTGAAGTCTTCTCACTCTCTTTCACTCTCAGTAACCCCGGGCGTCTTAGTGACATTATCGCCTTGCTTGAAGTGAAATGATTAAAAAAAACGACTAGTTTTCTTAAAATTCGTCTCTCTGTATAGTTTGAATAAATCTGCATGCTTGCTATATGTAAATTTCTGGTCTCGTTTACTTGCTCAAATCAGTTTATGTCCAGATTCAGGTGGATTGCTCCCAGTATATACGAGATGGGGCTGAAAAGTTCAGAGGCAGACTATGAGGGTAGTGATGTAATGCTGTGAAATTTTGCATCCATTAAACTCTTCTTATTAATAACTGCATTGTTTTTTACAACTTTTTTTTAAGCGTATCACCCCAAGCAAGGCTGGAGGCCACTATCACGCAAGGGGTTATAGAAGGGTTGGAGGAAGAGCAGATAGGAGTGGTAAAGGAGAGGATGTGGAGTAAAAAAAAGACAGTGGGTCGATCAAGGCAAGGGGGTTACAGAAGATTTGGAGCGAGAGCAGATAGGAATGAAAGGTGAAAGGATGTGGAGAAGGGAAGTGGATAGATCAAGGCAACTGGAGATGTCGATTGACGCTACACTTAGAAGATTGTATTTGTCAGGGAAACAGTAATAGGGAAGGGAGTTCCACAGGTGAGATGTGCGAGACATGAAGCTATTGGAGTAGAAGAGACGTCTACATCTAACAGTTTCAACGGTGAAGGGGTGAGAACGGGATGTCAGCCTCGTAGGACGTTTAAATTCATGAGGCCTAGGGACAAGCGAAAGCAGCTCCTCGGAGCAATTACCGTGAAAGTATTTGTAAAAAAGACAGAGCGAGGCAACGTCGCGTCTGTGAGAGAGCGAATGCAGACGAGATGACAGATCAGGGCCAATCACATTGCATATCCGTCTCTGGATCTTATCAAGAACCCTGAGGCAAACAGCAGGGGCCCCAGACCATATATGGCAGCAATACTCCATGCATGGGCGAATGTTCGATTTATAGACTTGGAGGATCGATTCCGGGGAGGCTAAATTGACATCTGACTGTTCAGAGAACCTTTCAGCCCACACTTGAATTGTAGATTATGACAAATGTTCTTACTGTACATGTTAGGGACAAAAATCTCATTAATACAAGAAAAAATATTTATTAATAATTAAAAACAATTTCACATTAATAACTTCATGTTAACAGCCGTATATCTCGTAAGGCCTGGCTGAATAGAAGCAGTCTTGTCAATAGTTATTTCAAGAATATCTCAGGTGCTCAATTCTTAAACGACGAGGAATGTATGCAAAAATGGCGTGTAGAACATGAACTTGGTGTTGCGGTCTTCGCGCTTTGCGTCGTCTTCTATCCTACAGCTGATGGCTAGGCGTGCCCTCAACTCTCTTGATGTCTTATCGAACAGCCTGTCGCCAGCTGATATGATCACCGGCAAACTGCGCCCAGTTACGTTCCTTCCCTGAACACTAAAATCTTATCCTCGAGTCAGTCAATTGTTATCTATCCTCCATATCCTCGTAATTTTCACTTCCTACCTCCTCCTCTTTCTCTCATATCACACTTCATTCATTATAAGCACATAAACGATCACTCTCTACCTTGATTGGCACTCGAATCTAGCATTGGATATACTTATGGCATCAAACACGTTCGGAAATATCTAAACTGTCAGCCGTCTACCACCGCTTTCTCCGATCGATAGTGGGTTCGAGTGAACGAAGCCTGTATGTCTTAACGATGACCATCGTTTTTCGAACCTTACGAATTGGCGCTACAGAATCACAAAGAACTGATCATTTGAGGACTTTCAGCGGCAGCAACAACTAAAATGGATAGCACATGTAACTTGAAGAGAAAATAAAGACATAATAAAGATGTTGATTTTCCACACGACTTCAAACAAAAGGTTAAGGGGGAAGCTCCCATCAATAATAGAAAGTTCGATAACAGTTACTGAACTTGAGAAACCGATGTTCCTTTAAAATTCTTTTAATAGAAAGATTTTATTAATTTCAAACGAAAGTATCACTAGCTGATCGATCAACGAATACCGAATGTTTCCTTATAAGGAAAGGGTAAATATTATCATTACTATTAAAGTGCCGTACAGGGCGGTCCACTGGGCGTTGTCCTGGGGCCAGCTTACTGCACATGACTTCTTTTGGTATGCGACCATTATTTACTCGATTAACATGACCTAACAGTCGTCGCTGGTAGAGACGTAAGCTTAAGAATTCCGATCGCTCCATCACGGTGGTGTTTACGAATTTGTCTCACCACGTGACCCTGAAGATGTGGGAAGATGAAAACATTCCAAAAGGTTCTTTTGTCTCGCGTAAGTTGCCTAAGATTTACTGACACACTGCAGAGGACTGAAGATACGTACCAGGTGTAAACTGACTGTTTTTTCACACACTCTTGCTTAATCTGTTCAACACAAGCAGCGTTGGAGAATTAACTATTGCTGCCCTACACGCAAACCGCTAGTGGCCCGCTGGCGGGCCGGCGATGAAAACGCCAGCGGTCCTCTTGTGGCAGCCACCAGTGGGCCTCTAGCTGTCCGCTAGTGGTAACATTGCAGAGACGAACACGCCGGCGGTCCGACAGCGAGCCACCAGCGGTAAAAGCTAGTGGCATGACATCCAGTGGCAGATTGGTGGCTTGCGTGCAGGATGGTGATTGCGGAGATGAGTGAGTGATCACTGACCTCAAGTACCTCACTGTCGAGGTACAAGGTGGTCCGAAAGTTTTGTCACCCTCTACCAAATAATTCAGTAATGAAAACAGTAGAATAACTAATACAGTAATACAAAGCACATGTACTGGATTCAGTTTACTCACTTTCATTGACGCTGTCACACATCGAAAAGTCCTGTATGAACAACATTTTCGTGTCAGCCATCTGAAATAGAAAATTATGTTATGTGACAAAACTTTCGGACCACTTTTGACACAATTTCGGTTTTCTTTATACTACAAAGGTGGGT
>OZ038486.1:126600404-126677904 GCA_964036315.1 Acanthosepion esculentum | reverse complement strand
GTTTAGACAGAAAATTCTCTTTTAGGCATGTCTGATTGAATAAATTACAGACATTATGTCTGCTAATTTTTCACAAAATCCGTTCATACTCACGAATAACCTTCTGTGTATTGATGTTAAAGAATGAGAGAAATGTGCTATAGCTGTTTAAATTTCTTTTATTTTCATTTCCCAAGTACTTTCGATCTTCTTCTAAGATCATCTTCAGGTGTGCAAGTAGTACAAAGCTATGTGTTCATTAATACAAGTATCTCTCTCTCCCTCCCTCTCTCTCTCTCTCTCTCTCTATCTATCTATCTATCTCAATCTATTTCTCTCTCTATCTATATATTTCTCTCACTCACTCTCTCTCTCTCTCTCTCTTTATATATATATATATATATATATATATATGGGAAGGTATCGTGTTCCATATTTGTATAGGCATAAAGATAAATGCGTAAGTGTGTGCGCGCTCGCGTTTATATGTGCAGATGGATTTTTATTTTAATATTTCAAGCAGCTTAAAATTCTCTCACACTCACACATGCACTATATACAGTGTGGTCCGAAAGTCTGGTCACCCTACATAATATAATTTTCTATTTCAAATGGCTGACACGAGCTCCTACAGACTTTCTCAATGTATGACAAGAACAATGAAAGTGAATAAACTGAATCCAGTACATGTGTTTTGTATTACTGTATTACTTTTTCTATTGTTCGCATTACATTTTGGTAGGCGGTGACAAGACTTTTGGACCACCCTATATATATATATATATATATATATATATATATATATATATATATATATATATATATATATATAATTTTTCCGGTTCATTCTAAAGTCTTTTCATTGTCTCTCATTCCCAGTTGTCCCTTGTGTCTTAGTGACATTATCGCTTTGCTTGGAGGGAACTGATTAAAAAAAATTACCTGCTCTGCATAAAGAGAAGGGAATCATCGTAATACTCTTCGTCTGCCATTCAACTGACATGAAGTGGAGTGATTATATTGAATCAATTGTTACGTTTACTGCTAGGAAAGTTGGTTCGCTTTGTCGTGAGAAACAAGTTTTTTCGTCAGAATCCATCTTATAGACTTATAAAACTACCATTCGTCCAAGTATTGAATATTACTGCCATGTCTGGTCTTTTAATCCTGGTATTGGGTTGGTGCATAATTGTCAGACGTTTTTTTAAACAATATTTATTATGAAAAAGAAACATAACAATTCAGCAATAACATGATTATCGACACGCATTTTTATAACCTTAAAATAAAATATTTTTATTGTAAAAAGTAAGCAAAACAGCAATTTTTATTAACAAATAACTCGCCTGCAAAAACGCCTGATAATTATGCACCACCCCAATATATATCACAAGGTTCTCCACAAAATCCAAGGAAGGATCTGTAATGTTATTGGCCCTAACCTGGCATCTCGGCTTCAGTCACTTTTCCACAGCTGTGACGTGGTCTTTTCTATAAATATTTTCATTGTAATTATATTGATAATCTTTCCGCCTTAATAACTCGACCGCATGAATATAAATTTACTGCTAGCTTGCTAACGAGGTTTCACCGTTTTTGAATTATATTATCTTGGCCGATCCTAACCTCCAGGAGAGCAACTCATTTGGGCCTTATTGGTCTTATGGTTTCCACTGGCATAACGAGCATTAATTATATTAAATCGGTTGTCGGGACTGCTGCCAGGAAATTTGATTCACTGTGTCGGGAAAGACAATTTTTCTTGCTAGAATCCATCTTGTACATTTATAAATCTACCATTCATCAGTGCGTTGAATATTGCCGCCATGCCTGATCTGGTGCGCAATGTTCTAGGTTTCGGATTTGTTGAAGAGACGGTAGCTTCGTATATGGAAGAATTTGGTCGTGAATTTCTTGGTTCAGTAATTGTTCGTTCAATACCTGGGCCAATTAATAAAGACTTAAATTCAGTGGAAACAGAGCGAGCAATAATAGAGCAGTACTTAAAAGAACAAGTAGAGGTAACCGATTAAGGAAAACAACCTACTAATCCCGTAAATTCAATAAAGGGTTCACTTCAAAATTCACAGCAGGTTTCCCAGATCGATACACATGGGAAGAAGACTGGAGAGCATTACTATAGGTCTCGAGATTCGCGTCGAAATTATAAGGGTTTGTAATGTTATTGGACTTATATGACTTCAGTGATTTTCACACCGACGTGACTTGATCTTTTCTATAAATATTTTCATTGTAATTATATTGATAAACTTTTCGCCTTAATTCGTAATTATATTGATAAACTTTTCGCCTTAATTCGTAATTATATTTATAAACTTTTCGCCTTAATTCGTAATTATATTGATAAACTTTTCGACCGCATGAATTTAAACTTACTACTAGCTTGATAACTAGGTCTCGCTGTTTTACTGTTGAACTAGTTAGATGCGGCCGTATGTTCTAGTTTAGTAGTTTCTTTTCTCGCACTTCTCACATGTGGAACTCTCTTCCAGAAATTGCTTCTCTGCCACCCATAATCTACAAAAATTTAAATGCAATGTCAATCGCCATGTTCGCTCTACATAAAACCTGTTCTTGTGTTGTCTTTTCTCCTCCCAAAAGTTTTCTTATTCTCTTTCACTCCCAGTAACCCATTGCGTATTAGTGGCATTATCGCCTTGCCTGGGGTGAAAGAAATTAGTAAGAAGAATGCTCAATTCAGAAAACCTCATCCTGATCAATATCATCTTAATCTCTTCAAGTCCATGGCCAATTAATATCTTTCCTACATGTCCTTATAACCTGCACTTCTTACGTTCATCCAACATCATTCAATAACCCTTAACCTTGAGTGATTTTGGGACTTGTAGTCGAATAATAGTAAAAAAAAAAAAAAGCATTATTTGAAACTGCAGTTTTTATCTAGGATTGAACCTTAACCACTGATACCATTGGGAGATACGCAATTATCACAACCATCAGGACAATGGATTTATATAATCATATCATTTTCTAATTGTTTTTAACTTATAACTATATGACTAGTTCGTGTCATGAAAAAGATTCGAGTGCATGTAGTTATAAAATTAATTTATATAAGTAATGGTATATTAGTTACAGAAATACCTTTGTTAGAATTCATTTGTCTCTTTTTGGAAAAAAAATCCTCGTTAAATGCAATTTGCGCGCTTAATGCTTCCAGAATTTTCTTTTTTTTTTTTTTTTCTTTTTTCAGTGGTTACAATCATCTTATTTCGTGCGGCTGGAAGACCTTTTCCGGAAATCTCAGATACACTTCTTGCTTCAGACGAGATTACGCGTCATTATCGAGTTTTTTTGCTTAATATAGGTGACGTAAAAGAAAAAGTTTTTAATTGTTAACTTCTGCGCCTAAATCTATTGAAAAAAAAGCAGATATGCTGAAAAATTGTGGGCTTAATGTCTCTGAAGGAAAACCTCTAAAATAACAAATATACGTCGTAAAAAAAAAGTCAAACGTCTTTTATATAATTCTACAAGATAACCAAAATGACATGTCCCTGTCATGTCACATAAACACGCGGTGACGATAGTGAGTGACAATTTGCGTAAACAACTCGTCCATAATTATCGCCCAGGTATTAATAACTTTAATAAATTGGCCGCCATAATTCTGTCAGATAATTTTTCTCTTTGTTTTTTATTCATTTTTATTTATTAGATTCTTAACAAAATGCAAATAAGAATCTGCAATGTTATCGGTCCTGATCTGGCATATCGGTTTCACTCACGTCCCACGATCGCTAAAGATACTGGTAAAATGATCGGTTCCTTACAATTTTTGAGATCATATTTATAAGTCTACCATTCATCCATTCATTGAATATTGCTGCCACATCTGGTCCGGTGCTCCTGCTACATATTTAGAGATTCTTGATAAAATACAAAGACTAATCTGCAATTTTATTGGCCATGAACTGGCATTTCGGCTTCAGTCACTTCCCCGCTGCTATATCATAGCTTCCCTGTGCCTTTTCTATAAATATTTTCGTGGTAAATGTTCTGATAAGGTTTCCTCTTTGGTACCTCGACTATACGAATTTAAACGTACTATTAGATTGGTAGCTAGGTCTCAACATTTTACAGTTGAAATGGCTACATGTAACCGTCAGTTCTCTCTTCCTGAAACATGTTCTTTTATTGTCCTTTCTTCTATCTAAAATATTCTCATTCCCTTTCATCCCAGTTCTAAGAGTTTCCTCTCTTGCAATCCTCGCTTGTGGAACTTTCTTCCGGCTTCTTGCTTTCCTATTAAGTTTGATCTTCAAAATATTAAATGCAATATCAATCGTCAACTTCTGTCTTCCTAATTCCTGTTGTTTTATTGTTTTCTCTCCTTAATAATGTTTTAATGCTCAGATTCTTTCATATTCAGTAACCCCGTGTGTGTGTCATAGTGGCTTTATAGCCTTGCTTGGGAATGATACTATATTTTTTGCATTTTTTTTTTTTTTGCATTTTTTTAACTCTACACTCTTATATATGACGATTAATTAGTCATTACCACAATTAATATACTAAATGAATTTCCAGCCATTATGGTAACACTTTCTGAATATTTTTTAGCTGTAAAGGTGTAAGTTCCTTTTTGCCGATGTAACTTTTCCCAGTAAACAACTTTACTTGAAATGTTCACAGAAATGCATATGCGTCAGATATAGAGAAATGTCATACATTTAAATAAGTATTGTATATATTTTTTTTTGAGAATTAATAATGAAAATTTATTGAACAAAGTAACTAATAATAACAAAACAAAAGTCATTGAAACAAAGCAAGTTCAGTCGACCAATGATGACAATTCCAGAACAACGTAACTATAAACAATTTTTTCTATCCTCTGCCAGCCGCTATGATAGAGAAAGCATTACCTCGAACCATCGCCAGTGAGACACGCTGCAAGAGCCACTCCGTTTCGCGAGGCTCGTTCCTTAATCGAGACGCAATCGCGCCAATCCTCTGAAGGAACACCATCGAACGAGGGCCAATAACACCTGAAGTCTACACTGCCACAGGAGTAAAAAAAAAATCTGTCAGCAAGAGAAGAATATTTAGCTATTTTTTTTATCTCTGCGTCTCGGGCGACGAACCCCGGCTCAACCGCGGACCTGATCAAATTACCGGCCGAAAATGTATCTGCACAGGTTATTATATCTTATTATTACTCATAGTTTACAGAATAAAAGGAAGTACAAAACTCCAAGAATTTGGCGTGTATTTTCAGTTGCTTGTTTCGAAGAGTTGGCATTTTGAATTGACTGACTACGATCTGCTGCAAAGTCACGTATTGATCTGCTTCCAAGGGATACAAATGCAATATTTTTGAATTTACTAGAACCAACGACGAGTGAATGAGAAATCTATTTTATACCATTTTTATTTTATTAATTATCTTGTTTTATATTTATATTTTTTAACCATTTTCCTAGAGTGTGGCTCCTTGATACTGTGTGGCTATTTTATATATCTCTGAAATTGTTACACTTTAGCTATTATTATTACTATTATTATTATTGGAAAAAAATTCCTTTAAAATTTATTCTTTTGTACATTGCTTGCTGGGTGCCAAACAAGAACTTAAGCAAGAGATGAGTAACTGTAGCCAAACACTCCACAAAATATAATGCAAAAAATCATCAGTTACATCTTACCAATATCTATACTGACAGAGTTCTCCATTTTACAGCAGTACCAGTTAATACTTTCTTTTGAACTTCTCGCAAAGGTTTACCAGGTATCATGCTTTGAAATTTTTTGTTCGCTTCACAGGAGAGTAAAACAACTACTACTCCTACTCCCATTCTTCCTCTTCCTACTACTACGATTATTACTTTTTATTCTTTTTCTCTTTCTTCTTCTTCTTCTTCTTCTTCTTCTTCTTCTTCTTCTTCTTCTTCTTCTTCTTCTTCTTCTTCTTCTTCTTCTTCTATCATGACCTTACCCACTGACCAATTGAAGGTGGGATGGACACATTTTACATCGATAAAACCTTTCGTAAGGTGTGGGCTGTACTCGCGAGAACCATCTTTTTTTTTTTTTGTATTTCTTTAATTCGTGGGCTTCCAGGAATCCCTTCAATGAGTCTACTGGAATCTTTTCCAACCAATCCGAAGGATCCAACTACAGCAGGAATTGTTGATGCGCCGCCGCATTATTATTCTATCGCTTTGGTTTTCTCCTGTCTTTTTTCTCATTTGTTCTTTTGGAATTTCTTTACTTCGACTGTTTTTATCCCCATTCTTTTGGGGGGTTTTTTTCTCTTTCTATCTATTACGTTTTCTTTATTCATTCTTTCCTATCTTTCTTTATTTCATTCTTCCTTCATTCTTTTTTCTCTTTCTTTCCGTCTGTCATTCTTTAGTTATTTATGTATTTATTTCTTCCATTCATGCCTTTTTTTCTCACTCTTTATTTCATTATTTCTTTCTTTGTGCCTTTCATTTTGCTTTCGTTAGATCACTTTTTTTCGGCGTGCAGGCGTGTGTGTTGGTTGTTGTCGCACGTGCGCACCCTCATATCCCCTTGGTGGCCGGCAGGGTGGTGGCAACGACGACAAGCTGGCTGGCATGCACCTGTTTTGCGACTTTTCGTCCAAAACTGAAAAAAAGACTTTTTCGATAATTTTTGCTTTTCTTTCTTCTGATATCATTCATTATTTCGATTTTCATTTCTCTTCACATTTTCTTAATTCTTTACCTGTTAACGTTTTACTGTAAAAGACAGAATATAAAAAACAGAATGTAAAAGACAGAATATATGCTGACTTCACTCGTTACAAATATAGTTACAATATTCTGATGGTTACCAGGTAATAAATAATGTTCAGATTTCATATTATCAATTGTATTTGGGTTTTAAGTAGGGAACTTATTTAAAGCATTTGTATGTTTTTCGAAGCAAATGTATAGCCATACATATCCTTCTGCTTCTTTTTCATTTATGTGCCGTGACCCTTCACAGCAAAGGCAGCGATCGTAGCCCTCCACATCTTCCTATTCTTTATAGTTCTAAACGATGTATATCGATCAATTATCATACTCCAGTACCTGTTCTGCCATCCATTTACACAAACTCGTTAGGTAGGTTGCTCACGTCTCTCCACAACATCCTACAGGGCAAATGGTAATGGTAATATTAGCCATTTCCTTATAAGGAAACATTCGACATTTATTGATCGAGCATTTATTGACTGTCGGCTGAAATTTATAAAATCTTTCTCTTAAAAAATTCCAAGGAAAATAGGTTTCTCGAGTCCAGTAGATGTTATCGCTCTTTCCAGTGTAGATGGAGAATACCTTCTTAAACTTTTCAAAAAAATATGTTTCTCCGATCCAGTAGTTGTTATCGCTCTTTGTAGTATAGATGGAGGCTACCTTCCTAACCTTTTCAGGAAAATGGATTTCTCAAGTCCAGTAGCTGTTATAGCTCTTTCCAGTATAGATGGAGGTTGCCTTCTTAAACTTTTCAGGAAAATAGGTTTCACTAGTCCAGTAGTTGTTATCACTCTTTCCAGTATACATGAAGGCTACCTTCCTTACTTTTTTAGGAAAATAGGCTTCTCATGTCCAGTAGCTGTTATCGCTCTTTCCAGTACTGATGAAGGCTACCTTCCTAACTTTTTTAGGAAAATAGGCTTCTCATGACCAGTAGCTGTTATCGCTCTTTCCAGTACTGATGGAGGCTACCTTCCTAACTTTTTTAGGAAAATAAGTTTCTCGTGTCCAGTAGCTGTTATCGCTCTTTCCAGTACTGATGGAGGCTACCTTCCTAACTTTTTTAGGAAAATAGGTTTCTCGTGTCCAGTAGCTGTTATCGCTCTTTCCAGTATTGATGGAGGCTACCTTCCTAACTTTTTTAGGAAAATAGGTTTCTCAAGTCCAGTAGCTGTTATTGCTCTTTCCAGTATTGATGGAGGCTACCTTCCTAACTTTTTCAGGAAAATACGTTTCTCAAGTCACGCATGATATCCATTTTAACATTTTCTACTGTTGAAAGTCCTCAAGTGATGTATTTTCTGTTATTTGATACAGTACTTTGTTTGTGATTCTTTAGCGTTAGTCTACAATGCTCGAAAAAATGTGCTCTTCACCAAGTTCTGCAGATTTCATTCGTCCGGATCCATTTTAACCATTGATCTTAGAAAGTGGTTATATACAACAAACAGTTTAAATATTTCTTCACTGGTTTGGCGCCGTGCAGGTTTGCCTGACTAAGGACTCTGAGAGCAGAAGGAATGTTGACCCTTTTAATTCGCGCAGTCATTTGCGTGTCTTATAATTAAGATGTAAACAAAGTCAATCCGTCACAGAATTCAGAAAATTCACACCCAAGAGGTCCAAACCACTCAACTTTCAGTTCAAGTCATCAGAGTTCTGACTATTGGTTGGCCATTTAGGGTCAGTCCATGCATTCTGTAACAAAAGCTTCGTGAGGGAGTCAGTTTAGTCACTGATGAGCCAATTATGTAGCAGGTTGTACTGTGTTACATGGTACCACTTGCAGAGTGACTTGGAGTAAAATAAGACCCGTCAAAGGATGGATTAAATCTTTTTGTAAGATCAATAGCCATTTAGCACAATGGGGAGGACTGGGAGTTCTATAGCTATGGATGCGGCCAGTGTGGTGATGACACGGCATCGCTGAGCGGAGAAATTTCTCGACTAAAATCAATGACGGGGTCAGCTGATTCCCCCGATAGAATCAACAGCCAAATGTCTGTGACTAAAGTGAGTCTTTAAGTTGTATCAGCTGTGGCTTGATATGGAGGGGGATGGTCTCCGACAGGTCTATTATTCCAGGATTCGCTTCGCTATGCATGAATGAATATTTGTGCGCCGTTCAACCCAGATATGTAAAAGGAACAAGCGAGGTACTCAGCTATGCAGCGACACTACAACACCCCGTCGTGGAACTGATGATCACGATGATGATGACGACGACGATGATGATGATGATGATAATGACGACGATAATGATGGTGGTGTTGACGCGACGACGACGACGATGATGATGATGATGATGATGATGATGATGATGATGATGATGGCGGTGATGACGCGACGACGATGATGATGATGACGACGATGAAGATTATGTTTATGACGACGACGATGATGATGTTGATGAAAACAGGCTTATATACAAGTCGATAAATATAATGGGGACGTTAGTGCAAAAATTGTGGGCGCATAAATAGTGTGTTGCTATTAAAGTTTTTATTTGCATATACCTAATTTTGTGATCGCCCATATGCTTGTTTGCATTTCGGAAATGTTTGTCTATGCTTGACAAGTGAAATGTAAAACATGGCGTTGTTGATAAACACTATGGAAGCACCAAAATGTTCAATCGTAAAATGTTCTGTTGTGTTGTGTCCGATAAAAGCTGGTCTATTGTTGCAAGTAGCGTACAGTCACGTTAACGTTCGATGGCGACTGAAAAACAGATTTCAGAATTTTTATTTATAGCTTCTGAGAGGCTCCAGTAATGCTTTGCACCGTGTTGAAGTATTGAGTCTTCACAAGTCATCTTCTCAGATGACAGGTAGAAATTAAAAAAAAAAGAACGGCCATGAACGTAGAACCACATTTCTTTTGATTCATCTCCTCTTCGCCTGTTAGGAAATTCTCTAGCATTCAGTGTCGTATAGAAGGCTTGATATTACATAGCAGTTCAGCACGCTTTTCTTTGTTTCCTGAAAAATATTAACGTCTTTTAGTACCTTTTTTAGTTTCTATGTTAACTTTTTTTGTATCTTACAAAATTAACCAGTTCAATAAAGTTTTATTTTTCCAGTTGAACATCAATGCAAATATAATGTATAGAAAATTTGCGAGGTGGGGTAAATAAGGGGATAAAAAGCTGGAAAAGGAAAATGATAGATAAGCAGATGAATTAAATGGTTTAGTGCCAACTTGAAATTGATTAGGCTCAATTTGAAATTGGTAAGTAGCAATTGAAATTGTTTAGTCACAATTTGAAATTGTTTAGACTCAATTTGGAATTGGTTCGTCTCAATTTGACATTGGTTAGTACCAACTTGAAATTGTTTAGTCACAATTTGAAATTGTTTAGTCTCAATTTGAAATTGGTTAATTCCAACGTGAAATTGTTTAGCCTCAATTTGAATTTGTTTATTCTCAATTTGAAATTGTTTAGACACAATTTGAGATTCTTTGGTCTCAATTTGAAATTGGTTAGTGTCAATTTGAAATTGTTTACTCTCAATTTGAAATTGATTGGTACAAATTGAAATTGTTTAGCCTCAATTTGAATTTGTTTACTCACAATTTGAGATTCTTTAGTCTCAATTTAAAATTGATAAATCTCAATTTCAAATTGTTTAGTCTCAATTTGAAATTGTTTAGTCTCATTTGGAAATTATTTAGTATCAACTTGAAATTGGTTATTATCAATTTGAAATTATTTAGTCTCAATTCGAAATTGGTTAGTTAAAATTGAAATTGTTTAGTCTCAATTTGGAATTGGTTAGTCTCAATTTGAAATTGGTTAGTCGCAATTTGAAATTGTTTAGTCTCATTTCGAAATTGGTTAGTACCCATTGAAATTGTTTAGTCTCAATCTGAAATTGGTTAGTCTCGATTGAATATGGTTTAGTCTCAATTTGAAATTGGTGAGTTCGAACGTGAAATTGTTTAGTCTCAATTTGAAATTGGTTAGTACCAACTTGCAATTGTTTATTGTCAATTTGAATTTTTTTAATCTCAATTTGAAATTGTTTAGTATCAATTTGAAATTGTATAGTCTTAATTTGAAATTGTTTACTCCAAAATTCCAAATTGGTCAGTACCAAATAGAAATTGTTTAGTATCAAATTGAAATTGTTTAGTCTCAATTTAAAATTCGTTAGTCTCAATTTGAAATTGTTTAGTCTCATTTGGAAATTGTTTAGTCTCAATTTGAAATTGGTTAGTCTCAATTTGAAATTGTTATGTTCATTTCGAAATTGATTAGTACCAACTTGAAATTGTTTAGTCGAAAATTGAAATTGTTTAGTCTCAATTTGAAATTGGTTAGTACCCATTGAAATTGTTTAATCTCACTTTGAAATTGTTTCGTCTCAATTTGAAATTGATTACTTCCAAATGGAATTCTTTAGTCGCAATTTGAAATTGTTTAGTCTCAAGTTGAAATTGGTTAGTTACAACGTAAAATTCTTTAGCCTCAATTTGAATTTGTTTACTCTCAAAATGAAATAGTTTCGTCTTAATTTGAGATTCTTTAGTCTCAATTTGAAATTGGTTAGTCTCAATTTGAAATTGTTTAGTCTCAATTTGAAATTGTATAGTCTTAATTTGAAATTGTTTAATCCCAAATGGGTCAGTACCAACTTGAAATTGTTTAGTCTCAAATTGAAATTGTTTAGTCTCAATTTAAAATTCGTTAGTCTCAATTTGAAATTGTTTCTTCTCATTTCGAAATTGGTTAGTACCAACTAGAAACTGTTTAATTTCAATTTTAAATTGTTTGTCTCAATTTGAAATCGGTTAGTTCCAATTGAAATTGTTTAGTATCAATTTCAAATTGTTTAGATTCACTTTGGAATTGGTTCGTCTCAATTTGAAATTGGTTAGTTCCAATTGAAATTGTTTAGTCTCAAATTGAAATTGTTTAGTCTCAATTTGAAATTGGTTAGTACCAACTTCAAATTGTTTAGCCTCAATCTGAATTTGTTTACTCTCAATTTGAAATTTTTTAGTCTCAATTTGAAATTGTTTAAACTCAATTTGAATTGTTTAGTCTCAATTTGAAATTGTATAGTCTCAATTTGAAATTGGTTAGACAAAAATTCGAAATTGGTTAGTACCAACTTGAAATTGTTTAGTCCCAAATTAAAATTGTTTAGTTTCACTTTGAAATTGTTTAGTCTTCATTTGAAATTGTTTAGTCTCAATTTGAAATTAGTTAGACTCAATTTGAAATTGGTTAGTACCCATTGAAATTGTTTAGTCTCAATTTGAAATTTTTGAGTCTCATTTTCAAATTGGTTACTTCCATTTGGAATTGTTTAGTCTCAATTTGAAATTGTTTCGTCTCAATTTGAAATTGTTAATCTCAATTTGAGTTATCTTTAGTCTCAATATGAATTTCGTTAGTCTCGATTTGACATTGTTTAGTCACAATGTGAAATTGGTTAGTTCCAACGTAAAATTATTTAGCCTCACTATGAACTTTTTTTAATCTCAATTTGAAATTGTTTACACCAAAATTCGAAATTGGTTAGTACCAACTTGAAATTGTTTAGTCTCAAACTGAAATTGTTTAGTCTCAATATAAAATAGGTTAGTCTCAATTTGAAATTGTTCAGTCTCATTTGGAAATGGTTTAGCACTACCATGAAATTGTTTAGACTAAAATTAAAATTGTTTAGTCCCAATTTGAAATTGTTTAGTCTAATTTTGAAATTGGTTATTACGAACTTGAAATAGTTTACTCTCAATTTGAAATTGTTTAATCTCAATTTGAAATTGATTAATCCCAACTTGAAATTGTTTCATCTCAATTTGAACTTGGTTAGTGCCAATTAAAATTGTTTAGTATCAATTTGAAACTGGTTAGTACCAACTTGAAATCTTTTAGTCTCAATTTGAATTTGTTTAGTCTCAATTTGAAATTGTTTAGTCTCAATTCGACATTGTTTAGTACCAACCTGAAATCGTTTAGTCTCAACTTGAAATTGGTAAGTACCAATTGAAATTGTTTAGTCTCAATTTGAAATTGGTTAGTCTCAATTTGAAATTGTTTAGTCTCAATTTGAAATTGTTTAGTCTCAATTTGATATTGGTTAGTACCAACTTGAAATTCTTTAGTCTCCTTTCATAATTGTTTAGTCTCAATTTAAAATTGGTTAGTACCAATTGATATTGTTTAGTTTCAATCTGAAATTGTTTAGTCTAAATTTGAAATTGTTTTGTCTCAATTTGAAATTGGTTAGTCTCAATTTGAAATTGTTTAGTCTAAAATTTGAAATCGGTTAGTACAAACTTGAAATTGTTTAGTCTCATTTCATAATTGTTTATTCTCAATTTAAAATTGGTAAGTACCAATTGAAATTGTTTAGTTTCAATCTGAAATTGTTTAGTCTAAATTTGAAATTGTTTAGTCTAAATTTGAAATTGTTTAGTCTAAAATTTGAAATTGGTTAGTACAAACTTGAAATTTTTTAGTCACAAATTGAAATTGTTTAGTCTCAATGTAAATTTGTTTAGTCTCATTTGGAAATTGGTTAGTACCAATTGAAATTGTTTAGTCCCAATTTGAAATTGTTTATTCTCAATTTGAGATTCTTTAGTCTCAATTAGAAATTGTATAGTCTTAATTTGAAATTGGTTAGTCTCAATTTGATATTGGTTAGTACCAACTTGAAATTGTTTACTCTCAATTTGGAATTGTTTACTCTCAATTTGAAATTGGTTAGTCTCAATTTGAAATTGTTTGGTACCAATTTCAATTTGAGTATTTCCAACTTGAACTTAAAATGCTATAGAACGAACGTTACGTAGAAAGCGTTGCTGCCTAGCTAAGCTGATGTACCTCAGTTTCCCTATCTTTCTTCTCCAGTCTCTTTGACGGTGTCTCCTCTCCCATTTGTTCAATCCTTCTAAGGACTGCTCTGTCCACATCGATACCCTTTTCTTTTTCCTATCATTTAGCCCTCTACTCATTGGCGACTCTGGTTTTTACTTTAACTGTAACGTTATTTATATGGTGATTTTCCAAACGTAGCTTAGATGTGGCACAAGGCCGAAAGTGCGGAACACCCAGTGAGGATCGAACTCACTATTCAATGAATACTTAATGTAGCGAGACAAATTTGGTAACCACTACACCACGTTGAAATGCCCTAATGTTATTCATATATTGTTTTAACCGTATCCTTATTTTATTTATTTTGTCAACCAATATAAGTTGCTAACTTATTTAAAATTTAGTAAACGCATCCAATTGCGTATAAAGATTGTACCATCGTGATATTTAATGTTACAGGACGTTGATGACCCAGGAAGTTGTTAATTATAACAATATTGTATGTTGTCTCTAATAAACGAAAATAAAAACTTGATATTAATATCGTTGTTAAAGAGAAAATAAATGTAATGGAAATGGTTTTGTCATCAGCACCAAAAAGAATATCATCCACATACATTAGACGAACAAGCAAATTATATCCATACTTATTCTGTATATAGATTAGACGAACAACATAATTATATCCATACTTATTCTGTATATAGATTAGACGAACAACATAATTATATCCATACTTATTCTGTATATAGATTAGAAGAACAACATAATTATATCCATACTTATTCTGTATATAGATTAGACGAACAACATAATTATATCCACACTTATTCTGTATATAGATTAGACGAACAACATAATTATATCCATACTTATTCTGTATATAGATTAGACGAACAACATAATTATATCCATACTTATTCTGTATATAGATTAGAAGAACAACATAATTATATCCATACTTATTCTGTATATAGATTAGACGAACAACATAATTATATCCATACTTATTCTGTATATAGATTAGAAGAACAACATAATTATATCCATACTTATTCTGTATATAGATTAGACGAACAACATAATTATATCAATACTTATTCTGTATATAGATTAGAAGAACAACATAATTATATCCATACTTATTCTGTATATAGATTAGACGAACAACATAATTATATCCATACTTATTCTGTATATAGATTAGAAGAACAACATAATTATATCCATACTTATTCTGTATATAGATTAGACGAACAACATAATTATATCCATATTTATTCTGTATATAGATTAGACGAACAACATAATTATATCCATACTTATTCTGTATATAGATTAGACGAACAACATAATTATATCCATACTTATTCTGTATATAGATTAGAAGAACAACATAATTATATCCATATTTATTCTGTATATAGATTAGACGAACAACATAATTATATCCATACTTATTCTGTATATAGATTAGACGAACAACATAATTATATCCATACTTATTCTGTATATAGATTAGAAGAACAACATAATTATATCCATACTTATTCTGTATATAGATTAGACGAACAACATAATTATATCCATACTTATTCTGTATATAGATTAGAAGAACAACATAATTATATCCATATTTATTCTGTATATAGATTAGACGAACAACATAATTATATCCATACTTATTCTGTATATAGATTAGACGAACAACATAATTATATCCATACTTATTCTGTATATAGATTAGAAGAACAACATAATTATATCCATATTTATTCTGTATATAGATTAGACGAACAACATAATTATATCCATACTTATTCTGTATATAGATTAGACGAACAACATAATTATACTCATTAAAAAACTGTCAATAAAATTCAATTATTCCGTGTAAAAACTTTCAAGAGCTTAGAAAAATTGCAGCATGGAGCCGGAAAAGATCCACAAGCCAGAAGTACGAGAAACTGTTAGCATAGAACTTCTAGTTACTAGTCAATTGTGAATTGATGAGACCTTGTTGCTAAACTAGTAATGCGCTTACTTGAAGTCTAGGTACCATAGCAAAGAGCTTGCCCGATGAAAGTATTTATAGAAAAGGCACAGGGAAGCTAGGTTATGGTGGCAAATATTTTTCAGCTGTTTTAAGTTGTCATTTTTGGTGAGCCGAGGGCTGATTGAAACGTGTTTGACTACAAGTATCGGAAACACTGTTTTATATCTCCAAAAACTTCAAATATTTGGGTGAATGCTGAAAGTAAGTTTTCATTCTTGTTTAAATCATAATCTTCACGAAGCTGCGACATTCCAACTGGACACGCATGTCCGTTTGTTTGCACTGTTTCGTGACGACACGGACTTCCTGGCGCAACTGGACGCACGGTTGCTCGGGAGGCCACGTACCACCAAAATTGTCCCCTGAACTTGTACAATCGTGCACGGAATATTAAGGAAATGGCGGGCAAAGGTACAGGCGATGAACACGCAACAGCAGGGCTTGCTTTCGCAGAGCTGGTGGTTTTTATAGAAGAAGATCACAAGGATGACGAGACGTCTCCGGTCTTCAAACTTGCTGAACTGGCGCATTTATACAAGTCAAGGATGGAACAGCTGGGAGTCAAGCATGACGGCAGGGTGCATACGACTCGTCTTAATCAGAGACTGCTTTGCACACTTTCCTGACATGTTTGCACAGCCCCAATGACGCGATATCCTGCTTTCATTAAATTAAGACCTCGGTGATGCCCTGACAAAGGCTTGGGAACTGGACAGAGACCTTGATGCTGTCCACATAGCGCGTGCTGCCCAAATTATGAGACGCCACATTATCGGTGATGCCAGTGTGTTCAACGCGACTGCGTACCACTCATGCTGCTTGCTTTTGGCACTATAATCTTGGAAGTACCCAGTATCAAGCACCAGAGTGAAAGCAAAACACCAGCGGCGCTGAGCATCGCCCAGCTCCTCAAGTTCAGTAGCAATATGCATCGATGGGCAGTACACCTCGCCCAGTCAGGTACGCCACCACTCAAAGGACGGCCGTTTCAACCTACATCAGCCTAATGCTACATGCACACACACACACACACAAAAGGGAGCTTGTTGACAGGCTGGCACACATGGGGATTTCTAACTCCTATGATCTGGTCCTGTCCCTTTCCACACAGATGGGGAGCTGTATGTGCTGCCTCTACCGCCAGGAGCAAGTAGTCCGCTCTCCTAACTTAAATGAAACTTGGCTATACACATAGAAAGTCAGTATTTGATGCCTGGTCATGGGTTCCTTTGTAGCCATTTCATAAGCAACCTAAATATGTTAATTAATGTCAGCAGCATCTTCCAAAATGGGGATAAGAGCTATCTGGCATGTCTTAATTCAAAACATTAGGTAAACATTCTCTGAAACCTTCAGCAGCAAACTTTATCTAACTTCTGTGTGTCTTTTGGCTGTCTGCTGGTGGCCATCTTGGAAAATGGCCGCCATAGCCGCCAAAGGGCAGTTGGACGATGGCCCCATATTCACATTTGTTCATTATATATTGTTCTACCTCTTTGCCAAAAATGGTACTTTTTATCAAAATAGGTTAGCTTATCCGCAGTAATATCTGGTCAGCGTGAGAGAATGAATAAATACATAAAAACCTACCGCGAAGTGAGAAAAAAAAACACTCAGTCAATTTCGAACTCGCTTCATCGATTCTTCATTCTTATTGTGTGTTTTTCCACCTATAGATCTTATAAACCGTCTTGTCTTTCATGATTTCCGCCTAGATTCATATTTTAACACTTTTCCGTGCTCTTTTGTTTACCTCTTCTCTCTCTCTCTCTCTCTCTCTCTCTCTCCCACTCTCCTTGTGGAACTCTAACTCTCTTTCCCAACAATCTATCATTTACTTATCTATCAATTCATCTTTGCCGAATTTTTAGATACTTTCATTTGTTGAACATATTCAACACTTGATTCTTATATGAATGGCCGTGACTTCCTATTTCTTTTCTTTTCATGCATCTAATTGAACCCCAAGTGATAAAAGAACAGTTTCTTTATTCTTGTTCTATAACGAAAATTCAAAGAAGCGATTTTTTTTTATCTCAACTTGCTTTCTTATCCTTCTCTCTTATCTGTTTACTTCGTTTCATTCTTTCTCGTTTTCTCCTTCGCCTACCGTTCTTTTCACTTATTTTCTTTATTCTTTCTTTCTTTTTCCTAGTTCCTGGTCCCATTTTCAGTTCTCTTGTCCGTGAGTAACGTTGTTTGGTTGAATAGAGAGAGTCTCTACCAAAGGGAAATTACCGCTGTATTTGTGAACTTAAATGTCAGTCGAGGACGGTGACCAATAATGTCGACGCTCAGAGCATGGTCAAAAGCGGCGTGTAATACGGAATTTATTTCAGCGCCGATCGACATTCACCATTTCAATGATTTCTCTTATCTGGAACTGCTGAATAATGTTAAAAAGTCAACATCAGATCAATATGCGCGTACGGTGTGTCTAATTATACGCGTGTGTTTATATGCAGAACCAACTTCACAAATAGATAGATAGTGTTATATTCCGTGCTAATAGGAATATATACTTTAAAAACACGGTGGATAAAATAAGTAAAGGTTTATTGCAAAAACCAGTACAATAAGAAATAAGGTAACAGTTATGCGCACGATCCTCGCAAGTCAATCCAGTAATGAGTGCAGCTATTGGACGGTCGGTAGTTCTCGTGTGCGTCTGAGTTGTACTCAACAGATCCCAGCTAGTAATATTTACCAGCCTCCACACGGGATAGGATGTGGCACAAGGCCGGATTTAAAGTGGGGCAATCCGAGCCCGTATGCTCGGCCAAAAATTCCCCGCATAAACGGGTTCGGTTCTGTCTACCTCCTCGGACGAGACTCTGCTTTCGGCATAGCCTCGCCTGGGTTCCTCTCTGCCCGAAGGCGAATAGTTCGACAACAGCTAAGAGCTGAGTAACAGATCCCAGCTAGTGTATTTTCTAACGTCCCCACGCGACCAGATGTGGCACAGGGCCGAATTTAATGTGGGGTATCCGAGCACGTAGGCACAGCCAAAAATTCCCCGTAGAACCCGTATAAAACGGGGTCAGGTAGGTGTTTCCCGAGACGAGACTCTGCCCTTCGGCATAGCCTCGTCCAGGTTCCTATTTGCCCGAAGGCAGAGAGTTTAACCAGTACAGCTGAAAAAGATTTTAGCTAAACTCCGTAGTCCGTTGCCTTACCGATACTTATAGGTAGTTACTACCTATAGTGTAGTCACACGTGGGAGTGACAGGTTATTCCATTACATCAGATAGATAGATAGATAGATAGATAGATAGATAGATAGATAGATAGATAGATAGATAGGTTTGCTGCGAGGAAAATTGGTGTCGTGCTAGACAATGTTTCTCGCCTGAATCTGTCTACCATTCGTCCGCGCTTAGAATATTGCTGTCACATATGTTCCTGCTAGATATTTAATTCTCCTTGAGAAAATCCGCAATATTTTTGGTCCTGATCTGGCATCTTGACTTTAGTCACTTTCTCACGGCCGTAATGTAGCTTCTCTGTGCCTTTTCTATAAATACTTTTATGGTAATTGTTCCGATAAAATTTCCTCTAGGGTAGCTAGACTTTATGAATTTAAGCGCAGTACTAGATCGGCGGCAAGGTCTCATCATTTTATAGTTGAGATTGTTAGCTCTAACCGTAAGTTCTATGTTAACCGTTTCTTCTATCGCACTTCTTGCTTGTAGTACTCTCTTCCGGCCATCTTACTTTCCGGTCAACACTGATCTTCAAAAATGTAAATGTAATGCCAATCCGTATCTTCTGCTTTCTTAATTCTCTGTTCTTTCATTGTTATCGCTTCTTAATTCTTATTTTCGTTCCATTTTCCTTAAAACGCCATCTTTTCTTACGCATTCCGGCCGTGATATTCTCAGCATCCTTCTGCAGAACCACGTCTCCATTGCCTCAACTCCCTACTTCATTTGGGAAGAAATTGTCCAGCATTCACTGCCACGTAGGAGGATCAATGTCATATAAGCGTTCAGCATTCTTTTCTATATTTTTAACAAAATTTTCCTGTTTCACAATACTTTGCTTAGTTTTTTGAAAGCATTTTCGCTAATTCCTAGCTAGAGGAAGAAAAAAAATGCGAAAGTAAACTCGGGAAGAATTTGAATCCGACTTGACGATTCAACTTACCACGCCGGCAACTGTTACCATATCTGCCCTAGCAATTCTTCATTTTCGATGCACCGTGTCACTTCAGGACGTGGGGGATCATGACTCTCCACAACTTTCTTGGTAACTCTGAGTAGATATTCCCTTTTCACCATCCCTCATAGTCCTGTTTCTCGATCTATTCACACAAGCTCATCAGGTAGATGTCCCGCTGCTTCCCAGCGTCTCTTTTGCCTTTGAGATGTCGGCAATCTCTCCTTCCTCGTTATGTTCTAAGAAATTTCAGCTATCTCTTTCTGACTCCTTAAATTTTCCTCTTTACTTTCCAATGTAGGGCTTTAGTGATTGTCATGTGTTTACATGTTGTTATCTTCGGATAGCGCCCTTAATCCAAATATGCAGCAATTTGTGGCCTTTTTAAGAATGCATGCAAAGGTAATTATTTTACTGATAAAATTTGATACAATATTTAGAGTTCATATCAGAAGGTTCTCGTGTTGAACATCTAAGTCCTTTAGCATATAATAGAGAGAGAAAGAGAAAAGAAAAGAGTCCATATAAATGTATATGTAAGTATACCAGAGTGGTTAGAACGTGCGCTTTCTGACCATGAGGCCCGGGTTCGAATTTCACCTGGCTCGATTTGTCAGGAAGGAGACTTCCTGATGTTATTGGTCTAGAGGGGGGGGGATCCCAGCGTGAGGTACCTTTGGAAAGTGCCTGAAAACCATACCACGGGTTAACCCAAACGTTGTGAGTTAAATTGGGTAGACGGAACACTTGGGGCCGTCGATAGCTGTGCTAGCACGAAGTCACAACTCATCCTGACAGACGGTTTGTTCAGATTGTTGATCATTCTAGATAATACGCTCTCTCCTAGAGAGTGGTCTGCTCAGTATAGTTGCAATATAAACAGGTTGGATTTGTGGGTGTTGAACAAACACAAAATATGCCTGAGCGGGAGTCTGCAATAGGGATTGGCTAGCCGCCTGAGTAGACGGTATCCTTGAATACGAGTGGCCAGCTATTATTATCTCTTGATAGAAGCAATCCTTTCGACTCTCTATGGGAATTCCAGATGTCCGAAAATTTAGGACATGAGAGAACGGATGAAATTATTTCATCGACTTCTCTGATTGCCTGGCCTGGTTGTCTATGTCTGTGCTTTTATCGAGACAAAGGAATTCATTGCAGAATTGTTTCTTGGTTTCTGATTGGTTCACAGAAGTGACTCATTTGACTCGCCCTTAGGAGTGATGACCTTTTGGCTCATTTTATTTATTTCTTTTGTTCTTATATTTTTGTTTTTATTTCTTTATGGCAAGTCAAAATGTTTTACCAACTTTTAATTTTCTATTTTTTTATTTTTGAAATCGCGAACTTTTTATTTTTCTATCACTACATTCTCATCATCCCTTTTACCTCAGATATTCTGTACATCTGTGAGAAGATCTTCTAGCATTGATTGCCATACAAGATGATTGATGTTATATAAGAGTTATGTAACTGGAAGGGAAAATAATGACATAATCAAGATGTTAAAAGTTACACCCAACTTCCAGCAAAAGGTAAGGAAGGAATTCACAGTCAATACTGGAAAAAGCGATAACAGCTACTGAAATTGAGAAACCTATTTTATTGAATTGTTTTAAGAGAACGATTTCTAAAAGAGAGATTTTTGTTTTACATTTCGCCAACAGCAGTACTGGCTGTTCGCTCAATGAATACCAAATGTTTCCTTATAGGGAAACGGCTAATACTACCATTACTATTCTGTATAACCAAATTTCTGTTGCCTCCATTTTTTCTCTCCATCTGTGGGGAGATTGTTCGGTATTCATTGCCATACAAGAGGGTTGATATTACAAAACATTTCAGTACCATTTTATTTGCTTCTGCTTCTTAGTACTTTTCCTGTTTCTTAGTACTTTTCCTGTTTCTTAGTAGTTTTCTTCCTGTTTCTTAGTACTTTTCCTGTTTCTTAGTAGTTTTCTTCCTGTTTCTTAGTACTTTTCCTGTTTCTTAGTAGTTTTCTTCCTGTTTCTTAGTACTTTTCCTGTTTCTTAGTACTTTTCCTGTTTCTTAGTAGTTTTCTTCCTGTTTCTTAGTACTTTTCCTGTTTCTTAGTAGTTTTCTTCCTGTTTCTTAGTACTTTTCCTGTTTCTTAGTAGCTTTCTTCCTGTTTCTTAGTACTTTTCCTGTTTCTTAGTAGTTTTCGTCCTGTTTCTTAGTACTTTTCCTGTTTCTTAGTACTTTTCCTGTTTCTTAGTACTTTTCCTGTTTCTTAGTAGTTTTCTTCCTGTTTCTTAGTACTTTTCCTGTTTCTTAGTAGTTTTCTTCCTGTTTCTTAGTACTTTTCCTGTTTCTTAGTAGTTTTCTTCCTGTTTCTTAGTACTTTTCCTGTTTCTTAGTAGTTTTCTTCCTGTTTCTTAGTACTTTTCCTGTTTCTTAGTACTTTTCCTGTTTCTTAGTAGTTTTCTTCCTGTTTCTTAGTACTTTTCCTGTTTCTTAGTAGTTTTCTTCCTGTTTCTTAGTACTTTTCCTGTTTCTTAGTAGCTTTCTTCCTGTTTCTTAGTACTTTTCCTGTTTCTTAGTAGTTTTCGTCCTGTTTCTTAGTACTTTTCCTGTTTCTTAGTACTTTTCCTGTTTCTTAGTACTTTTCCTGTTTCTTAGTAGTTTTCTTCCTGTTTCTTAGTACTTTTCCTGTTTCTTAGTAGTTTTCTTCCTGTTTCTTAGTACTTTTCCTGTTTCTTAGTAGTTTTCTTCCTGTTTCTTAGTACTTTTCCTGTTTCTTAGTAGTTTTCTTCCTGTTTCTTAGTACTTTTCCTGTTTCTTAGTACTTTTCCTGTTTCTTAGTAGTTTTCTTCCTGTTTCTTAGTACTTTTCCTGTTTCTTAGTAGTTTTCTTCCTGTTTCTTAGTACTTTTCCTGTTTCTTAGTAGTTTTCTTCCTGTTTCTTAGTACTTTTCCTGTTTCTTAGTAGCTTTCTTCCTGTTTCTTAGTACTTTTCCTGTTTCTTAGTACTTTTCCTGTTTCTTAGTAGTTTTCTTCCTGTTTCTTAGTACTTTTCCTGTTTCTTAGTAGTTTTCGTCCTGTTTCTTAGTACTTTTCCTGTTTCTTAGTAGTTTTCGTCCTGTTTCTTAGTACTTTTCCTGTTTCTTAGTACTTTTCCTGTTTCTTAGTAGTTTTCTTCCTGTTTCTTAGTACTTTTCCTGTTTCTTAGTAGTTTTCGTCCTGTTTCTTAGTACTTTTCCTGTTTCTTAGTACTTTTCCTGTTTCTTAGTAGCTTTCTCCCTGTTTCTTAGTACTTTTCCTGTTTCTTAGTAGTTTTCGTCCTGTTTCTTAGTACTTTTCCTGTTTCTTAGTACTTTTCCTGTTTCTTAGTAGTTTTCTTCCTGTTTCTTAGTACTTTTCCTGTTTCTTAGTAGTTTTCTTCCTGTTCCTTAGTACTTTTCCTGTTTCTTAGTAGTTTTCTTCCTGTTTCTTAGTACTTTTCCTGTTTCTTAGTAGTTTTCTTCCTGTTTCTTAGTACTTTTCCTGTTTCTTAGTAGCTTTCTTCCTGTTTCTTAGTACTTTTCCTGTTTCATAGTAGTTTTCGTCCTGTTTCTTAGTACTTTTCCTGTTTCTTAGTACTTTTCCTGTTTCTTAGTAGTTTTCTTCCTGTTTCTTAGTACTTTTCCTGTTTCTTAGTAGTTTTCTTCCTGTTTCTTAGTACTTTTCCTGTTTCTTAGTAGTTTTCTTCCTGTTTCTTAGTACTTTTCCTGTTTCTTAGTAGCTTTCTTCCTGTTTCTTAGTACTTTTCCTGTTTCTTAGTAGTTTTCGTCCTGTTTCTTAGTACTTTTCCTGTTTCTTATTACTTTTCCTGTTTCTTAGTAGTTTTCTTCCTGTTTCTTAGTACTTTTCCTGTTTCTTAGTAGTTTTCTTCCTGTTTCTTAGTACTTTTCCTGTTTCTTAGTAGTTTTCTTCCTGTTTCTTAGTACTTTTCCAGTTTCTTAGTAGTTTTCTTCCTGTTTCTTAGTACTTTTCCTGTTTCTTAGTAGTTTTCTTCCTGTTTCTTAGTACTTTTCCTGTTTCTTAGTAGTTTTCTTCCTGTTTCTTAGTACTTTTCCTGTTTCTTAGTAGCTTTCTTCCTGTTTCTTAGTACTTTTCCTGTTTCTTAGTAGTTTTCCTGTTTCTTAGTAGTTTTCTTCCTGTTTCTTAGTACTTTTCCTGTTTCTTAGTAGTTTTCTTCCTGTTTCTTAGTACTTTTCCTGTTTCTTAGTAGTTTTCTTCCTGTTTCTTAGTACTTTTCCTGTTTCTTAGTACTTTTCCTGTTTCTTAGTAGTTTTCTTCCTGTTTCTTAGTACTTTTCCTGTTTCTTAGTAGTTTTCTTCCTGTTTCTTAGTACTTTTCCTGTTCCTTAGTAGTTTTCTTCCTGTTTCTTAGTACTTTTCCTGTTTCTTAGTAGTTTTCTTCCTGTTTCTTAGTACTTTTCCTGTTTCTTAGTAGTTTTCTTCCTGTTTCTTAGTACTTTTCCTGTTTCTTAGTAGCTTTCTTCCTGTTTCTTAGTACTTTTCCTGTTTCTTAGTAGTTTTCTTCCTGTTTCTTAGTACTTTTCCTGTTTCTTAGTAGTTTTCTTCCTGTTTCTTAGTACTTTTCCTGTTTCTTAGTACTTTTCCTGTTTCTTAGTAGTTTTCTTCCTGTTTCTTAGTACTTTTCCTGTTTCTTAGTAGTTTTCTTCCTGTTTCTTAGTACTTTTCCTGTTTCTTAGTAGTTTTCTTCCTTTTTCTTAGTACTTTTCCTGTTTCTTAGTAGCTTTCTTCCTGTTTCTTAGTACTTTTCCTGTTTCTTAGTAGTTTTCCTGTTTCTTAGTAGTTTTCTTCCTGTTTCTTAGTACTTTTCCTGTTTCTTAGTACTTTTCCTGTTTCTTAGTAGTTTTCTTCCTGTTTCTTAGTACTTTTCCTGTTTCTTAGTAGTTTTCTTCCTGTTTCTTAGTACTTTTCCTGTTTCTTAGTAGTTTTCTTCCTGTTTCTTAGTACTTTTCCTGTTTCTTAGTAGTTTTCTTCCTGTTTCTTAGTACTTTTCCTGTTTCTTAGTACTTTTCCTGTTTCTTAGTAGTTTTCTTCCTGTTTCTTAGTACTTTTTCTGTTTCTTAGTACTTTTCCTGTTTCTTAGTAGTTTTCTTCCTGTTTCTTAGTACTTTTCCTGTTTCTTAGTAGTTTTCTTCCTGTTTCTTAGTACTTTTCCTGTTTCTTAGTAGTTTTCTTCCTGTTTCTTAGTACTTTTCCTGTTTCTTAGTACTTTTCCTGTTTCTTAATAGTTTTCTTCCTGTTTCTTAGTACTTTTCCTGTTTCTTAGTAGTTTTCTTCCTGTTTCTTAGTACTTTTCCTGTTTCTTAGTAGTTTTCTTCCTGTTTCTTAGTACTTTTCCTGTTTCTTAGTAGTTTTCTTCCTGTTTCTTAGTACTTTTCCTGTTTCTTAGTAGTTTTCTTCCTTTTCCTGTTTCTTAGTACTTTTCCTGTTTCTTAGTAGTTTTCTTCCTGTTTCTTAGTACTTTTCCTGTTTCTTAGTAGTTTTCTTCCTGTTTCTTAGTACTTTTCAAATATTCGCATAGGAAAACCTTGCAATAATTCTAAGGGGAAGATATACCATCGTTTTAAATAAACTTGAATATTTATATGTTTAAAGAATCATTTGTGAAAACTTAATGATAGTAAAGACTTAAAATATTGTCATTTTAGATGACATAGATAAACTTCTACTGATCCCTCTATAATTCCTACAAATTAATATACTAATTGGAAAAATATATTGAAAGATGTTTATGCAAAAACCTTCTTGTAATGGTAAAGACTTAATGTGAACTTTTATTTTTTTACGACATAAGCAAACTAGTATGTTTATATATTTAAAGACTTGTTATGATTCATGACGATATTTCATGATTCTAGAAATAAAGATCTGAAATTTCATCATTCTAAAAACAACCTTTCCACCAATGATCATTTCTCTGTAACAGAGTCGAATGTTGAGTTGTGTTAATGTAAGCTACCCCGTGTTACATGTTTTAGTAGTTGATAGAGCATTCTTTTCCTCTCTTTTTTATACTGAAAATGAAATGAATGAAACGTAGAACAATAACATACAACAATAAGTGTTGAAATTAATGAGGATAATGTCCTTTATAACAGTGACAATTCCCTCACAAACGGAGAGAAGATTGGATTTTGCCAAGATGAACAGCAGGGACACCAGACCATATATGACAATAGTATTCAATGCAAGGACGAATGGTAGATTTGTAGATTTCAAGGATGGATTCACACGAGAATAACCTTCTGGAGCGACACAGAAAACCAGCTTTCCTTGCGGTAGATGCAGCTATTTGATTCAATGTAGTTGTTCCACCTCAGGTCAGTGGAAAACGTGAGACGAAGAAGGCGCGGAGAGACGCTCTCGTGGAGTTGGGTATCAGTCATGCTGATAGGAGGCAGGGAGGGTAAATGAGAGCAGTTTCGTTTTGGAGGCATTAGAGTTTACAAGCCACTTCCTGCCCCAGTCAACCACATAGAATATGTGACAGCAATCCGTAAGAAACATTGGAATTGCGAACGGGGTATTTCAGAAAGTGCGCAAAGTATTAAGACATCGGAAAACTTCGCTAGAAACAAAGAAAAGACTGCTGGACAGCTATGTCATATCTACCCTTCTCTATTATAGAAATTACTGGACAATTTCTTTACAGATTAGAAAGAGACTCAAAGAGACGGAGAAGCGGTTCTATATACAGATACTGAGAATACCGTGGATATAACATATGAGCAATGAAGTTCTAAAGTAGATAGGAACGAGAACACATACTTAAACTCAGAAAGAGGCAATGAGGATGTCTGATGAACATTATGAGGAAAGGAGGTTTGGGAAATGTAACACTCACAGGATATATTGAAAGGAGGTGAAAAGGAAAACAGCGAGTAATGAGTTTGGCTGAATGTATCTCGGAGCAGGGGACAAAGAGTGATAGCAAAGGACAAAATGTTGCTTAGAGTAACAACAGACACTATGTTGTGGAGAACCATGAAGGGACATAGAACGTAGAAGTGAAATCTAAGAATGAAGATCTTGTTCGTGTACTGAAAAGGTGTGTCTGAATATAAGAGTTCAAAATTCTGATGTTAAACAGCCAAATGGTTGCTTAAAACTACAAGGAACAGGATATCTGTCTATATTTCTGAGATGAGGTATTATGTACATTATTTACATTATTCGGACTATTGTCCTCATAACTGATAACTGACATCAATTAAAAACATGGCACGTGGAACTAGAACAGCCTACCCCAGTGAGCGAAATAAAGGGTTCAGTTCGACATTCCAACCACCTGAAGAAGGTCGGAGCGTACAACGGCCGAAACGCTGTAATAAATATGGCGACAAAGATGAGGACAATAGACCGACTAATGTAAATAAGGGACAGGATGTTGTGAAGAGTCATGATCATGCACGTCCTGAAGAAATGCAGTACATAAAAATACGAATACGTACGGAAGTAAGAGAGCGTTCAGTGTGAGAAATCTAAGTCCAATAAACTTCGATTTAAGGAATATCGGATTTAAGGAATCACTCGTGGATCCTATTGTTACATAACGAACTGACGTTTTATTTTTATTGAACAAAGTTTGATAAAGCCTAGAACAAATCATTCATCGAGTCCGCGTTAAGTTACTAGGTACACGTCAACTTTGTTAGCTATAAAGTTAGCTGGAAATTTAAAAAAACTTGCCGATTTGAACTATTTTAAAGACAGCTTTCACTATAAATAATAAACCCTTCCTGACTATGCCATCTCTACGTCAGTCACTTTCTCACCGACGTGACGTGGCTTCCCTCCGTCTTTTTTACATATATTTTTATGGCAACTGCACTGATGGGGTTTTTTTCTTAGTGGCCCAACTATGTGAATTTAAGCGTTCTACTAGATTGGCAAGTAGGTCGCACCGTTTTACTGTTGGACTAGATGCAACTGCCGCTTCTACTCAAACAGTTTTTTAGCACCTCACCTGTGGAACTCTCTTCCGATTCCTTGCTTCCCTGATAAAGAAAATCTTCAAAAAATTAAATGCAACGTCAATCGCCATTTTCTGCCTTCTTGAACCGTGTTCCTTTTTGGCCCTTTCCTCAATCCTCTCACCTTTGAATTTTTTTATTCTTTTTTTTTACTTTCACTCCCTGTACCCCCCACCCCGCTTTCTAGAGGCATTATCGTCTTTCTTTGTGGTGAAACGATTAAAAAAACTCTGTGTATACTGTGTATGTGTACTGTATTTTTGTCTGTATTGGTATGTGTGTAATTTTCAGGTTACAATTGTTTTATGGTACATGTGATAAAAGGGAGAATTTATTCCATAGTATTACAAGCCATATCACAGAGAGAAGTTGGATACATGTTGTTCGTACCATTGTTCGTGGTGAAGAGATTAAATTTAACGTCTTTTGGCGGGATGTTCGTATTTTAAAATTTTTTATTTATTTTATACAACGTTTAAATATTATTGTTTTATTTTATTTATAATTTTCATTATTATTATTTTATATTTTGTTTTTATTTATTTAAAATAATAATAATATTCCTACAGAACTCTCTTCCGGCCTGTTTGTTTCATGTTATCTACGATCTTCAAAAATTCAAGTGTAACGTTAATCGCCATCTTATGTCTCTTTGAATCCTGAAAGGGGGGGTGACACTACTTGGTTTCAGTGAGAAAAAGAAAGACAGAAAAAAAGAAACAAGATTTGAACGTATCCTGCCAATACCTCGTAAATAATGGACTATTCCGCTTTGATCATGTGAAAAGAGGGAAAACGACACCACTTTGTCTTCAGTTTTGAAAATCAAAAAAAGAAATAAGGGAAGATATGCGTGTTTAACTTCTGTTTCAGTGAAATGGAAAAAGTTGTCAATTTTAAGTCTTTTCATTTGTACCCACTTCTTAAAATAACGACCAGCATTCATATTTATGATTGTTATTGCAATATTTTGTTAAATTTGTTAAGCTCAAATATTTAACGATGCGCTAGGGGAATTTCTACGGATATTTTATTGTCACGGAATCGCCATGAGCTTATTCAATCATTAACCTAATTAAGATTCACCAGAAATTTCAAATAGGTAAGCCGTGAAATTAGTGGTATATATTATTTGCACTCGTTGACATTTCGCACCAGTAACAAATTGTGATTGCCAATGGAGGTCAAGTAACAGGAATAGTCCAGCTGATTTTCGTGACACTGTCGTCTGGATTATTTCAGTTCTTCCTCGGATTTCTACTTCAAGTTTCACTGGATTTATCCCAAGTGTGCCGACAATGAAAGTCCCACCGATCACCTTTAATTTTCCGTTATATTTTACTCTATGATCTGATAGACCACCAGCGACATCCACTGAAAAATATTCAGGTTTGGTCTTCCAGTCTGTAGTCAATAATCTCAGGGCTTTTGTTTTTTGTTGTTACTATTGCTAGCGTTGTTATTTTATTGTTGTAATTATTGTTATTGATTTTATTGTTGTTTTTGCTTTCATTCTTGTGTAATTATTGTTCGTTTATTTTTCTTTTGACTTATTATTGTTGTTGTCGTTGTTTGAATTGTTATTTTTGTTAATGATGATGTCACTGTTACTTTTATTATCGGTTTTTGTTGTTTTCGTTTTTTGAATTATTGTTGTTATTAGTGTTGCCACTTTTAGTTCTTGTTATTATTGCTGGTGTTGTTGTTGATTTTCTTTTTTTTTTGCAATTATTGTTAGTTTATTATTGATGATGTCTTCATTGTTGTTGTTGTTGTTCTTTATTAAAAATAATATTAGCAGTTAATATTATTGTTTCTGTCGATATGATTGCTGTTAGTGTTGCTATTGATGTTATCAGTAATGCAACTGTTATTGCTATTAATGCTGTTTCTGTATTGTCAGTGTTATGGTTGGTTTTATTGTTGCTGTTTTCGTTGTTATATATCATTTACATTGTTTTTGTTATTGTTGTTCTTTAAAGTTGTTTTTATTGTTATTATTTGCTATTTATTATTGTTCCTGTTAATATTGTTCGTTTATTGTTATTGCTTTTGTTGTTATTGTTCTTAGTATTTTGTTGTCCCTTATTGTTAATGATATTGCAGCTTTTGCTTTTATAAATGTTAAAGATCTTGTTTTTATTATAGCTTGTGCTGTGACTTTTTTGTTGCTGATTTTCTCGTTTTATTGTTTTGTCACATTATGGATTTCTTTATCTTTCCATCAGCAATATTTTCTCTTTGCCTACTACTACTACTACTACTACTACTACTACTACTACTACTATCTCCCCTAAAATATAAAATAATACCTTTCCAATATAAAATTACATTTAACTTAATTTTCTGTATCTTATTCTTGAATCAAAAGAAAACAATGCAAGGGAAATAATTTGGATTAAATAAGCTAGAGTTATCTCCCTGGTTACCTTTGTAGGTTCACGTTGCGTGTTTCAATAAATAACTAAGTACTTTAACAATTTTAATCTGTCCTAAGCTTACTATCTGCAGAAAGTCTGCTATGCAGTGATGGCTAACGAGCTAGTGGTGTGACATTGGCTCTCACAAAGTGTCTTACTACTGTAACTTAGTATGGTTAAATTTAGCACGCCCAATAATATCTATATATAACTAACACTGAATTAATTCCCTCACATTTCCTGTAAATTTTTAAAATAACAGTAAGATCCATACTGACAAAATACAACGAAAAAGATAGCGTCTGAAATGTAATAAAATTATTTGAACCGTAAAATAAAATTATTCCCCTTGAAAAAGTTTATGGAGGTTTTCATAAGTCTGGTCATGTTTCGCTTCTGAATTCTGAAGGTTTACATCAAATCTAAATATGGTTCTCCAATTTCTGTTTTGCAAATTTTCAAACTTTTTGCTTACAAACTTAGAAACTATATACAGGGTGATTGAAATGAAAAGTAACTCCCTATTTTATGTATGAGTGACCAGTTAGGAGTCATGACTTAACACACTTTGATTTTTTTGGTTTTTTGTCTTTGGGGTTGGTTAAAGGAGCAAGTCTACTATAGCAAACCAAAACTTTGGAAGAACTTTAAGGGCGAATACATGTCTTCACTACCGCGAGAGTTCCTGGTGAAATCAGTTGACGCGATTCCTCGGCAGCTCGAGAAGCTAGTAGCAAAATCTTGTGCCCATATCGAATTTTAATTAAATAAAACCTAATGCTAAACGCTTTCTTCTCATATCCATTTCTTGTAAAAATTATAGTTAAAAAATAAATATTTTAAAATGGGAAGTTACTTTTAAACCACCCTTTATGTATGTTTGTCCTCTCGTCGTCCACGTATGAGGGTCCAGTAGTTCAGTTGTTAGAGCTGGACGTCTTGACTAACGGTATATACGATTTCATTATAGTGGTGAATCAACCACACTTTCAACCACACAGAATCAACCACACTTTCCGAAAGAACTGAATAAATAGTGCGCCAAACGATCCTCTTCAGGATTTTTTTTTAATTCAGTTGTCCTTTTCCTAAATTGTTTGCCAACCAAGGTTAATGGACCCAGACTGATCTATCGATGTATGTATATATGTACGGGTTGTGTAAGAAATCGAAAAGTATTGGTATAAAAAGCGTTACTGTTCTAAATATCATTAATAACTTTAACGCTTTTAATATAAAAAACACATAGTTTTGTTTTACATTCTGATCTGAAGACGTTTGCCGAACACATGAAGGTGAAACGCGTAGTCATCAAAAAGCGTTTCCATTTTGTTTCGTTTCTTCTCATGCTGAGATCTACGACAATAAAATCTCCGAAGAAATTCCTGTATTGCGTCGTTAAATATTTGAGCTTAACAACTATAACAGAATATTGCAATAACAATCATAAATTTGAATAACCGAGGATGCCAGTCTACTCGGGCGGCTAGCCAATCCCCGTTGCAGACGCCTACTCAGGCACATTTGTTTTCGTTCAACACCCACAGAGCCCACCAGTGTGTTATACTGCAACTATGCTGAGTGGATCTTTATGGGGATTTTAACGACTTCCACATCAAGTCGGGCAGATGAAAAGGAAGAGTGAATTTTCAACAAATGAGTAAGCGAATAATGTCCACAATTATGTATCGAACTTATTAGAAAAAAATGTACAATATTGCGAACTGTTAACATATTTCGAGCGCATTAAAAGTAGAAGGCACTCTTTTCTTTTTAAAATGGTGCATTTGCATAGTTTAAAGATATTTTATTTACAGCAATGACATATACACCAAAGACATGAAATGAGAGAGTTGCTAAAAAAACGTAGTCAACGAAATGGGTCAATTCCAATACATTTTACTTTGTTAAACTTATCTGTCATCAAAACAAAGGTTATTTGTCTCGGAGGCCATCTGGAAGGTTCAAACACGTATCTTCTCTTTAGAGGCGGGCCTTCACGGTTGTTACTGGTTTGGGTGCCATTCCCCAAAGTCAGCTAAAAGACATCTTCGAGATCTTGGGCTGCACCAATCTTAGCGTTCATAATTACGCGACAAATTTTATTTGGCGCAAAAACTGGATTATACCATTCAGAGTAGATAATAGAATCTTCCAATAGCAGCAGGAGCAAAGGAGGGATAACCTAATTTTTCATAGCATAGTTACAGTTTTCTGGGAGAGAGAGGATTATCTAGTGTGATCAAGTCTAAACATAACTAGCACACTCAAACCCTCAGTCACGATGACTTGTAACTTTGTGCTAGCGACGGCTCCCACTGAGTTTCTTCTATACATTTTCACTCGCAAGGCTTGGATTAGCTCATGGCATGGTTTTCAGGCACTTTCCAGTGGCGCCGCACGATGGGGTCGCCTCTTCTAGACCGATAGCATCAAGAAATCACCTCCATGACAAATCGAACTTGGTGAGATTCGAACCTGGATCTCATGGTCGAAAAGCGAACATTCTAACCACTCGGTTATATACAGTCTTGTAGAAATAATTAGCACACAATAGTTTAGAGAATCTCTCTCTAATGTATATATATATATATATATATATATATATATATATATATATATATATATATATATATATATATATATATATATATATATATATATATATATGGTGGTAGTGATCGGACTGTGTACACCTGAAAGGTGATTCTTTGTTTAGAAAAGCTTTACCATATTGTATGAGGCTAAGCAATTTTCTTTCTATTATGCATACACAGCAGACTCTTTTTAAGAGCTGCTTATTTCTATTTATATATACAGGGTTATTAAAAAAAGAATTAACCAATTTCATGACGCATTGCTACAATTCTCAAGCATCGTCAAGGAAATAGTCAGTGACCATTTGAAAAAGGAGTTTTCTAAGTTTTGAATGGCTGCCACAGGGACGCTGTAGTCGCGTCGTATCTCCGGCAACGTTCAGTTGTTTGTTTACCACCGAAATCGCGAATCCTCAGCAAAAGGTGTTCTGCGTTCTCGAGTTCGCGAAAACAATTACGGTTGTCACGGTGCAGCGTGCTTGTCGAAGGCAATTCGACGTTAATCCGCCCTCTCCTAAGAACATTCGACGGTGGTTTAAACAGTTTCAAGAGAGTGGGTGTCCGTGTAAAGGAAAAAGTCCAGGACGATCAGGAGTTTCGGAGGAACAAGCGGCGAGAATCCGTGCTGCGTTTGAGAGTCCACGGAAGTCCACAAATCGAGCTAGCCGTAAGCTTGCGATCTCTCTGGCGTGTGCTAAGAAGGCGTTTACATTTGAAACCTTACAGACTACGCCTCGTTCAGGCACTTACCAAGACCTTGCTCTTTCTGCTTGGCCTGCGAGATCCCCAGATTTCACAGTTCGTGATTTTTTTTCTTGTGGAGATACGTAAAAGATCGAATTTATGTTCCACCGCTACCCACTAACCTCAATGACCTTAAACATCGAATAACAACAGCGATCAACTCAATGGATCGTGGTATGCTGATACGTGTCTGGGAGGAATTCTATTATCGCATTGATGTTGCCCCTGCTGCAGATGGTGGCCATATTGAACACTTGTAAGACAGAAAATAAAAGTTGACTGTGAGTAGAATACTTGTGAATTGGTTGGAATTTTCTATTGATTTTCCTTATTAAAATATTACGTAATGAAATCGGTCCATTCTTTTTTAATAACCCTGTATGTATGTATATATATATATATATATATATATATATATATATATATATATATATATATATAATTTCTGAGGAAGGACCGAGGTGGTCTGAAATATTAAATATATATAAAAACATATAAATAAATACTTTCGCAAAAAAACACCCAATTTTTTTTCAGTTATTTTATCCATATATATATATATATATATATATATATATATATATATATATATATATATATATAGTGAACTCTCCTATTGTGAATAATAAATGAGGGTCAGCATTGGATGATGTCTTTCATTTTATACTTATGCATGCTAGCAGAGGCTATTGTGGAGAAAATCAGGTAAGGGAAAGACATATTTCATTTCTGCTTTCTTAAGTGTGATACTAGCCCAGCCTTGCTGGAAGCGACAAAGCCAAACTGACGGATGAAATTTGTTAAAGCAGGATTTCGATGGCTTCTCTGCTTCTTTTCACCTTCCATCAGCATGGCTGATGCTAACCTCCGGGAGAGTAACTAATTGCACCTTCTCAGACTAACGTTTCAGCTGACATGAAGTGGAAAGAATATATTAAATCAATTGTTAAGTCTTCAGCTAAGAAAGTTGGTTCACTATGTCGTGCTAGACAATTTTTTTCTCCTAAGAATTTATAAGTCTACCATTCGTCTTTGCTTTGAATATTGCTGCCATATTTGGTCTCATGTTCCTCCGAAAGAGATTCTTGATAAAATTCAAAGAAATTTAGCGGTATTGACGGCCTAAATCAACCCGCACTTTTTTTACTTTACGAATGTGTAAGAAGCAAACGCAAAGGCAACAAGAGAAACAAGAAGGAAAATAAAACAGTTTTATAACAACAAGATTAATATTTATATTTGTAATGATGCACGCAAGCATAGGGGTTACTATTTTTGTTGGTGTTATGTCCCTTTGACTGAAGTTTTTACTAATGAAATATCTTTTATCTGAGCTCATAAAAGTTGAATGAACTTGCCGCTCAAAATGTTCACTGTGAGAGTGTTGGGGGAATTCTGTAAAGCTGAGAATGTGTTGAGTAAACTTTTAGCTTCAGAAGGGTTGAAGGAGTGTGTTGGGATTGCTATGAATTAGTGTGTAATCAGAAGGGTTTTAGGTTTGTGGTAATAAACGTGAAAAGCATGTTCTTCATATTAATCACAACAATTTAGCGTAGACATACAAAAGGAATAAATCTCAAAGGCAATATTGAACGAAGAAACAAAGGTAGTCGTGCATTCAATTAGAAACAAACATTGAATATTTATGTACAAATAAATTACAATACAATTTTGGAAAAAGTTGTGTTTCAGTCGAAATAACTGAATTGTTGAACAAAAGTTGAATGAAGTATTTTATGAACTCAAAGTTCATGAATGTTCCTTTGTTTAGGAAAAGTGTTCACATAAAAATTTGAGGAAAATTTATCGAGAGATAAATTTTAAAGTATTGTAGTTGCGAGATTTTTTGCTGAATTTTGTATGTTTTTGTTTTGGCAGAGTTATTCACCTTGGACCGTATTTTTTATATATATTTGCTTTAGTAATAATTTCTGTTTGGTAGTGTAGAATAACACTTTTTTAGAAACGTATAAAGATTTCAGAGAGAGAGAGAAAGAAAGAGGTTGAAGGTTGAGTCAGGTGTTGACGCGCGAAAAGTCCTTTAAGTCAAGATGTAGACACGCGTGGATCTCTGTAGAAATCTCTCTGAGAGTGAATTGCTGACTAGTGAATCGGACTAAGATTCGTCCTTTTATTTACTCTGCGAAAATTAGATCGGCTCCCAGCGCATTCCCGCCGAAATTTATCCTGGGGCGTCTCGACCAATAATAAGCCGAGTTTCGCAATGTGTGGTGTTGATTGGTCGAAACTAGCTCTTATGGAAAATTCCACCTTTAAACGAGTTGAGTGGAAAAATACGGAGGATTCTACAAATAGCCCCACGAGATTAATGGTCAACGTAGTTTGGACATTAATATGTATAAAAGGTGGTGTACTTTGCTGGCCAATGAACGCGCCTGCCGGACCTGGTCCGTGTAGGTGGGTTAATTTGGGGTTCAGGCGTAGAAGATGGGTGTTTATGTGATGTCTCAGAAACAGGTGTTGGCTGAGTGGTCACAGGTTGGTCGTCACTGTTGATATAAGCTGGTTTTAACCGGTCAATGCTGACTGTAGTTCGCTTGCCGGCGAGATCTAGAACAAAATATTTCGACGCTCGAGAAATGACCTGATGCGGTCCAGTGTAGTTGGGTGTTAAAGGTTTACGGGCCATATCTCGGCGTAGAAATACGAACTTGGCTGTATGCAGATCAGCTGGGATGTAATATGGCCTGTGAAAGGCTCTGGTCGGCGTATAAACAGTTTCAGACATTTTCTGCCGAAGGTCGCTGATAAACTGGCTGCTAGGTAGGTTGTCCGATACAGGGCCGAAGATCTGTCCTGGCAAGGTTAGGGGAGTCCCAAAAACCAAGTCAGCACTGGTACAGTTCAAGTCCTGCTTGACAGTATTTCTCAAAGCCAGCATGATCAGGGGAAGTTTATCAACCCAAGTTCGGCCTTTAGTTGAAGCAGTTATAGCATACTTAAGCTGCCGATGGAATCTTTCTACGAGGCCGTTGGAACAAGGGTGATATGCTGTAGTGGAAATATGTTTAATTCCCAATAGATCAGTGAATTCGTTGAAAAGGGCTGATTGAAACTGTGGACCTCTATCGGTAGTGATTACCGAAGGGCATCCGAAGTTTGTGATCCAGTTATTAAAAATAGCACTGGCCACTGTTTCAGCTGTAGTTGATTGCAGTGGGATGGCGACTGGCCACCGAGTAAACCGGTCGATTATGGTCAAAATGTACTCGAATCCATTCACATTTTCAAGTGGGCCCACCAAATCTGCATGCAAGTGAGTAAAACGACCGTCTGGGTCGGCAAAGGTTGATGTAGGTGCCCTTGTGTGTCTGCCAACTTTGGTGGCTTGGCAACGTAAACACGTGCGGCACCACTGCTTAATGTCAGCTGCCATACCGGGCCAGATAAATCTGTCCGATATGGTCCGCAACGTCGCCTTGCCTCCAGGATGTGCTTGTGTATGAAAATGTTCAAAAATCAGACGGCGCATATTTGGCGGAATGTACGGACGCGGGTTACCCGTGCTGATGTCACAATAAACTGACCTGTTTGTAAACGGGAGCGGTCTTTTTTCAATTTTTAAGGAAGTGTCCGAGTGGATAGCTTGCAGGGTTTCGTCCTTGTCTTGCTCGTCAGCTAAGTTATCAAAGTTCAGTGTTGTACTCTGCACTGCGCTGAGAGTTGTACGAGACAAGGTGTCGGCCACGGTATTACTAGCTCCACTAATGTAGCGTATATCCGACGAGAATTGTGATATGTAATCCATGTAGCGGATATCTCGCGGATTGTGTTTGTCCGACTTAGCATGTAGAGCGTATGTAAGTGGCTTATGGTCTGTAAAAATTGAAAAGTCACGACCTTCCAGGATGTGCCGGTAGTGTCTGATGGCTAAATAAATTGCCAACAGTTCACGGCTGAAGGTACTATACTTCTGTTGGGCCGTATTTAGCTTAATAGAGAAAAATGACAGTGGTCTTTCCACACCGTCGACTATCTGGTGAAGTACGGCACCAACTGTATCCGACGACGCATCGGTAGTTAGCGTCAGTTTCGCGTCGGGTGAGGACGTAATGTACACAAGTTTGGTACAATCCTGCAAAGCTTGTTTTGCTTTACGAAAAGAGTCCAGCTCGTCTGCCGATAACACAATCTTCGGGTTTTTTCGCTTATGATTAGAAAGAAGATTCGTCAGTGGAAGAAGTACAATGGCACAGTCGCGTATAAATCGGCGATAGTAGTTGATCATGCCAATGAATCGCCGTAGCTGTCTTAATGTTGACGGTGGTGGGAATTCACTGATGGCCTTGACCTTTTCGTCCAGGGGAGCTAAGCCATTCTCATCAATGACGTGACCAAGGAAAGTTAATTCGGGGACAGCGAATAAACATTTATCAATGTTTAACTTTAGTCCGTAATGTTGCAATCGTTCAAAGACCGACTGTAAATGGTTACGATGTTCCTCGGGCGTTTTACTTGCTATCAGTACGTCGTCAATGTACGCATAAGTATAAGGTAATCCGCGGAGGACTTCGTCTATAAGACGCTGAAAAGATTGCGCAGCTTTACGGAGTCCGAACGGCATTCGGGTAAATTCGTACAAACCGAACGGTGTCGTTATTGCTGTTTTATGAATATCAGATGGTTCGATAGGAATCTGATAAAAAGCCTTCCTTAAGTCCAGCTTGGTGAAGACAGTAGCGCCTTCAAGGGACAAAGCAAAATCCTTAATATGAGGGATTGGGTATTTGTCTGGCACAGTCCGAGCGTTTAGGAGTCTGTAATCTCCACACGGTCGCCAGGCATCAGGTTCGTTCTTAGGGACCATGTGTAACGGTGTGGAATACGGACTGGAAGATGGTCTTATTATGCCCAGTTTGAGCATGTTTTCGAATTCTTCCTTAGCCACCCGTAATTTAGTTGGGTGTAGACGACGGGGTGACACGTGGACTGGGGGTCCAGTTGTTTTAATAGTATGTGTTGTGTTGTGTTTTATGGGTTCTGTATGAGTGAACGGTGCTAAAAGAGATTTGTACTGCTTAAGCAAATCTTCGCAACCGTTCGCACTAGGTACCAGAGCAGTCAGTCCAACCGTGGAAAGCTTGGATAAAAATCCGCGTCGTCGCATATCCGTGCGCGTATCGGTAAGTGTCCGAGATGACAGCTCCACGGACAAGTCGAAGTGTGCGAGGAAATCCGCTCCTATGATGGGTAACTCTACATCGGCTATAGTGAAGGTCCATGTATATTCTCTCCGTAGGCCGATGCTTAGAGACATAATACGCTCGCCATACGTGCTGATGGATGTGCCGTTTGCAGCCTGTAGCTTGAGTTGAGTTTGTCTGGGCGTTAATGACGATTTCTTACAATAACTCAGCGGTATAACGCTGATCTGAGCGCCAGTGTCAACTAAGAACTTCAATCTGCTGTTGTTGTCGAGAACGTAAAATAGGCGATTTCCGTTATTTAGCCCAGCAGCACACGCCCTTAATGGCTGCCGGGTTCGGAGTTTCCCGCGTTCTTATACGCACATGGTGGCTGACACTTTCTTGCGCGGGCGCCAAACACTTCATGATACCAGCAATAGTTTCTCTGGCGGTGACGAGTATGTCTTGACGTTGATCGTCGCCTACCAGGATTGTGTCTGTTAGCTGAAGTATCGCGACTCCGTCCAGGAATGCTCTGAATTCTGTCTAGGCGTAAAGACAGGTTCCTTAGTTCGGTAGTCAGAAAATGGAGTTGCTGGTTAACATCCGGGGTCGGGTTATCTGTCACGACAGAGGAAATTTGGCGCGCTGGTCTAGTGTCCACGATTTTGTCCGCGATCGATGCCAGCTTGTGGACATCGACCTCCTCAGTTAGGACTGCTAAAATTTGCACTATATCGGGCGGCAATTTCTCCAGCCACATTTGTTTTAATACAGTTTCGGATATACTGTTGTCACCGAGTAGTGTAATCATTTTACGAAGAAGTTGGGAGGGTTTGCTGTTCCCGAGTGTTACATTCGTAAGGAGATCCTTAATCTTTCGTTCCTCGGAGCAACCTGTTCGTTGTAGGATTGCGTGCCGAAGCACCTCATACGGCTTTTCGGGCGGGAGATTAATAAGAATATCCGCTATTTCCGCAGCGATTTCAGCGGGAAGTTTCTCCACAACAAACGCGAATTTCGACTGCTGGGACGTCACGTGTCTGGCTTGGAAAATCGCGTCGAGTTGTATGAACCACGTTTGTGTATTCGTGGTATAGGAAGGGAGTTCCATCCTGAGTGCAGCTTCAATTGGTTGTACAGGATCTGCCATGTCGATTGAGGTTTTGTTGTTTGAAATAATGTGGTTATCAATTTGTTGGTGGTTTTGCCTGTACAAACGTCGGGGTTACCAATTTGTTGGGATTGCTATGAATTAGTGTGTAATCAGAAGGGTTTTAGGTTTGTGGTAATAAACGTGAAAAGCATGTTCTTCATATTAATCACAACAATTTAGCGTAGACATACAAAAGGAATAAATCTCAACGGCAATATTGAACGAAGAAACAAAGGTAGTCGTGCATTCAATTAGAAACAAACATTGAATATTTATGTACAAATAAATTACAATACAATTTTGGAAAAAGTTGTGTTTCAGTCGAAATAACTGAATTGTTGAACAAAAGTTGAATGAAGTATTTTATGAACTCAAAGTTCATGAATGTTCCTTTGTTTAGGAAAAGTGTTCACATAAAAATTTGAGGAAAATTTATCGAGAGATAAATTTTAAAGTATTGTAGTTGCGAGATTTTTTGCTGAATTTTGTATGTTTTTGTTTTGGCAGAGTTATTCACCTTGGACCGTATTTTTTATATATATTTGCTTTAGTAATAATTTCTGTTTGGTAGTGTAGAATAACACTTTTTTAGAAACGTATAAAGATTTCAGAGAGAGAGAGAGAGAAAGAGGTTGAAGGTTGAGTCAGGTGTTGACGCGCGAAAAGTCCTTTAAGTCAAGATGTAGACACGCGTGGATCTCTGTAGAAATCTCTCTGAGAGTGAATTGCTGACTAGTGAATCGGACTAAGATTCGTCCTTTTATTTACTCTGCGAAAATTAGATCGGCTCCCAGCGCATTCCCGCCGAAATTTATCCTGGGGCGTCTCGACCAATAATAAGCCGAGTTTCGCAATGTGTGGTGTTGATTGGTCGAAACTAGCTCTTATGGAAAATTCCACCTTTAAACGAGTTGAGTGGAAAAATACGGAGGATTCTACAAATAGCCCCACGAGATTAATGGTCAACGTAGTTTGGACATTAATATGTATAAAAGGTGGTGTACTTTGCTGGCCAATGAACGCGCCTGCCGGACCTGGTCCGTGTAGGTGGGTTAATTTGGGGTTCAGGCGTAGAAGATGGGTGTTTATGTGATGTCTCAGAAACAGGTGTTGGCTGAGTGGTCACAGGTTGGTCGTCACTGTTGATATAAGCTGGTTTTAACCGGTCAATGCTGACTGTAGTTCGCTTGCCGGCGAGATCTAGAACAAAATATTTCGACGCTCGAGAAATGACCTGATGCGGTCCAGTGTAGTTGGGTGTTAAAGGTTTACGGACCATATCTCGGCGTAGAAATACGAACTTGGCTGTATGCAGATCAGCTGGGATGTAATATGGCCTGTGAAAGGCTCTGGTCGGCGTATAAACAGTTTCAGACATTTTCTGCCGAAGGTCGCTGATAAACTGGCTGCTAGGTAGGTTGTCCGATACAGGGCCGAAGATCTGTCCTGGCAAGGTTAGGGGAGTCCCAAAAACCAAGTCAGCACTGGTACAGTTCAAGTCCTGCTTGACAGTATTTCTCAAAGCCAGCATGATCAGGGGAAGTTTATCAACCCAAGTTCGGCCTTTAGTTGAAGCAGTTATAGCATACTTAAGCTGCCGATGGAATCTTTCTACGAGGCCGTTGGAACAAGGGTGATATGCTGTAGTGGAAATATGTTTAATTCCCAATAGATCAGTGAATTCGTTGAAAAGGGCTGATTGAAACTGTGGACCTCTATCGGTAGTGATTACCGAAGGGCATCCGAAGTTTGTGATCCAGTTATTAAAAATAGCACTGGCCACTGTTTCAGCTGTAGTTGATTGCAGTGGGATGGCGACTGGCCACCGAGTAAACCGGTCGATTATGGTCAAAATGTACTCGAATCCATTCACATTTTCAAGTGGGCCCACCAAATCTGCATGCAAGTGAGTAAAACGACCGTCTGGGTCGGCAAAGGTTGATGTAGGTGCCCTTGTGTGTCTGCCAACTTTGGTGGCTTGGCAACGTAAACACGTGCGGCACCACTGCTTAATGTCAGCTGCCATACCGGGCCAGATAAATCTGTCCGATATGGTCCGCAACGTCGCCTTGCCTCCAGGATGTGCTTGTGTATGAAAATGTTCAAAAATCAGACGGCGCATATTTGGCGGAATGTACGGACGCGGGTTACCCGTGCTGATGTCACAATAAACTGACCTGTTTGTAAACGGGAGCAGTCTTTTTTCAATTTTTAAGGAAGTGTCCGAGTGGATAGCTTGCAGGGTTTCGTCCTTGTCTTGCTCGTCAGCTAAGTTATCAAAGTTCAGTGTTGTACTCTGCACTGCGCTGAGAGTTGTACGAGACAAGGTGTCGGCCACGGTATTACTAGCTCCACTAATGTAGCGTATATCCGACGAGAATTGTGATATGTAATCCATGTAGCGGATATCTCGCGGATTGTGTTTGTCCGACTTAGCATGTAGAGCGTATGTAAGTGGCTTATGGTCTGTAAAAATTGAAAAGTCACGACCTTCCAGGATGTGCCGGTAGTGTCTGATGGCTAAATAAATTGCCAACAGTTCACGGCTGAAGGTACTATACTTCTGTTGGGCCGTATTTAGCTTAATAGAGAAAAATGACAGTGGTCTTTCCACACCGTCGACTATCTGGTGAAGTACGGCACCAACTGTATCCGACGACGCATCGGTAGTTAGCGTCAGTTTCGCGTCGGGTGAGGACGTAATGTACACAAGTTTGGTACAATCCTGCAAAGCTTGTTTTGCTTTACGAAAAGAGTCCAGCTCGTCTGCAGATAACACAATCTTCGGGTTTTTTCGCTTATGATTAGAAAGAAGATTCGTCAGTGGAAGAAGTACAATGGCACAGTCGCGTATAAATCGGCGATAGTAGTTGATCATGCCAATGAATCGCCGTAGCTGTCTTAATGTTGACGGTGGTGGGAATTCACTGATGGCCTTGACCTTTTCGTCCAGGGGAGCTAAGCCATTCTCATCAATGACGTGACCAAGGAAAGTTAATTCGGGGACAGCGAATAAACATTTATCAATGTTTAACTTTAGTCCGTAATGTTGCAATCGTTCAAAGACCGACTGTAAATGGTTACGATGTTCCTCGGGCGTTTTACTTGCTATCAGTACGTCGTCAATGTACGCATAAGTATAAGGTAATCCGCGGAGGACTTCGTCTATAAGACGCTGAAAAGATTGCGCAGCTTTACGGAGTCCGAACGGCATTCGGGTAAATTCGTACAAACCGAACGGTGTCGTTATTGCTGTTTTATGAATATCAGATGGTTCGATAGGAATCTGATAAAAAGCCTTCCTTAAGTCCAGCTTGGTGAAGACAGTAGCGCCTTCAAGGGACAAAGCAAAGTCCTTAATATGAGGGATTGGGTATTTGTCTGGCACAGTCCGAGCGTTTAGGAGTCTGTAATCTCCACACGGTCGCCAGGCATCAGGTTCGTTCTTAGGGACCATGTGTAACGGTGTGGAATACGGACTGGAAGATGGTCTTATTATGCCCAGTTTGAGCATGTTTTCGAATTCTTCCTTAGCCACCCGTAATTTAGTTGGGTGTAGACGACGGGGTGACACGTGGACTGGGGGTCCAGTTGTTTTAATAGTATGTGTTGTGTTGTGTTTTATGGGTTCTGTATGAGTGAACGGTGCTAAAAGAGATTTGTACTGCTTAAGCAAATCTTCGCAACCGTTCGCACTAGGTACCAGAGCAGTCAGTCCAACCGTGGAAAGCTTGGATAAAAATCCGCGTCGTCGCATATCCGTGCGCGTATCGGTAAGTGTCCGAGATGACAGCTCCACGGACAAGTCGAAGTGTGCGAGGAAATCCGCTCCTATGATGGGTAACTCTACATCGGCTATAGTGAAGGTCCATGTATATTCTCTCCGTAGGCCGATGCTTAGAGACATAATACGCTCGCCATACGTGCTGATGGATGTGCCGTTTGCAGCCTGTAGCTTGAGTTGAGTTTGTCTGGGCGTTAATGACGATTTCTTACAATAACTCAGCGGTATAACGCTGATCTGAGCGCCAGTGTCAACTAAGAACTTCAATCTGCTGTTGTTGTCGAGAACGTAAAATAGGCGATTTCCGTTATTTAGCCCAGCAGCACACGCCCTTAATGGCTGCCGGGTTCGGAGTTTCCCGCGTTCTTATACGCACATGGTGGCTGACACTTTCTTGCGCGGGCGCCAAACACTTCATGATACCAGCAATAGTTTCTCTGGCGGTGACGAGTATGTCTTGACGTTGATCGTCGCCTACCAGGATTGTGTCTGTTAGCTGAAGTATCGCGACTCCGTCCAGGAATGCTCTGAATTCTGTCTAGGCGTAAAGACAGGTTCCTTAGTTCGGTAGTCAGAAAATGGAGTTGCTGGTTAACATCCGGGGTCGGGTTATCTGTCACGACAGAGGAAATTTGGCGCGCTGGTCTAGTGTCCACGATTTTGTCCGCGATCGATGCCAGCTTGTGGACATCGACCTCCTCAGTTAGGACTGCTAAAATTTGCACTATATCGGGCGGCAATTTCTCCAGCCACATTTGTTTTAATACAGTTTCGGATATACTGTTGTCACCGAGTAGTGTAATCATTTTACGAAGAAGTTGGGAGGGTTTGCTGTTCCCGAGTGTTACATTCGTAAGGAGATCCTTAATCTTTCGTTCCTCGGAGCAACCTGTTCGTTGTAGGATTGCGTGCCGAAGCACCTCATACGGCTTTTCGGGCGGGAGATTAATAAGAATATCCGCTATTTCCGCAGCGATTTCAGCGGGAAGTTTCTCCACAACAAACGCGAATTTCGACTGCTGGGACGTCACGTGTCTGGCTTGGAAAATCGCGTCGAGTTGTATGAACCACGTTTGTGTATTCGTGGTATAGGAAGGGAGTTCCATCCTGAGTGCAGCTTCAATTGGTTGTACAGGATCTGCCATGTCGATTGAGGTTTTGTTGTTTGAAATAATGTGGTTATCAATTTGTTGGTGGTTTTGCCTGTACAAACGTCGGGGTTACCAATTTGTTGGGATTGCTATGAATTAGTGTGTAATCAGAAGGGTTTTAGGTTTGTGGTAATAAACGTGAAAAGCATGTTCTTCATATTAATCACAACAATTTAGCGTAGACATACAAAAGGAATAAATCTCAACGGCAATATTGAACGAAGAAACAAAGGTAGTCGTGCATTCAATTAGAAACAAACATTGAATATTTATGTACAAATAAATTACAATACAATTTTGGAAAAAGTTGTGTTTCAGTCGAAATAACTGAATTGTTGAACAAAAGTTGAATGAAGTATTTTATGAACTCAAAGTTCATGAATGTTCCTTTGTTTAGGAAAAGTGTTCACATAAAAATTTGAGGAAAATTTATCGAGAGATAAATTTTAAAGTATTGTAGTTGCGAGATTTTTTGCTGAATTTTGTATGTTTTTGTTTTGGCAGAGTTATTCACCTTGGACCGTATTTTTTATATATATTTGCTTTAGTAATAATTTCTGTTTGGTAGTGTAGAATAACACTTTTTTAGAAACGTATAAAGATTTCAGAGAGAGAGAGAGAGAAAGAGGTTGAAGGTTGAGTCAGGTGTTGACGCGCGAAAAGTCCTTTAAGTCAAGATGTAGACACGCGTGGATCTCTGTAGAAATCTCTCTGAGAGTGAATTGCTGACTAGTGAATCGGACTAAGATTCGTCCTTTTATTTACTCTGCGAAAATTAGATCGGCTCCCAGCGCATTCCCGCCGAAATTTATCCTGGGGCGTCTCGACCAATAATAAGCCGAGTTTCGCAATGTGTGGTGTTGATTGGTCGAAACTAGCTCTTATGGAAAATTCCACCTTTAAACGAGTTGAGTGGAAAAATACGGAGGATTCTACAGGTATTTGTCTGGCACAGTCCGAGCGTTTAGGAGTCTGTAATCTCCACACGGTCGCCAGGCATCAGGTTCGTTCTTAGGGACCATGTGTGGAATACGGACTGGAAGATGGTCTTATTATGCCCAGTTTGAGCATGTTTTCGAATTCTTCCTTAGCCACCCGTAATTTAGTTGGGTGTAGACGACGGGGTGACACGTGGACTGGGGGTCCAGTTGTTTTAATAGTATGTGTTGTGTTGTGTTTTATGGGTTCTGTATGAGTGAACGGTGCTAAAAGAGATTTGTACTGCTTAAGCAAATCTTCGCAACCGTTCGCACTAGGTACCAGAGCAGTCAGTCCAACCGTGGAAAGCTTGGATAAAAATCCGCGTCGTCGCATATCCGTGCGCATATTGGTAAGTGTCCGAGATGACAGCTCCACGGACAAGTCGAAGTGTGCGAGGAAATCCGCTCCTATAATGGGTAACTCTACATCGGCTATAGTGAAGGTCCATGTATATTCTCTCCGTAGGCCGATGCTTAGAGACATAATACGCTCGCCATACGTGCTGATGGATGTGCCGTTTGCAGCCTGTAGCTTGAGTTGAGTTTGTCTGGGCGTTAATGACGATTTCTTACAATAACTCAGCGGTATAACGCTGATCTGAGCGCCAGTGTCAACTAAGAACTTCAATCTGCTGTTGTTGTCGAGAACGTAAAATAGGCGATTTCCGTTATTTAGCCCAGCAGCACACGCCCTTAATGGCTGCCGGGTTCGGAGTTTCCCGCGTTCTTATACGCACATGGTGGCTGACACTTTCTTGCGCGGGCGCCAAACACTTCATGATACCAGCAATAGTTTCTCTGGCGGTGACGAGTATGTCTTGACGTTGATCGTCGCCTACCAGGATTGTGTCTGTTAGCTGAAGTATCGCGACTCCGTCCAGGAATGCTCTGAATTCTGTCTAGGCGTAAAGACAGGTTCCTTAGTTCGGTAGTCAGAAAATGGAGTTGCTGGTTAACATCCGGGGTCGGGTTATCTGTCACGACAGAGGAAATTTGGCGCGCTGGTCTAGTGTCCACGATTTTGTCCGCGATCGATGCCAGCTTGTGGACATCGACCTCCTCAGTTAGGACTGCTAAAATTTGCACTATATCGGGCGGCAATTTCTCCAGCCACATTTGTTTTAATACAGTTTCGGATATACTGTTGTCACCGAGTAGTGTAATCATTTTACGAAGAAGTTGGGAGGGTTTGCTGTTCCCGAGTGTTACATTCGTAAGGAGATCCTTAATCTTTCGTTCCTCGGAGCAACCTGTTCGTTGTAGGATTGCGTGCCGAAGCACCTCATACGGCTTTTCGGGCGGGAGATTAATAAGAATATCCGCTATTTCCGCAGCGATTTCAGCGGGAAGTTTCTCCACAACAAACGCGAATTTCGACTGCTGGGACGTCACGTGTCTGGCTTGGAAAATCGCGTCGAGTTGTATGAACCACGTTTGTGTATTCGTGGTATAGGAAGGGAGTTCCATCCTGAGTGCAGCTTCAATTGGTTGTACAGGATCTGCCATGTCGATTGAGGTTTTGTTGTTTGAAATAATGTGGTTATCAATTTGTTGGTGGTTTTGCCTGTACAAACGTCGGGGTTACCAATTTGTTGGGATTGCTATGAATTAGTGTGTAATCAGAAGGGTTTTAGGTTTGTGGTAATAAACGTGAAAAGCATGTTCTTCATATTAATCACAACAATTTAGCGTAGACATACAAAAGGAATAAATCTCAACGGCAATATTGAACGAAGAAACAAAGGTAGTCGTGCATTCAATTAGAAACAAACATTGAATATTTATGTACAAATAAATTACAATACAATTTTGGAAAAAGTTGTGTTTCAGTCGAAATAACTGAATTGTTGAACAAAAGTTGAATGAAGTATTTTATGAACTCAAAGTTCATGAATGTTCCTTTGTTTAGGAAAAGTGTTCACATAAAAATTTGAGGAAAATTTATCGAGAGATAAATTTTAAAGTATTGTAGTTGCGAGATTTTTTGCTGAATTTTGTATGTTTTTGTTTTGGCAGAGTTATTCACCTTGGACCGTATTTTTTATATATATTTGCTTTAGTAATAATTTCTGTTTGGTAGTGTAGAATAACACTTTTTTAGAAACGTATAAAGATTTCAGAGAGAGAGAGAGAGAAAGAGGTTGAAGGTTGAGTCAGGTGTTGACGCGCGAAAAGTCCTTTAAGTCAAGATGTAGACACGCGTGGATCTCTGTAGAAATCTCTCTGAGAGTGAATTGCTGACTAGTGAATCGGACTAAGATTCGTCCTTTTATTTACTCTGCGAAAATTAGATCGGCTCCCAGCGCATTCCCGCCGAAATTTATCCTGGGGCGTCTCGACCAATAATAAGCCGAGTTTCGCAATGTGTGGTGTTGATTGGTCGAAACTAGCTCTTATGGAAAATTCCACCTTTAAACGAGTTGAGTGGAAAAATACGGAGGATTCTACAGGTATTTGTCTGGCACAGTCCGAGCGTTTAGGAGTCTGTAATCTCCACACGGTCGCCAGGCATCAGGTTCGTTCTTAGGGACCATGTGTGGAATACGGACTGGAAGATGGTCTTATTATGCCCAGTTTGAGCATGTTTTCGAATTCTTCCTTAGCCACCCGTAATTTAGTTGGGTGTAGACGACGGGGTGACACGTGGACTGGGGGTCCAGTTGTTTTAATAGTATGTGTTGTGTTGTGTTTTATGGGTTCTGTATGAGTGAACGGTGCTAAAAGAGATTTGTACTGCTTAAGCAAATCTTCGCAACCGTTCGCACTAGGTACCAGAGCAGTCAGTCCAACCGTGGAAAGCTTGGATAAAAATCCGCGTCGTCGCATATCCGTGCGCATATTGGTAAGTGTCCGAGATGACAGCTCCACGGACAAGTCGAAGTGTGCGAGGAAATCCGCTCCTATAATGGGTAACTCTACATCGGCTATAGTGAAGGTCCATGTATATTCTCTCCGTAGGCCGATGCTTAGAGACATAATACGCTCGCCATACGTGCTGATGGATGTGCCGTTTGCAGCCTGTAGCTTGAGTTGAGTTTGTCTGGGCGTTAATGACGATTTCTTACAATAACTCAGCGGTATAACGCTGATCTGAGCGCCAGTGTCAACTAAGAACTTCAATCTGCTGTTGTTGTCGAGAACGTAAAATAGGCGATTTCCGTTATTTAGCCCAGCAGCACACGCCCTTAATGGCTGCCGGGTTCGGAGTTTCCCGCGTTCTTATACGCACATGGAGGCTGACACTTTCTTGCGCGGGCGCCAAACACTTCATGATACCAGCAATAGTTTCTCTGGCGGTGACGAGTATGTCTTGACGTTGATCGTCGCCTACCAGGATTGTGTCTGTTAGCTGAAGTATCGCGACTCCGTCCAGGAATGCTCTGAATTCTGTCTAGGCGTAAAGACAGGTTCCTTAGTTCGGTAGTCAGAAAATGGAGTTGCTGGTTAACATCCGGGGTCGGGTTATCTGTCACGACAGAGGAAATTTGGCGCGCTGGTCTAGTGTCCACGATTTTGTCCGCGATCGATGCCAGCTTGTGGACATCGACCTCCTCAGTTAGGACTGCTAAAATTTGCACTATATCGGGCGGCAATTTCTCCAGCCACATTTGTTTTAATACAGTTTCGGATATACTGTTGCCACCGAGTAGTGTAATCATTTTACGAAGAAGTTGGGAGGTTTTGCTGTTCCCGAGTGTTACATTCGTAAGGAGATCCTTAATCTTTCGTTCCTCGGAGCAACCTGTTCGTTGTAGGATTGCGTGCCGAAGCACCTCATACGGCTTTTCGGGCGGGAGATTAATAAGGATATCCGCTACTTCAGCAGCGATTTCAGCGGGAAGTTTCTCCACAACAAACGCGAATTTCCTCTGCTGGGACGTCACGTGTCTGGCTTGGAAAATCGCGTCGAGTTGTATGAACCACGTTTGTGTATTCGTGGTATAGGAAGGGAGTTCCATCCTGAGTGCAGCTTCAATTGGTTGTACAGGATCTGCCATGTCGACTGAGGTTTTGTTGTTTGAAATAATGTGGTTATCAATTTGTTGGTGGTTTTGCCTGTACAAACGTCGGGGTTACCAATTTGTTGGTGTTGCTATGAATTAGTGTGTAATCAGAAGGGTTTTAGGTTTGTGGTAATAAACGTGAAAAGCATGTTCTTCATATTAATCACAACAATTTTAGCGTAGACATACAAAAGGAATAAATCTCAAAGGCAATATTGAACGAAGAAACAAAGGTAGTCGTGAATTCAATTAGAAACAAACATTGAATATTTATGTACAAATAAATTACAATACAATTTTTGGAAAAGGTTGTGTTTCAGTCGAAATAACTGAATTGTTGAACAAAAGTTGAATTGAGTATTTTATGAACTCAAAGTTCATGAATGTTCCTTTGTTTAGGAAAAGTGTTCACATAAAAATTTGAGGAAAATTTATCGAGAGATAAATTTTAAAGTATTGTAGTTGCGAGATTTTTTTGCTGAATTTTGTATGTTTTTGTTTTGGCAGAGTTATTCACCTTGGACCGTATTTTTTATATATATTTGCTTTAGTAATAATTTCTGTTTGGTAGTGTAGAATAACACTTTTTTAGAAATGTACAAAGATTTCAGAGAGAGAGAGAGAAAGAGGTTGAAGGTGAAGTCAGGTGTTGACGCGCGAAAAGTCCTTTAAGTCAAGATGTAGACACGCGTGGATCTCTGTAGAAATCTCTCTGAGAGTGAATTGCTGACTACTGAATCGGACTAAGATTCGTCCTTTTATTTACTCTGCGAAGATCAGATCGGCTCCCAGCGCATTCGCGCCAAAATTTATCCTGGGGCGTCTCGACCAATAATAAGCCGAGTTTCGCAATGTGTGGTGTTGATTGGTCGAAACTAGCTCTTATGGAAAATTCCGCCTTTAAACGGGTTGAGTGGAAAAATACGGACGATTCTACAAGTGAATGTTCCGTAATGTTTGTAATTAAGTCTCCGTTGCTTGTCATTAAGTTTGTAATGTTCGTAGTGAAGTTTGAAAAGTTTCGTATGTACGTGTATGTGTGTGTGTGTGTATATGTTTTCATAGCGCCTGGCCGCAAGTGGTCGAGACGCGATTCCTTTTACTACTACATTTTCATAGCGAGGAAATCGAGAAAGAGGAAGAAACAAATTCGTGTCTAGTATTTATAATCAACTTAATCACGTGACAGGCTCGAAAAAGGCATTGACAGATTTGGGACGGAATTATTTTTTTGGTCAGGTCAAAGAACTAGGTTGATGTTTATTCGGACGTAGTTGAGAAACATGATTTAAATATTAAGTGACCAATCAGAAGTTGAGGTTTTCTGAAAATATGTATGAAGCTGGATAAGCTCTGTGATCCGCTTTTTGCACAAAAATCGACATTGATAAAAAATTTTAAAAAGTGGTAGCGGAACGCTAAAGAAGAATCTGCAATGTCATTGGACCTGACCTGGTATCTCGGTTTCAGTGACTTTCCCGCCGCCGTAGCGTAGATTCCCTGTGCCTTATCTATAAATATTTTCGTGGTAATTGTTCTGATGAACTTTCCTCTATGGTGCTTAGACTTTATGAATGTAAAGTGCAATAATAGATTGACGGCAAGGTATCATCATTTTAAAGTGGAAATGGCTAAGTTCTATGCTAACAGTCTATTTTATTGCACTTCTCGCTTGTGGAACTTCCTTCTGGTTTCTTACTTCACAGTCAATATTTTATTCTTCAAAACTGTGAATGTAATGCCAATCGTTATCTTCTGCCTTCTTAATTCTTGTTCTTTTATTGTACTCTCGACTTAATTCTCTAACACTCAGAAAGTCATTGCACCCCAGTGGCTTTATTGTTTTGCATGGGGTGAAATGATTAAAAAAAAATTTTTAAAAAGGGTAGGTTCGTATTTTTATTTAAATTATAAATAGTTCGCTTAAATCAGTTGTTGCCAACTGGAGGTCCACGGACCACTGATGGTCCGTGCAAAATTTTTGATGGTCCGCAGAAAAATTGGGACATTATTTCAATTTTTATGAAGCTTCAGATTCAAAAATGACGAGTAACAAAAAAACGTATTATGGGTGGTTCAAGACGTTATGTAATCTTGAAATAAACACAAGTACACAAATGTGACATCATCCAACCATAGTATGACTTGCAAAGTCATATTCAATACTTGTTACTGAATAGTTTCTTACCATTACTGTTGATAACTAGTTACTCGATGGTTTACTTACTAGTATCATTTTCTACAAACATGGCATAGCAACGGAGTAATAGTGGGATCTTTAAGAATCGGCTTACGCACAAGATACAAATTCATAAGCATTCCATTCGTACTCGAAAACTATTTCTACAAAATATTTTTTTAAAAAACAACTTTTTAGTGGACGTTGACAATATCAAGTCGCTTAATGACGGATGACATTTTCGGATGACATTGTATAAACGGTAACGCTTACGGTAATAGACTCAGTGTTAATGAATGAAAATCTTATTACTTTTTACTAGGGCCTAACACTACTAAAAATGTGTAATCTTGAATAAACTTAAAATTTTAAATTTGTTTTATTTAAAATTACACAATAACTTTGTTACCTAATGGGTCCATTTCATACTAATAAAAGTTTTCCGATTATTATTATTATATAAATGTATATACCTTCTTTTTTTTCTTTTTCTTTTTAAATTCATATTAGTGGTCTGCCAAATTTAAAATTATATATTTTTTTAGACGAGTGGTCCATGAAGATGGAAAGGTTGGTGACAAGCTGGTCGAAATAATTCACTAGAGTTATCTCCCCTCAGCAACTCTTGTTGCCAATAACAACAAAATCGCATGCCAACAGCGAACGTCGAAGAACATAAAACTAAAAGAAAAACACATTGAAGTTTCCAAAGACAAAAAATAAAATGCAAAGGCATGAAATCGAATCGCCGAGTAGGGATTCAGAAGATGGAAAAACGAATTGCAATAACTGTCTTTGTGATCAAGAAAGGTTCGAATGATAAACATTTTTTTTAATCTCACACAAGAAATGTTTTTTAAATCAATTAGTTTTCCGATGTTTGCTTTAAATTTTAGATGGTGTCTTTAAAAAAAAATGTGTCCAGGCCAAAATGAAACGAAATAGCTGCAAAAAGTCTTAAATTAATTAAATTGTTTAAAAATTAAAATAAGGAAACTGTTGTTTGCGTTTACTAACACTGTTTTAAATTCCTTCTCGCATCGAATGGAACCATACACCCTCCCTTCAGAAGTCAATGCACTAAAAATGGTAACAGTGAAATTAGCCGCTTCTTTATAAAAGAAACATTCCAACATTCATTGTCCAAACAAAGAGTTACTGTCAGTAGAAATTTCTAAAATCTTTTTCCTTAAAACAGTTTTCAGTTTTTCAAGAAATTTTACACTTTTTCAAGTTCATTGATTGTTCGCTATCCTTTTTTTTGGGGGGGGGGGTACCACCACGGATTTTCTAAAAAAAAAAAAAGGGTTTTAAATTAAAATGCCTTCTTTTAACAAACTTAAATTTTCAGTTCTGTTTGAAAGATCAAAACCTAAAACTAATCTGAATTAAAAGAAAAACGAATTTCCATATATAACTTAAGTAAGTAAACATTTTTACTTTTTAGGCATTTAGATAATTTAAATGACTTCTTTGAACTTAAATTTCGGTTCTATTTGAAATGATGGCCTAAAGTAAAAAGCTAATCCGAATGAAAAGAAAATTAATTTAGTAAACTATTTAGGCATTTTTAAAACATTGACACGTTTTTCCGTCACTCATCGAATTGCCATGGTATACTACAAAAAAATGTAAATGACAAATTTAAAAATCTATTTAAAATCCAATATTTGTCTTAGAGATGTGTTTCTAAGTCTGTTAATAAATTTAAGGATTAATTATCTGGATTTTCTAAACAAAAGTAATGCTCACCTTTTACTTTTAAAACTAAAAGTAAAACAGAATGAAAAACGTTTTATTTACATACAATAACCAGTGAAATCAAAGAATAGAATTAGAAATAATGTGTCGCTCGAGACACCATTCATCTACTAAGACGTTTTTAATTCAGAAAACTTGTTCATGAACTGATTTGTTTGTGATGAGAGTTACCTGTGGCCCAAAGTTTCACTGTCAGTCCTAAAAAGTGCAAGAAAAAGGAAAAATAAAACATAATGAAATACAGAAACACTGTGATAATCAGAATTTGTTATTTATGTTTAAAAATAAATGTTCTTTAACTTTATATACTCAATAGTTTAAGAATATAATGTTTTTATTCTGTTATACGCATTTATTAATTAAACTTAGTATAAATGAATAAGTTTGAAGGCATTAAGGTGCTACCAAAACAAAAATATGTAAATGAATAAATGAATAAAAATCTAAATGTAATTTGCATTGTGAAAAGAAAAACATTTATTCTAAAAAGAGTAAATTTTAGAAAAATTAATGTATCAAGTATTCTTTTATGCGAATGGAATAGTTTTGTTGTAATTCTGTAAATTTTCTTGGTGACAAGAACAAATTATGCAGGAAAAAACAAGATAAAGATTTGTTTTTAAAATAATGAAAACTTAAAAGAACAATTTGAATTTAATTACTGAATTAAGTATTGGTTCTTCTCCTTGTATACAAGAATCTGTAAATACAGGAAAACAGAGGCACGTGAAAAAAAACACCCATACCGATGGATTGAAAAACTGCTTTCAAGAGACTAAAGCTGACTGAACAGGAGTTAATATCATACTCTTTCAATATTGAATTGTAGTTAGTCAAAGTGAGATATCAGAATTATTATTTCTTTTTTGTACAGCCATAGCAAAAATAATCTAACAGTTACTAAAAGGCAAAATAAAATAAGTCTTTTAAAGGGTCACACTTGAAAATAGCATTAAACTATAAATTTTTTGAATCTTCAGCCATGTCTTTATTTAAAAGAAACTCTTATGATGAACAGCAACGAGATGATTTCAAAATTGCACTGAAAAACTACAAGTCATTTTTTTTTAAATAAATATTAAGAATTTATTTTTCTGTTCAGTCTGAAAAAAAATGACGTGTTTCATTAAAATAAGGAAGCGCCAATTGTACTGTATTATTTTTGGTAAAGTTTGGAACAAATTTTCTATATTTTCACATTTCATATTGCATTAATTTTTTTACAGAAACAACATCTTAAAGAATTTCTCTTTATATAACTGCAAAAAAATCAGAACACATACCCAATTAAAAAGTTGTTATATTGGAATAAAGTGTCACTACTGACACTGGAGTTTGAACACAGATCACCAGTGAGCAAATACAGGTGATTCCATTTTCAATAAGTAGATCATGTTATAAAGGAAATATATATATATATATATATATATATATATATATATATATATATATATATATATATATATATATAGGAATTAGTGTGGCATCTAAACGATCACTATTTCTACTCTATCCTCTATTACTATACAGACCGCTATTCTCTAACTATTTCTCTATACTGATCACTACACGGATTACTATTCAGTGGTTACTTTTCAAGTGAGTATTATCAAGCAAGTACTATTAGTGCGAGTGTTATTCGAAGGTATCTGACACCAGTATTGTTCAACTGCATTACCATAGTTGTATCTGCGATTACAAAGTATTTACTACAACAAGCATTAGTTGACATTACAAAAGTGGCAATGAGTGTTCGTTGACATCACAAGAAAAAGAACACACAAGATATCAAAAGGGGGCAGGGGTGAAACATACCCCCCCCACCAATATTTCTCTATTTCTTCTTTTTTTAATAGAATAACTTATTCAGTATACAGTACATTCATTAATGAATAAGTACTAAAAATTTCATTTGAATCGAATAATTTTCTGATTTTTGGCAAATGTTTTAAAACAGAGTAGTGATTTTTTGCTTTCATTTTGGACAAAAGCATCCATTTTTGGTGATACCTACTAATATTGATGTTTCCTTCTAATGGGAGTTCTAGGAAGCAGAGCATATTTCCAGTTTTCATTTCCCCATTATAGGCATTAGTATATCCATGATATACTAACACCTTAATTCAACGGATGAAACAGAATAGCTGAAATAAAGAAATAACAAACATACATTCTTCTCAAAGATTTTACCACTAAATGCATACTTGTCCCTAATTTGTCTCATGCATAGAAATTATAACGTATATATATACAATAAGTAGTTTGAAAAGAAAAAAAAAGAGAGAGGGTCATACATGTAATATTTCCCAACAGGAAAACAGACAGGGTGGTGGGTATCCTCTATATATATGTCAGGTGAGATCATGTGGCTTTCTCTCTATGCTCTACTGTTGTGAACTTGTGACGTCTATCTTGTCAGTAGCCTACATATTAATTGGCGTATCTTGTGATAAATAGCAACCGACATTCAACACTCTATGAACTGATGTCACTCACTGGCTGTCATGTGAACCTCTATCTATGCATCCCTATACCTCTAACAAAACTCATTGGCTGAGTAGCCAGTGCTACATTCAGTTGAAATTTATAAAATCTTTCTCTTAAAACAATTTTTCAGGAAAATAAGTATCTCAAGTCCAGTTGGTGTTTTAGTTCTTTCCACTATTGATTAAAAATGTCTTCCTAAATTTTGTTTGAAGTCATGTGGACCATCACCATCTTTATTATGTCATTATTTTTTTCTTTGAGTTATATGTGATAGTCATTTTCCTGTTGAAAGTACTAAAGTGCTGTGGCTTATGTTATTTGGTACAGTTCTTTGTCTGTGATTCTGTAACACCTGTCCACAAGGTTCAAAGGATGGTCATTGCTAAGACCTACAGGCTTCATTTTATGGTAGCTATTGATCTGAGAAAGCAGTTGGATACAGCAGAGAGTTTAGATATTTCTAAACAAGTTTGGTGCCATGCATAACGTCCATATCAAAGAATATGACTTGGATTCTTAGGTTAAAGTTTGGGTTTTGTAGCATCTTGATATACTGGACAAAAGTACTGAACATCAAATTTTTTTTTTTTTCTTTTTTGGAAAGACTTTTTGGTTCAGTTGAGAACTTTTTTCACGAGGCACGGTGGAGTAATGGATAGCGGCTCGGATTGAGGAATAAGAGAACCGAGTTCGATTCCAGTCGAATCCATTACATTCACTTACATGCTAATACCTCTGGGAAAGGTATGAATCCTTTTCTTCTTCCCCCAGCTATGAGTAAATAGCAGGACAGACTGGGTTCAATAGCCTTGGATGGCAACTAGTCTACCACAGAAAGAAATGGTACTACTGAGGAAAAAAATCTGCCTCATCAGTCATGTATCAAAAGATACATGATCACCTAAGCGTGTATCATGCATGGCACATAACTGAATGAGAACTTTTTAGCTCTCCCCCATGGACATGTCTGTGTGATTTATACAATTGCAAGAATCTCCCAAAAGTCACCTTATCCATGTAAGATTATTTTTAAACTTTCTTAGTCTAATGATTAAAACATTTGCAGTTTTATCATATCCAGTAAGCATTCCAAATTCAGTTTTCTATTTTACTTAAATTGGCTGTTTTTACTGACAATCAAAGGAAAAATACTGAATGTCTACATAATATCAATCATCCTATATGGCAGTAAATGCTGGCAAATCATCTCACAGATGAAGAGGAGCCTTGAGGAAAAAGAGGTGTGCTTCTCCAGACAGATGCTGAAAATACCATAGATGGCACAAGTAAGCAACGAGGATGTTTTAAGAAAAATGGAAACAAAAAGAGACAATTATACATAAAATCAGAGAGAAAGAGTTGAAATTTCTGAGGCTATTAATGAGGAAACAAAGCTTGGAGAATTTGACATTCACAGGACATACTGAAGGCAAGCATCAAGTAAATGGCAGAACAGGGACTGGGAGGGATAGAAAGGAGACAAACATTATTTAATGCTATAAAGGATGAGAAGATGTGGAGAGCTATGATTGTCCACGTCCTGGAGGAACACTGCACATAAAGGAAGAAGAAATTTCAATAAACATTTTGCTTGATATCTTGTCATTTGTATTACTAACCAAAATCAGTAAGTTAAATAAAATATCTTTCAGCACAAGATATGTGATTTTAAAAGGTGTATAAAATCTTTGAAATCCATATAAAATAATTATAATGTGCATAATATATTTAACATACTTCTTTCTGGTGTTGCTAAACTCTGTGAAACCGTTCTACACGTGATATCAAATTTGAAATCTCCCAAAAATGCCAGGATAAAGCTAATATATTCTTGTCTATGATACCAAAAATATTTAGTTTCTGTTAATGACAGAGATGGATAAAAATACTTAAAAGAGCAAAAAGAAATTAACTTTGAACAGTTTATGCACAATTTTGATGGCAATGTGCAACAACTTATACAAAAATGGAAAAATACAATATTAAATGAAACATGTCAGTTTAATTTAATACAAATGAATTCCTGCAATCTAAATATACATTATATACATAGTGGATGGAAAGAAACTCCCTATTCAAAATTGTTAATAACTATTAATTATTGGTTGATTGCAACTCCTTTAAAACAGTTCATGTAGTGTGGCAGGATAAATTCTCTTTCACAAGTGACTTGGTGTGCTGACTTTTTGGGGACTTTAGTTGAACATTTCCTGTACCTTTGGCACATTTTCTTCCAATCTGGATGCTGAAGGATGACCGCTTCTGTGGGTATCTAACACAGATGCCGTACTCATCAGCTTGGAATGACAATTTCTGATGGTTTGGGCATAAGGTCTATGAATACTGTGCCTCCATCTCTGTACATGTACTATGGACTGCCACACTTTATAACGGGATGCTAGCTGAGCATGCTCATGCAGTGTGAGGCGTAGTACCATTCTGGGCCACACTTGTCACTCTGAAATAGAAATTAGCAATGAAATTCTACCACTTTAGAGATCACAATATATTTTGTTTCATTCAAATGTGGTGATATTAACAAAAGTTATGAGTAATTTTCAATTTCTTTCCACCTACCCAATATATATATATATATATATATATATATATATATATATATATATATATATATATATTTATTATATGAAATGAACTAAGTCCAACAATCATTTTCATATATTTTCTGTTTATACATTATTTTTATAGATACAATTATTTAACAGAGCATTTGCTTAAATAATTGTATCTATAAAAATAACATATACACAGAATATATATATATACATATATATATATATATATATATATATATAAGATTAAAATATAGGAAACATTTATCAATCTAACAGGTTTCACTTTTATTAAGGTTTCATCAGAGAATGAGATACAGAGAAAAAGAAATTCTGGTATTTTTATTTTTGCAATGTTTGATTTTCATTGGTCAGTCATGTTTCACCTGGATTCAACTAGTTATATGTTAGTATAATTTGTGCCATTTGAATTCAAGTACAAATGATGTATACATACGAAGTTCCAAGAAATCAACAGATCCCATGACTAATTTAAAGACATGTATGTAAGTGTATAATAATTCTAATTTATCTATGTGGGATTCAGATGATACTATATATTTGTAAGTGTATGTGTGGCAAGTAGACATTATGTTTGTTGGGTTTTTGCATGTTGACTTGGAAATGTTTTTACATACATACCACTTGTTTTAATTAAACATACAGTAACTTTTTTAAGAATGAATTCAATAAAAGTTGTTGATGAAATATAATGTTTTTGATGTGTGTTTATAATTGGTAATATATTTTACCGTAAAAAATGATGTTCTTTTTTTAATTATATATATAAGGTGTAATAGACAAATTGTCGCCATTTTCTATTTTTAAATTTGTACATACGTGTTGTTTGTTTTTTATTCTGTCTACTTCACAGTAGAGTAGGGTCAGTTGGGAACTGTCTATGAGAAAAAGAGCACCATGACACAGAAATTTGGAAACAGCATGCTGTACTGCTTGGCATTTGCACCGAAAGCTCCAATACAAACATTTCAAAGTGTTTGGGTGTCAATCTGAGGACAGTGCAGAGGGTTTGGAAAGAGTTGGCTGAGTCTAATGGTGATTACAAAGGTACGCCAGCTCAAAAGACTCACTCTGGTCATTCTGATAAGAAAAGAACTCCCAAATTTGTTGGTGAGGGCCTCAGACTCAACACGGAGGCTTACATCAAGTGGCTTGAGGAGGTAGTGCTGTCCTGAGTCAAGAGGGTGGCTGCTGGAAGAACCCCTTACATCTGGTCACCTAACTCCCCAGGCTGCAAACTCCTGTATTATTATGTGTGGGGCGCAGTTGAACGAGAGACCAACAAGACTCCTTGTAACACCAAAGATGAACTGAAGGCAAGGATTGTGGCAGCATTCACCAACTTAAACAAGGAGACCGCCCAAAAGAGTTGCAAAAGATTCCGGTGTCGTCTGGAGGCTGTGGTTAAAGCTAATGATGATTTTATTGAATAAATTTACTCTTTAGTATTTCAAGATATTTTTGTGTAATTTTGGTAAATATATGTGTTAAAATGAGATGTCAGTGTTATTTTCGTTTTTGTGTAAATTAGACGACAATTTATCCATCGCACCCTGTATGTATGGATGGAACAAAAGGTTGTAGGGTTTTTTAATAGGTGGCATTTGAACATGTAACTTTGTTTTTTGTTTTTTATGCATCCAATATAACTTATATACAAGGTCTGATTGAAAAGTATCAGGACTGCAGCATATGAAAAAAAACTACAACATACATCAATTCAGCATTTAATCTCATTTGAAGTAGTCCCTTTCTGAATCCACACACTTTATCCAGTGCTCATCATTTTTATTGGTGGAAGCTGAAACTCATTTGTTCCAGGGCACCATTTGCTGAAAATTTAGTTGACTATTTTTTCATCTGTGACTGCTTTGCTCAAACAGCAAAAACAACCCAGTTTGAAAAGAACAATCACAGATGATGAAAAATGAATTGTTTACAACAATGTGGAGTAAAAGATACAAATGAAATTAGCCACCATTAACCACTCTAAAATCATTCTGCATCCAAAGAAGGTAATGCTGTGTGTCTGGTAGAATTGGTAGGGTGTTGGGTGTTACAAGCTCCTTCTGCTGAATCAGACTTTGAATTCAAACAAGTACTTTTACCTGTTGGCGTGATTATGGGCAGCAATCAATGAAATAATATCTGGAATTGGCCAATCAAAAAGGTGTCATCTTCTATCAGAACAACATCAGATGGCACATAATGTTGCAGACCTGGCAGAGATCAGTTCAGCTTAGCTGAGATATCCTTCCACACTTGCTGTACTCACCTGACCTTGAACTTTTCATTTCTCTGGAAGCCTGTAATAAACTACTCAGTCCAGTTATCACCCAAAATGATGCCAAATCCTGGGATCATAGAAGTTGCCTCAAGATAGCTAAATTACATATCAAATTAAATAGATCTATGCAAAATATCTAAATATTGCCTTTGAAATTCATTTACAAAAAAAAAAAATGAACTTTTGTCCCAATCCAATATTTATAGGATATATAGTGGACTCTCCTATTGTGAACGATAAATGAGGGTCAACATTGCATTGTGCCTTTTGTTTTACACTTATGCGTGCTAGCAGAGGCTATTATGGAGAAAATCAGGTGAGGGAAAGACATTTCATTTGTGCTTTCTTAAGTGTGATACTAGCCCAGCCTTGCTGCAGGCATCAAAGCCACACTGGCAGATGAAATTTGTTAAAGCAGGATTTTGATGGCGTCTCTGCTTCAGAGCTTGACAAAGTTGATCACATTGCTTCAGTCTACTGTCTTCAAAACCCTTTAACTTAATGAAACATGTCTTACACCACTCCTTTCTGTTTGATGATAGGCTTCCCAGGCTTTCAGATCAAAGTTGAGATGTTTCAAGTTGTCTCTCAATTTGTCTTTGTAGTGTAAAAGGGGATGTCCAACTGATCCATTCTCACAACATGTCCAGCCCACCTAAGTTGTATCTTTGCTAGAATTGTTTCAATGCTTGTGATGTTGTTACATTTTTTCAGTATTTCACTATTCTTGACCCTATCATCCCATTTTATATCATATGGCATGAAGACAGTGCATGTGAAAGGCATCAAGTTGATTTATGTGTTTGCGGTACAGGGTCCAAGTTTCAGCACCATAGAGAAGGGTTGAGAGAACGATTGATCTGTATATGTCAAACTTTACTCTGAGAGACACATCTTTGGTGTTCCATAAACTATATTTAATTTTACTGAATGCTGTGCTGGCTTTGGCTATTCTGAATTGGAGATCTCTGTCCATTTTTCCACCAGAAGAGACTCTGTTGAGCCAAGATATGTGAAAGGCTCAACAGTTTTTAATGCAGTACCATCAATAAATACAGAAGGATTTATGAGAGATGGATTGCTTGGTACTGGCTGGTATATTAGCTCAGTCTTCTTTATGTTGATAGTGAATCCAAATGCTTTCGCTGTTTCAGAGAATTTATCAAATAAATAGTGTGTGTGTGTATATATATATATATATATATATATATATATATATATATATATATATATATATGTCCACTTTTATAAATTTATGTAAGGCTAAATTTAGTCTGTATATCCCCACCTTACATCAGTAGACAAAATCAGTACACCATGCCACTATATAACAAGCTTACTGTCAGCTTTTTAATTATATTACTAACAAATGCTGTTTACCACATAAACAGTAATCTTTAATTTGTATAACAATTTTGAAAAACATTTTAATATTTCATGTGTGTTATTTATATTTAATTCAAAATTTAAAAATTGCCATATATAAGTAATGTTTCTGCTGTTAATTAATTTTTTAACTCCTTGTGTTTTTATAGAAAGATTTTATATTTGTCTTGTCAAGATTCAGTCATAAGTTAGAAAATCTACAGCATTCATAATAAGCATTGTTGCTGTCTGCTATTTCACGTGACTTCAAATTAGTCAAACAGAACAAAAAACATTTAGAAAACCTACAGTATTCATAATGGTAAAACAATTTAGAATTATCAAGAAACAATTTTAAGGGAAAGAAGTATGACAATGTGAAAAAATTTATCATGTGATGTGTTTCGTCCTTTAGGACTTCATCAGACTGACAATGATGCAACTACACATGCACACAAAGGAATAGGGGATGCTGAAAAAATTTTTTTTAATTTTTTAAATTTAATATATGTTTTGGGTATATAAACACAATGTTTCAACATGCTTGGCTGATATTCTATTATCACAATGTAGGATATTTAATAACAAAAGTGATGGAAACAAAAAGAAAAAGAATCTAACTGAAATCAGCCCAAAACATATATTAAATTAAAAAAAAAATTTTAATTTTTCAGCATCCCCCCTCCTCCATGTGCATGTGTAACCATATCAATGTAAACATAAATTTAGCCCAATGAAGTCCTAAAGAATGAAACGTGTCACACAGAAATCTTTTCACTTTGTCAACATTCATAATAAGCAATGTTGTTGTCATCTATTTCACATGACGACAAATTAGCCAAACAGAGCCCCCAAAAAACTTTAACGGAATTGTCTAAATGAGCCAAAATAATCTGTTTAATTATATATTCTTAAACTGTACCAATTTATTTTATGCTGACTTAATTTTTATTATTGTTATTAATATAAACATTGGAAAAATATCCAAATGTTTCTCTCATAGCTATGTATGTAGCTATGCCTGGAGTAGGAAATTCAAGTGGATTTAGCATAATGACAAAAAGAACTTTACAAAATAGGTGTGTTGTTAAAAAAGTTGTTTATACAAAAGTTTTAGAGGGGTAAAAGAAGTTTGGTGACATCTTAGATTTCTCTGTTCACTGAATTTCCATCTGTCACAATGAATGGGTGCTCTCTTAAAGAGGCCTCTTGCCATGAATGCCAATTATTTGATTGTGTATTTTTTTGTGATTTAAAATGTTTGAATATTGTTCTTTTTTCATAGAAAAGTTAGGTATAACAAAATATCTCCAAGTAGATTGACAATTCTGCACCTCCCAAATAAAAAGCAAAGCTAAAATTATCAAACAAGTGGTAGAAAGCGTCCATGATAACCAAATATTGAAAAACATCTGACATTGGATTTAAAGGCTCCAAAAATACACCACTGATATCTTTTGTGGCATAGTAGATATAGGTATTATCATTTTCTGTCATCTAGTAGCCATGAGTTCAATACATGTAATAGGAATAGCTTTGCCTATCGTCCAGTTGACACTCATCCCTGGTCTTTTGAACAGGAGTAGAGGTTTATCTCTTGTTTCCTATTTAGGGCTGGGTTTCTGGTTGCTTCTAAAGTCTACTTCAACTCTATACTTCTAAAGTCTCTGCATGAACTCTGAAATTTTATTCTCTCATTAAATCTTGACATTTTCAAGTCTAGTATTAGTATCTATCTTTCCTGTTATCTAGCCCTTTCTTATGCTAATACAACTTCACACAGTAATACTCTACCTTGAGGGGCCCTTGGGCCTTGCATTGGGTGAACATTAGTAAAAAAAAAAAAAAAAAAAAAGCTCAACTCAGACCTTAAGTGAAACTCATATATGGGATCCTGGAAATATGGTCAGTTCCCTGCACTGCTCCACTGAGTACCTGACTCCTCCTGCTATGCTCTTTCTTTACAAGAGACAGATCAGGCCAAAAATGAAGTATTGCTGTCATATCTGGGATGGTGTTGTCCAGTTTTCACTTTCCAGCATTGATAACGACCAAAAAAAGTCTTTGTGGGTAATGAATTCTTTTCCACTTTACAACCCCCTTCCCACAGACGAAACATTCCCTCTGACTTCTCTACCACTATTTCTCTAGAGAATGTTCAAATGAGCTACATTCCTTAGTTCCCCCAACTCTAACCCTCACAGCTAAGACCTGCAGGGCTAAGTACATTGAGGTGAGACACCTTCATTCTCTTTGTATTTCTTTTTAGAAGGAGTAAGCTCCACTCAATTAGCTTCTTCCCAAGAACTGTTGCTTTGTGGAACAGAATCCCAGAAGATTGCTTATCTCAACCTCTACAATCATAACTTCTTCAAGTCTAGGGTTAACCATCATCTTTTCCACATATCTATATAAACTGCACCCCTTGAGCGAGTCAAGACTGTAGGTCTTGGCAAAGATCACACTTCTTTGAACCACTGGTGCTACAGTATCACAAACAAAGAATTGCACCAAATAGACAGAAACCACATCACTTGAGGATTTTCAACAGCAGCAACATCTAAAATGAATATCACATGTAACTTGAAGAAAGTATAATGACCTCATCAAGATGCTGACATTCCATATTACTTCAAACAAAAGTTTGGAAAGGAAATCCCCATCAATAGCGAGATAACAGCTATTGGGCTTTTAAAATCTATTTTTCTAGAAAAATTGTTTTAAGAGAAAGAATTTTAAAAATTTCAAACAACAGTAGTACTGGATGCTCAGTCAATACATACAAAATATTTCCTTATAAGGAAATGGCTAATAGTACCATTACTCTTACCTCTTACACAACAACCGCTTTCGGTAACCCTTTACTTTGAGTGGCTCTTGAGTATTGTATAGGTGAACATTAGTAAAAAGACAAACAAAAACAACACATTAGTTTTAAAAATGTAGCTTGAAATGGAAAATCTCAATATGGAAGAGTTAAATGTTAAATTGCAATTAAACTAAAATTTCTCAATGCCATTTGAAATAGCAGTAAGACTTAATAACAAGTAACAAAATGAAGTGAAATGTCATTAATTAAATTTCTATTTTAATATATTGATCTTCATTTTATGCAGACAGATGTGGTACCAGTGGTATCAAGATTATGTTATTGCTAGTGAAGAAAGATACAAAAAGGTAAGTCGACTCTTTTGAAGTGATGTCCTGGGACAAAACTTTCATGACCCAGATACTTTTCCCCACTTCCCAAAATGATCTCTCTCTCTCTCTCTCTCTCTCTCTCTATCTCTCTCTCTCTCCCCCTTTATCTCTATCTATCTCCCTCTGTCTCTCCCTCTATCTCTCTATATATTTGTCTCTCTATCTCTCTCCCACTCTCTTTCTCTATCTATCCATTTGTCTGTCTCTCTCTCTACCTATCTATTTTTCTCTCTATCTTTCTCTATTTGTCTCTCTCTATATATACATATATTTATATCTCTATTTATCTCTCTCTCCTCCTCTATCTCTCTATCCATGTCTCTCTATCTCTCTCTCTCTCTCTATCTATCTATCTATCTCAATCTATTTCTCTCTCTATCTATATATTTCTCTCACTCACTCTCTCTCTCTCTCTCTCTCTATATATATATATATATATATATAAAAGAAAGAACAGTAAGATATATAATCCGGTGTTCTTATTGATATTTTTTATTTTTACACAACAGTGCTCAATGTAAATTTAAAGAGCATAAATATTATAAATTAACTGATTTAAAGATGGTTTTTTTTTGCTACACAGTAATAAACATGATTCAAAAACTGAAGCTAAAAGCTTCAAATTTAATTATATAATTAAATTAAAATCATTCGTCCTGTTTCATCAGAACTAATGCTTTTAAGTCAATTATATAATTAAATGTGAAGTTTTTAGCTTCAGTTTTTGAATCATGTTTATTACTGTGTAGTGAAAAAACATTTTAAATCAGTTAATTTATAATATATATATATATTTTTCTTTCTCTCTGAGGAGTTAACCAAAAATTCAGTGAACCCAAATTATTCAATTGCTTCTTAAAAGAAAAATTGATATAGCATAAAGTTCTTTATTTCCTGGTGGAATAATGCTTAGTATATGTATTATGGGCATTGACAAGCATGACATGAAACCAAAGAATGTAACAAGTGAACATATTGTAGCAGAGTTATAATGCTGAGTAAATAATTATAAACCCCCTTTATATCTGCAAAAATACTCATAAAAAGGACAAACAGCAAGATATGGAAATAAGAAAACGAGTATTATTTATTATCTGGTTGTTATGTAGTGTTGGAGATACGAGCGACAGTAATACTGAGTAAAATTGTGAGTTTGGGAACAAATGTAGATCAAATATGGATTGAAATCTGACAGAATGATAAGCTAAAGAGTAAATAAAGTGTATACAGTCTTTCTCATAAGTTTTTTAGAAATGTGTGTAATGAGTGTCTAGGTAATTTAATTGGACAATACAAGAAGTGTCTGGGGTTTCCTTACCTCAAATTTGTGTTGAGTGCTAAGAGATAAATGTTACTATTATGACATGAAAAAAGGATAGGAAGCTGAAATTTTCATTGACACACGTGTTGATGGCCTGTCTGTGTTGGTAACCTGTCCCATAATGAGAATGTCATGTCTTTGTGTGCGGAGAGGAGAAAAGTGGGGGTCGATTGTCATTGGTTTAGAAAGAGTGAGTTAATGAAAATTATAATTTTATAATTATTTTATTATAATTATTTTTGACATGATAATTAATTTTTATTTACTTACTTTTTATGGACATGACACGATGACAATATAGTTCATTTTTTATTATGCATTTCTTTATGGATATCGCAATATTAATCAGTCTGTTAGATTCGCCATGGGTGACCTGGGTCTAAAAAGATAAAAGGGGATCTGCCTACAATTACAATCCCACTATTTAATTTTAATTACAAACAAAATTTTCATAAATGCATATGAAAAAAAGTGTACAATTAAAATATTTTTGTGGAAAAAATATGTACTTCTTAGTAATTACACTGTACATGTACTGTACATATTGCTAGTAGCACATACCAACTGTAAATACTGAAATTTATCATTTAATTTTTTATTTGTTTTTCAATTTTAAGTAATTAGTAGATATTTATAAATAGTTGACCACACATTTTACTATTTTTAGATAGTTCAAAAACACAATAGATGCATGTAGTTCCCTATATCAAAAGCAATTGTTTGTGCTCACTAGATGATTGTTCAAATCTGCCAATAATTGCTTCTTCTGAATAGACTTGAAGCTGCAGAAATGTGGTTCTACAGAAGAATGTTGGGGATACCATGGACCAAATATGTGAGCAACAACAAAGTTTTAGAGAAAATGGAAACAAAAAGGACACTTATAAGAAAGAGAGATTGAAATTTCTAGGACATATAATGAGGAAAGAGGGCTTGAAAAATTTGGTACTCACAGGAGAGATTAAAGGCAAGAAGGAGAGAGAAAAACAATGCATAACTGACCTAGTGAGCTTGAGTAAATGGATGGCCGAACAGGGTTTAGGAGAGATAAACAAAAAACAAAATTTACTAAGAGCTACAAAGGACAGGAAATTGTGGAGTGCTTGATGATGGGACATGGCATATAGAAGAAGTTATTTATTATTTTTTAATATATTTGATGTCACATGAACATGATATTATTTTTTATTTTAAACATTTGATATTATGTGAATGTGTTTCTATATGAGTTTTGAAAATTTAAATACATTTTAAATTGTGAGTCCCTCTATATAAATAAATGCAAATGTCAGTGTGTCACACTTTTTCAACTTTACTCCTAGAGGCTGTAGCCTAACATATCATAACATTTTGGAATCAGGCTGACTCCATGAGCAAAGTAAAAACATTCGAGGCCAGATCCAGAACCACATTCCTGAAATTTTGGATTCTCAACTTTTCATTACTGCGATTTTTTAAATGATTTTTTACAATTAATTTTCTTGTACAATAACAATTTTTATAACTTGGAAATAAGTTTGGCAATAATTGAAATTAATTATGAAATCCAGTGAAAGTCACCCATGAAAAAAAAATAATTGTTTGTACGAAAGTAAGGAACTACATACATCAAATTGTCTTTAAATTAAGTGGCAGCAGAAGAATTATCATTGAACTTTTAAGAGGTAAGCTTAAATATTAATGCAATACTTAAATGCAGCTATCAATTTTGAGTTCTTCTGTCGCTTATTGTTGCCTATTGCATACGGCAACAGTATGCCTTGCAAAAAGAAATCTCTGTCAACAGAAGACCAGATTGCAATCAAAAGAGCTAAAGCTACAACAAAGAAAAGGAAGTTTGGTGCAAATGAAAATCCAGATCAAACAGCAACCAGGAGATCTTCTAGTGCTGAGAATATGCAAAAACTTAGGGACTCTCAAACTCCCAAACAAGCCGAAGGCCCAATCAAGAGCCCTCTGCAGAACTAACTTAAATGCTACCCGATAGAGCAACTTATAAGCTAGAAAATTGTACAATACAAGGCCCAGTAGCCTCTCAAGGTAGAGGATTACTTTATGGTGTTTTATGAGTGTAAGAGATGGCAAGAAATGAAGTTCATGGCATTATACAGGAAAGATAATGGTTAAACCTCAACTTGAAGTTATCAACTCTTCAAGTCTAGGTTTAACCATTATCTTTTGTAGTGATTGGCAAAAAATCCTGTAAGGAGTCTGTTCCACAAAGCAGCAGTTCTTGGAAAGAAACTGTCAGAGTAGAACTTAATTAATGGTTTTAACTTAATATGAATAGCTTCTAAAATTTGTAATCTTTTTTTTTACAGTTTGTTTTGCAAAGAATTATTGTGTTATTTAATTTTTGTGTTTCTGTGCATGTGTTGTTCTTTTGTGCTAACTGATGTGAAAACAAACCCTGTTTAAAGCATTAAACTTCATATAAGCTTAATAAAATAATTGATTTTAATTTCATTAACTTTTTCCTTTACCTTCAGAAAATCCAGTCCCTTCGCTCATCTTGCCGACAACAAGTGCGGAATCTTGTGGTAAAACTACATAAAGAATATAAGGTGTGTATCGTGTATGGAATGGACGTGCAGGTGGTGTAATAGATAATGTGTTGGAATGAGAAATCGGAGAACAGAGTTCAAATTCTAGTCAGATTCATTACATTCACTTACATGCACTTGGAAAAGATATGACTCCATCTCTTCTCTCCCAGCTATGGATGGCACAATTTTGTAATTTTACAAAATAAATATCCTCTCCCAGCTATTGATTGGGTTCTATAGCCTTGGTTGGCAACTAGTCTATTGCAGAAAGAAATGGCAACCTACTGCAGGAAAATCTTCTCCCTAGTCAGTCATGAATCATATGAGACATGATTGCCCAACTGTTTATCAAATATGGCACTTAACTAACTGACTGAGTAACAGGTCCCTGAAGGTAGTTGTTAATTGTGGTGGAGACATACCTCACTGAAGCAAGAGAAGGCGAATTGTCTGTACATGTGCTGCCGCCATATAGTGCAATTTATTTTTTTCTTAAGGTATTTTAAATGATATTCCTTCTTAGTTTTCTATTTTCAAGTAGCATAGTAAAAATTTGTTTTTATGTCTGCATTTGAGATAAGTTCTGATAATTTATTTAGTAATTTGCATTGGTTTAGGAATATTGTCTACATTGTTCGGACTGTTGTCTTCATCTTTATTGCCATTTTCACAACTTCTTCAGGTGATTGGAATTTCAAACTGAACTCTTTGTTTCATCCACTGGAGTATATTGTTCTAGTTCCATGTGCCGTGCCTCTTCTAGATGTCTCAGTTATCTCTCTCTAACTCAATTCTTCAATTTTTTGTTCACTGCAGTATTGAACTCACAACACTTTGGGTCAAGTCACTGGATCCAATTAATGGTTTTATCCACTCGGCCATGTGTCCATCAGTGTATGAACTTTTGGGACTTATAAACTTAATGTCTCAGTATCATTTTTTTACCAGCAAAATTGCAATATGAGCTCTGATAAAAAATGTTAATAATTACAATACAATCTGATAAATGGTAAATAATTACAATACATCATCTCAGAAATATAGACACATAGTCTAGGTATATATATATAAGGAGAGAGAGAAAGCTATAGAGTGTTATACATGAATGCTTTTATAGATTTATAAGTCTGGGTTTGTAAATAACATTATATATACATATGAATAATAATAAATAAAATTAAAGATTCATTTATCTCAACACATCATAGAGTTTCATAGAGAAAAGAGAACATTTAATTTCATATATCACTATTAATGCTCTATCCCTTGATATTGAGCACTATTTATTACAAAGACTGCATGCTATAAGAGAGATTTTTTCTTCCTTTTTTGTGAAACACAAACTTTATTTATATATATATATATATATATATATATATATATATATATATATATATGACAGCCAAATGTTTATATTTTTTCTTTTTTTAATCATTTCACCCCAGGCAAAGTGATAATGCCACTAGGATGCAAGGGGTTACAGTCAGTGAAAGAGAATGAGAAGAACTGAGGGAGGAGAAGTGAGGAAAAGACAAAAAAGGAACAGAGTTCAGGAAGACAGAAGATGGCAATTGACATATGACATTTAAGTTTTTGAAGACTGTAGGTGGCAGAGAAACAAGAAATTGGATGAGAGTTCCGCAGGGAAGAAGTGCAAAAACAAGAAAACTCTTAGAATAGAATACACAGTTACATCTAGCTAGTCCAACAATAAAACAGTGAGATCTAGTTGCCAGTCTAGTAGCATGCTTAGATTCCTGAACTTGAGGTACTAAGGGAAAAAACTCATCAGAACAATTGCCATGAAATTATTTGTAGAAAATGAGAAGGTCAGGATCAATTATATTACAGACCTTTCTTTGAAATTTGTCAAAAATCTCAAGATATATAGCACAAGCACCAGACCAGATATGGCAGCAATATCTAATGCATGGATAAATGGCAGATATATAAATGTGCAAGATGGATTCTGACAAGAAAAATTGTCTGGCGCAACATTGTGATCCAGCTTCCAGATCTAGCAATTGATTCAATCACACCTCTTCACACCATATCTAATACTTTATCTTTTGAATAAGTTATATATCCAACACAAATCTTAAATCTACTTTGTCATCAGAAAGAAGAAACTAAAATGCAACTAATATTTTCTCCCTGTGATAATAATTTTTAAATTTTTATATTGGTTGCCAACCATTCTAAAAGAAGGAAAATCCTGGAGAAAGCAACAGAAATTCACTCTATTCTTCTTCCCAAGGATGCATGGCAAATAAAGATAATAAAAGGAATCAGTGGGGAGCCATGATCACATGAAGCAAGGCAATAATACCACTAAGGTGCAGAAGGTTACAGGGAGTGAAAGAGAGGAGAAGACTTTAGTATGCATAAGTGAGGAGCACAAAGAGGATTCAGGAAGACAGAAGATGGCAATTGAGGTTGTATTTAAATTTTTGAAGATTATAGGTGGCAGGGAAGCAAAAATTTGGAAGGGAGTTCCACAGGTGAGAAGTGCAAGAAAAGAAACTATTAGAAGTGGTCACTACATCTAGCTAGTTCAACAGTAAGACAGTGAAACCAATGTTACCATCTACTAGCACACTTAGTCATGTACTTGAGGCATTGGGGGTGGGGATCGCATCAGAACAGTTGCCATGAAAATATTTGTAGAAAAGACAGAGGGAAGCCACATCATGTCAATGTGAAACTGACTGAAGTTGAGCTGTCAGCTCAGGATCTATTATATCACAAACCCCCTGTTTGAATTTTGTCAAGAATCTTGAGATATACAGCAGGAATACCAGACCAATATTCAATGCACGGACAAATGGTAGATTTATAATATGTGCATGATGGATTCTGACAAGAAAAATTGTCTGGTATGGCACAGTGAACCAACTTTCCTAGCAGCAGACTTAGCAATTGATTCAATATAATCACTTTACTTCATGTCAGTGGAAAACATGAGGTCAAGAAGGCTCCTCAAAGTGGGACAGTTGGGATTAAAGTCCCATGGTGATATGTTTTCTGTTGGGGTAGCCTCTTCTAGGTAGATGACTAAGCTGCCTAAAGAGGACTGCCACTCTTTCAAAGATCTGAGTATTTTATTTTGTGCAGGTTTACTAAGTTCTAATGGAAATTCTTTGATCTTTGTTTTAAGCAAAGGTAGAATTCTCTAACAAGGTAAGTCTAAATCACCATTATGACTTGAATTTAAAGGCAAGAATGCACATGTAGTTGACAGAAAGTTTTATAAGTGGTACAAGAAGGAGTAGGATTGACGTACAAAAGGTAGGTTGATGTGTTCTCATTTTATCGATGGTAGTCTGTATACAACAACAGATAATATACAATTACTGCTAAAATAAAACAAGACGTTGCTATCTTTTCCATCAGATTAACCCTCTTATTAGTCCAGATACGCCTATTAGTGCCTTAAAAAAATGGTTGTTTATCTTTAAATTTTTGTTGGTGTTTTTCAGGTTGGAGAGCAAAACTTACGTGAAGATTATGAAAAGAAACTGGCTTCTCTGAAGTCCACATTTATGAAAAAAAACACTGAACTTAAAAATTCACTTCGAATGTATGAAAATGATATAAAACCTTCCAGAAAATCCAAGACTAGTATGGATATCGTTATGGTCAGTGACATATTCTTCTTGTGACATATTTTTCTTGTAAAGGACATATATATATATATATATATATATATATATATATATATATATATATATATAACGAAAGTGCTCTACTGATGATCAGGAGCTGAATATGCAGAAATATAGTCTTAAAGTGTGCTATATTTATGGGGTAAAGTGCTCAATATCAGAGATAGAGCGTGTGTAAATATAAAAGTGGACATGGAAGTCAGCACTTAGAGGCGACAGTCTGTTTCATGACGATTGCACTAGCATGAAACAGACTGTCGCCTCTAAGTGCTGACTTCCATGTCCACTTTTATATTTACACACGCTCTATCTCTGATATTGAGCACTTTACCCCATAAATATAGCACACTTTAAGACTATATTTCTGCATATATATATATATATATATATATATATATATATATTAATAATAAATATACATTTTTTCCTCACTGGTAGCACAACTCTGAATTTTATGCACAACAATGCACCTGATGCATGAAGTGTGCATGAAATTCCAAGTTCTGATACTGGTGAGAAAAAATGTATTTTTATTATTGATACATAATTTATAGTTCTGTTATTTTACATTGAGTACTATTTTATTAACACCAGCAAACAATATATGATATTATATATTCATATTCATATATATATGCATATGTATATATATGTATATATAAATATAAAAGTGAACCTTGAAGTCAACACTTCAAGGCGACATGCTGTTTCATGCTAGACACAATATTTACTTTTATATTTACACACGCTTTATCTCTGATATTGAGCACTTTATCCCATAAATATAGCACACCTTAAGAGTATATTTCCACATATATATATATATATATATATATATATATATATATATATGTGTGTGTGTGTTTAAGGAAAATTGTAAGACAAAATGGAAAAAGTTTGCTAGTGATGCATTTTGTCCTTCTGGGATGAAACTCATGAAGAATAGTATTGTGGAAATTTTATGACAAAATGGAAAAAGTTTACTTGTGATGTGTTCCTCCTTCAGGACTTCATTGGACTAAATTTGTTATGTTAATAGAACTACACATGCCCATAGATTTTTTTATCCAGCCAAATTCATTTAGAGTCTTTTTCATTTTCTTTCCATCATTTTGTAAGTAGGTATTCCACACTGATATCACCTGTAATAATTGTCACAAAAAATACATAGGAGAAATCTCAAGGAATCTAGATAAAAGATTATATGAACACAAAAGGGACATTTTACAAAATAATATGGCGAATGCATTAGTTGCTCACCATAACAAGACTGACTACAATTTTGATGTAAAAAATGCTACCCTGATCAAAGAGAGCATAATACAACATAAGTGTCTAGAGAGTGCCATAATTGCAAGCGCATCCACAGTAAATTTGCACCTTGTCTGTTATGACATTTCATCCTTCCTGGCAGATCTTCCAATACCAAAGTGTGGGATACCTACTTACATATGTGATAGAAAAAGGAAAAACTCTAAAGTAATTCAGCTAGACAAAAAAAAAATATCCCAGCAGCCCCCCCCCCCCCCATATGTACTCCTACCAATATAACAAATTTAGTCTACTGAAATCCTGAGGGATGAAACACATCACAAGTAAACTTTCTCCACTTTGTCATACATAGATATTTAAATAAATAGATGATGAAAATCTTACACAGCAACATAAGAGATTTTTTTTTGTGCAAGATATAAAAAATTTGCTTTCCTACCAACTCCAAATTCTTGTGCCAGACACAAATCTTAGTTGGTAGAAACAGCAACTCTTAAAAATAAGTGCAACTTAAAAAAACAAGACGACCACTGTGTAAAATCTTAAAGGAAAACAGATTAATTTACAATACAATTTACAACTGCAAAAAACTATAATACAAGAAGGGTGGTGGGAGGTGCACAAAGAAATGCTTTTTGTGCACCTCTTTTGGCAGGATAACAATCTGAGGCAATGAAAAGATTGCACTCAGAAGCAGGAAAAACTGTTGATGAGACCAATGGATCCAGATACAAAATATATCCATTCAAAAATACTGTTATATACCATACCTATGAACACCAATGGGTATATCCCAATCCTCATAAATACGTTGGACACTATTGTAAGTCATGCTGCCTAGGTAGCCCACCACTAGCAGTGGTTTACCTACTTCACACTGCTAGCAAGTATTGTATTTTGTTGATGTTATAAAGATTACCATTTCATTTCCAACCTCCATTTTGTTTATTCCTCATTCAGTAACCCTTTCTAGGTTACAACAAATACAAAAATAAGAGGTTTCACAATATGGCACCAGGCACAATATTTTAAATGACACCAACCTCTGTTGTAACAGCTCTGTAAAGGACCTCTCAGCACGAAGGGGATTTGATGTAGGCAAATTGACGTAGGCAAACTTGATTCCCATTGGCCAATATATATAAAATCCCTTTCCGAGTATTCAAAAAGAGTAGAATTCACAAGATCTTGGTGCTTAAGCCTAAAAGGCCATAAAAATGCACAAATTTTAACATTTTATAAGATATATATATATGTTATAACCTAGAAAAGGTTACTGAATGAGGAACAACCAAAATGAAGGTTGGAAATGAAATGATAATCTTTATAACATTGTCAGAATACAATACTCATCAGCGGTGTGAAGTAGGTAAACAACTGCTAGTGGTGAACTATTTAGACAGCATATTACCCCCACTTACAATAGTGTCCAACATATTTATGAGGATTGGGACATACACATTAGTGTTCTTAGGTATAGTATATAACAATATATATAATTTGTATATTTCTTTTCTTATGTATATAAAAGTGCTCTATTGTAAATATTTTTAAAAGAGCATCTTAATACACTTAAGAAAATAACATTTTTTATTATTTACCCGTTAACAGCCAGTTTCATGCAGTGCAATTTTTAAAATGGGCATTTGTTTCCTTTGGAGTCTTTGGGATCTCTTGTTCTTTTTCACATTTTCCAAAAAGAATGTGTGAGTATGGCAACAGTTTGAAATAGTCTCGTTCATTCTGTTTATTAATCCATTCACATTCTTGAATTCGATGATTTCCAGTTTCTCCTCTATACACAGACTGCAATTTCTTCCTCTGGTTTTCATTCTTTTTTTTTTCATCTGGTTCTTATTATATCTCATTCTGCTAGCGGTAGTTTGAAAAAAATTAAAGGGTATTTTCCCTGACAACATGGTTACTATATCAGACTAATGTTGTGATTATTATCATCCTCATTCATTAATATTGTAAATTATTTATCAAAATTTTGTCTTCTTAAAGCTTAGTGATTCTGACAGTGAGGAATCTAATGGTAACAAAATCCATGAGAAATGCCAGAATTCCTACCAACTACTGCAGTCGCTGCTGGATGAAAAAGAAGACAAGATATCCGAAATAAGTATGATGACTTTTTATTTTCTTTGTGAATAAGCATTCAAAAACATCTTTCAGTGTTGACTTATTCATAAAATTCATGTCACTATACTGACAATTTCTTTAGAAAAGAGCATATAACAATGACAATAATACTGAGATTTTTTAAAATGTTGTGTCTCTTTGGGATGTTATCAGTTATATCTCTCAAGAGATTCCATTTTGTTTTTTGTCCATCTCTAGCAGTGCAGCTGTGACAGTGTGGCTATGACAGCATTGCACTTGATATGTGTGAATTGGTACCTACTTTGTGAGTGGGTAGAGGGTTACTGAATGAGATTGTTGTACGGACATAACTGTAATATATATACATACATGAATATGTACTTACATGCATACATAAAAAAATTATTTTAAAAAAAATTATTTTTAAATTTAAAATTACCATCATCTCTCATCCATGCACATGAGTAGTTGCATCAATGTGGAAGTAAGTGCAGATTATGAGGATATGTAGGATAGAAAATGGTTGACCCTAGACATGCAGAGGTTACACACAGTATGTATTTCAATCAGCTCGGTCAACTGCTGATATCATAACTGCCATTACTCACAGAATCAATGAGACATCAGCGAACGAATACATCTCAAGAACAATTGAATTCAATATTTCAAAAGGCCTTTGACAAGGTGTAGCATAGTGGATTACTGCACAAGCTCTCAAGTTATGGAAGAGTCTTCTCAATTCTCAAATCTTTCCTAACAGGTAGATCTCAGGCGGTAGTTTTTAATGGCCAGTCCTCCAAGGCCCTGGCAATCAATGCAGGTATCCACCAAGACTTGCTTCTTGGTCCGACAGTCTTTCTACTTTACATAAATGATCTTCCTAATAGTATACTCCAATCATTTGTGAATATCTATGCCGATGATACTATGATATATGTACGCATTT